>OX632362.1:27116741-27336741 GCA_951751655.1 Ophion costatus | reverse complement strand
GCCCATTGGGATCCCAATGGGTCATCGCATTGGGTCCCTGACAGGAACTAGGGGCAAGTATGAGAATCCATTTGGATCCGTACGGCAATTTCTGCACAGGTGATGTTTTTGCAACTATGAATTATAAAATATACAAAATAGGATTTTTACGTATGCGGAAAACGAATTATTGATAATAACCCTGTAAGTATAAGCCTAGATACGATATAACTATAGAATCCGTATCTGACACACATCAGCCTAATATCCAAAATACACCCTAGCAAAGCCGCCAGCAATGGCTAGTACACATATACATACATACATATATGTCATATATATATATATATATATATATATATATATATATATATATATATATATATATATATATATATATATTTGCATCTACCCGCATCATTCTTGTCGGATGTAGGGATCCATTCGTAGGTTCTCCGATATCAAGTGAGGAAGTGTCAAAAACCAAAGGGTGCGCGGAAGGGTTCGAGGTAAAAACCCACCGGAACTGCGATACGAGACTTTCACGCGAAAGAGTCCCGCACGGCGAACGGAACGCGACACTTGTGTCTCGTGTGTACTTGTTACTCTTGTACACCATATATATAGTGTATGTATGTACGATATGTACACGCAGCTGGCGTTCGGAAGGGTGTAAATTACACGACTTCAAGTCACGAGTCAACGTCGATCGAGACTTTTTACTTGCCGGCGATACGAATTTTCTGTACACAGCATGGGCTGAGGCTAGTCGAAAAACATATTTTTCATGGCTATTAAGGGGCGATACCTTAAGATAAGGAAAAGATGGTTGATATTCGTGATTTTTTCTTATAATAAAAGATTTCTTCACCATCTTTGACACTCGGGGTATGTTTCATTACTACTTTTGGCTGTTACATGGTTTTTTGAAAATGATTAATCTTCAAAAGTGACGGAGGATATAGCGCGGTCTTCCAAACGGGTTGCGGCGGACGTTGTCGGACGGCGCGATCCGTAGCGTGGGCGGGATCAATCTGACAAAAAATCCACGATGATTTTTCCGTCATTAACACTCGTCCGCAGAATATGAACCAAGAAAGAGTGGGAAATGTTGAAAATCGATTGAATGGAAAAGATTTTGAGCGAAAAAGATTTAATTTTCCGAAAAAATGGGCTGCGTTTTGCGATAAAAATTAGTTTTATTGAAGAACGTTCAGAGTCGCCTTTTAAGCAATAAGGTTGGAAAGATTTCTACCAAATTTCATCAGAATCGGACGATTAGTTTTTTAGCTATATGCAACGCCAGTTTTGAAAATGCAGTTTTGAAGACCGGGCCATACCTCCGCCATTTTTAAAGTAAATAAACGAAATACCATGTAGCAGCCAAAACGAATAAACCATATCCTAAGTCTAAAAAGTGGTAGAGAACTTTTTCCTTTAAAAAAAATCATGAACATCAGCAGTTTCCTTTTTAAAAACATCTCCCCCCTTAAACGGATATATGTGAACACCACCGACCAAAAGTTTTCTTAAGCTACATGCAAAGCTTTCGATCACTTTGGATAATTGTAAAATTATATTAGAATAATATATTTCTTTATACAGAGCTATATAGTATCTTCGTAAAATAACAGAAGAAAAGAATTATATGATTCTAACATTTTTTGGCAATAGTTCAGTGATCGAAAGTTTTGCAATTATCTGCAGTGTCCGGAAACTTTTGGCCGGTAGTTTATATATTAGGGTGGCACAATTTTGAGCTCTATTTTTTTCCTTCGCCTCCATCCAATTATCTTCTTTAAAGGAAAAAAAACAAATCGTCTTGGACGCTACGAGCGGTCAAAAAATATTTAGAAGTCGCTCAAGCCTCCAAAACATTCTAATTTTCATTAAAAAATCGATTTTCTTTTTCATCCACTTCTCACCCATGCATTTTTCGCCTTATAATTTTTAAATTAACCTCGCAAAAGTTCTAGTCGGCCAATGAATATTTAGTGGTCGCTCAAGAGCTTTGAAATTGCCAATTTTCGCATTTTTTTTTACTTTTCTCAATCATAAATTTGACGCTTTGTAAAACTTTCAAAACAATCCTTTTTTCTTTGGAAACAGATTCTTTAAATTTATCTCATCCTTTTAATCACAGGATTATAATCTTTGCTCTCATGAAATAATTATTTACAGCTCGTGTCCGTAAACAAAATTATAGGTCGTTTTATTGGGTCAGAAGTGTGAGGTAAATGTCGAAGCTTGTGAGCGACCACTTTTCATTGGCCGGCTAGTGCTTTCGCGAGGTTATTTTTAAAATTGCGAAGGTTAAAAGTCATGGCTGTGAAGTGGACGAGAAAAAGTCGTTTTTTAAATGAAAATTTGAATTTTTGAGAGACTTATGCGACCTCTAAATATTTTTTAACAGCTCACAGCTATCGCGGCAATTTCTTTTTTTTTCTAAAGAAGATAATTGAATGGTGAGAAAAAGGGAAAATGAATAGAGCCCAAAACTGGGCCACCCAGTATATATATATATATATATATATATTCGAAAGGTGATTTTGAAAGTTCGGGACCACCCTGCCACGAAAATCAGTTGCTCAAAAAAATTAAAGGCCTCAAAATAGCCAGAGTTACTGATAGTCTCCTGACAGACATAAAGTCTTCCTCGAGTTACCTTTCCCCATGATACATAAATGTATGTACACTGTATGCAAAATGAGGGAACATCTTTCTTTGTCTCCCTCACGCTGCCAAGGCGGCAGTACAACTTGAGGGACTTTGGATTTGCGGTTTCTCATCCGGCATCCCGGAGCCTTTCTCTTCCTCTGCCGAAGTGATGACACCGTCACAGGAAATAGTCCTGCTGCCGATGTGCGTCCTAGAGGGCTCCGTGCCTTACAGGGCTATTGGGTTACGGGATTGAGTGCATGCAGAAAAAAAAGCGGATGACGGCGAGGTCGAAGAGGAGGGGGAAGTGGAGGTGGATCGAGGCGGCGACACCGCAACGATACGGGTGTGAAAGACGAAAAAAAAGACTGCGAGAGCGAGAACAAGAAATATAGTGTGGCCATCCTGAACTCGCGGAGTCGCGAAGGCCGGAAATCCAAGGGCGTTCAACCCTCAAAGCACTTCTATATATATATATATATATATATATAAATTAATTAATTAAAAAAAAAAAAATATATATATATGTGTGTGTATATGTGTGTATATATATATATATATGTGTGTGTGTGTGTATGTACAGGTGTAAATTTATATTTATAAAGTTTCGGAAAATACTAAAACGGTGTATAAAATTCCTAAACGTATTTTCGTGCCCTCTTACCGGAGGTCCGCGGGCCCTTGGACCTGTTTTGGCCATAACTCGAACGTTTTCAGTAATTTTTTTCATACCGTTTTTTTTTCTTGCAGGCTCATGATGCCTACATTTCTTTTTCCAACTATTCTTCACTCTGAAAATTGAAGTCTGGCTTCAGCATTGAAGAAAAAAAAATCATCGTATCACCACATCGACCCTCACATAAGGCATCGTCAGAGTGTAACATTATCAAAAAATCGATTTTTTTTTTGGCTTGTCTAAAGCTGTCAAAAGTTCGATACTTTTTTCAAACCACCACCATTTTGTGAATGAAATTTTTTTCAAAACCTCTATAGCAAGATAGCGGCTTTCGTACTGATTAATAATTTTTTCACAAATTTTGTTTCACTTAATATTTACGGCCACAACCGTGCACACCGTGAGGACTCCTTTTTCTAAGACATTTCCAACCGTTAAATAAAATGTAAAAAATGAAAAATAAACGATTACAAATTTGTTTTCTGATCTTCACGAGTGCTTTGATTCGACATAAAAAAATCAGACTGATTAGCGTATTTCGAAAATTGAAGAAAAAAAAGCGAGAATCAGCTGTTTTTCGACCCGGTACGCCGCGACGATCCCGCAATGAAGAATTGGAAAACGACGTAGATTGGTTCAAGCCTTAAAGACAATGCCGTACTTGCTCGGGATTCGTGGGTGATAGAAATCGAGAGATGACACGGCTAGACGTGGCCTTCTCGAAATAGACATTATAAGGAGAGAAGCCACGCTATCGCGGTACAAAAATAAATCAGTTCCTTCCAACGAGAGCTTAACGACGCTGGGCTACCGGTTGGTAGATAGAAAAAGACGATTAACCCACAGCTACGAATAATATGAACTCTTTGAACGTCTTTTACGGACGTTCGTTTGCCACTTGTGCCGAGAAACGCGTTCGTAGTCAGTGTCAAAAGAAACAATTGATATTGCCATTCGAACCATCTGCAGAATTTTTGTTTTCGCGGGCGAATGCCGCCACGAATATGAGACGATGTTTTTTTTTCTTCTCTAAGGTATATTCCTATCGCGAATATTTGACAATTAACTGATGTTCGTCTACAATGGAGTAAAAAAATATCCCAGTATATTGGTAGAATCTCAAGACAAGTTACCACGTTTATATTTATTACTTTATCCACGTTTTTTTAAAATACTTTTATTAGGCCACGTTTATAATTAATACTTTATCCACTAAATGACTCTAAATGCCTGATATTAACCGCTCAGGCGTGTAAGAAATTTTTCTCCGAATGTTTAAGGAGGTTGGAGCGTTAACCACAATCCAAAATTGAATATATATATATATATATATGATTGTCTAGACTATACTGAGTGAGTCTTTACGATCTTTTTGCATTTTTTTCACCACTAAAGTCCAGAGATATAAAATAGTTTGATGCGTGTAATTTAGCATGCGTTTAGCTGGACGTTGACGCTACGGGCGATGGAATTTATTTTGGCTATTTAGCACCAAAATAAATAATTTCTAACAACGAATCAACGCAAACTGAACCTTTTTAAACGTTTAGAAAAAAGCCCATCTTGCCCATCGTACGTCGTATATATTTAATATTGAACCATCAAGGCTTGCGATTACGATTACGAATCGCGACTGGCCAATGAAGATCATTGCTGACAATCTCAATGTGCGCGAAGTTGCTATATTTCGGTTACACTTAGTATTAATTAATGATGATAATAATAAATAATCTCGCGACATAAATATAACTAGGCATATGTGGAAATGACTTAAAATTTCATTCTGAGCTGTATAAAACATTTGCTGACGCAGTTTCTTTACATAATAATCGTCGATAATGGTATACTTTCTCAAGTTGGTAGTAACACAAACATTTTTATCATTTACTTAACGAAAATACAAAAATGCATAATTTTGCTCTTTGCTTGTATATTTCCCGAAACGATGCCAATTTCAATGATGAAATTAATTTCATCATGGGAATTCGCATTTCCAGAATAAATCCATACCTCGTGTGCATTTTTTGAGGTTAATTGGAGAGAAAAAAATCATAAACGGTCGTTCGACTCAACTGGACCGCTCCAACCTCCTTAAATAAAACATTAATGACGAAACTTTCAAAAATGTGACTAGCACTAGTGAACTAGTGAACAGTGACTAGTGAAATTGTTTATTCCACTTAATCTTTAGGTATAATAATTAATTCTGACTTATTTTTATCAAGCACCACTGCCATTTACCTTAGATTGAGAAGGGCCCTCATGCCTCCACAAAATACGACCCTCTGGGAAAGGAATATCTTAAGGAAGCTTTCCAGTGTGACAGCCCGAAAAATCGCTGTTTTTCGCGATTTTTTTTTTTAAAGAAAAAATAATCTAATCGGTCTGGTTTTTTTTTGTATATTAATTGGGTATTGAAGAATACAAAACAATTTTTTAAAGATCGATTTATTTATTAATTAATATCTATAAAAATGATGAAACAATTGTTGCAGAAAATGCACTTGGATGTGGTGTCCACGTTGGGGGTCACAATTTTGATCTGAAACAAAAAACACAAAAAGATTATTGATCGGTATATAATTGGCTTTCGTGCTATGGAGGCTTTTTTTTTTTTTTTTTGCAAAAATGGCGCCGGTTTGAACAAAAAGTATCGATTTTAGCATTTTTTTTGGCAGTTTTTTTTACAAAAAAATAGGAAGATGTCAAAAAAAAAAAAAGCTTCCATAGCACGATAAACAATGACGTTAAGAATATTGTGTAAAAAATTCAACTCGATAGCTTTAAAACTCTGCCCTCCAAGTTGGACACCGTTTTGAAAAATGCTGTTTCGAGAAAAACGCGTTCAAAGTTTCGCTGTAGCTGTAGCGCTCCGTTGCCTTCTTCCAAGAAATGCTGTACAGTAACCGAAATAATCTGAATTTCGGCATGAAAATTTCAGGGAATGTTCGGAAGAGTGTATACTATTCGATCAAGCAAAAAAAAAAAAAATCGATTTTTTGAAAATTTCACACTGGAAAGCTCCCTTAAATACGAAAATATAGTCGCCAACGTCTGCGCCGATTTTTCAAAAAGCTGTCAGGAACACTGAAAATCCCTTCGACCAACGAGAGCCAGGGAAGATGACACCAAAAAAATTGTCGACGGTACATTTTTTTCGAGTAACCTAAATTCCCAAACACTCCGCGGTTATTTCGGAACCTTGTGACGTGTTATTTTTTTTTTGCGTTTGACGTCAGGCTACTTTTTCCCGTTGCGCAAAACGTGTGTTAGATAGGAACCTAGAGTTGCTTTCGTCGATTCGGCAAAATGATGCATGGTTGTAGGAATGATATAGATTTTTGTTGGGGTACAGTAGACGTAGACAGAAGGTTTTCATCATTTTTCACGTCACCTTTTCCTCGAGGGGACACCGGGAATGAACGATTGGATGGCGAAACGTTCATACACGACGAACCGTGTCACGATTCGTATAGCATCTGTGCAATCCACGATACATTTGTGCAAACAAACGAGTACTTGGGTGGGGGGCCTGTGGCGCGCTTCGTTCTGTTAGAAAAATGTGGACTAGTACGTGTCTTCGAAAGGAAAATCATTTATTTATATCGCTCCGGAACTCTGTAACGCGCAATTAATAGCACAGTTGTTATGTTGATATTGGAAAACAAAATTTATCGTATTTAAACGTACACATGGGGGAGGGGGGGGGGGTAGAATTAAAAAAGAAGACTCGGAAGCATTAAAAGCATAAAACTTTCCGCTGACGACGAAGGTGCTTAATAATCATAATTTTCGTGAGCACAATCGTCGTAGGTATCCATTCACTTTTTCGACCTTTCTCCCTTCGTATTCAGCTCCTGTTGTTTCTCCCTTCACGTGACTTCAAGATCGACAAACTCCTCGAGGCTCCCTTCGTCATTTTTCTCCCCGTGATAATTGTCGCGATAAAAATAATCCAAAGGTGAATCTCTCGGTGTTTCATCGCCGTAGTAACTCTCGTGGAGGCCTTCGAAGTCGTGATCGGCGTTTCGGTTGTTCATAGAATAATCGTCGCGAATGACAGGAGCCTCGTAACTTGTTCGTTTTTTCGATCTACCGTAGGGTCTTCCGGTTGGCCGTCTTCGTCTTCGTTGAGCCGTTTCGGGATCGCGTTCCGAAAGTTCCCCCTTGACGAGAAACATCGCCAAATCCTCGTCCATCGTTTCATCCGATTTCTTCGATGCTTCTCGTTCCAGCAGTTGCCAAAGACGTTTGCCGAATATCCAGCCGAGTGCGCGTCTCTCGTCGTCGTTCATACGATCGTTGCGTAGCTCGTCGACGATCAGAGGGATCAATTGCAAGAGACGATCGGTATCGATCGTTTCGCCACCTGAATTTGTCGCCGACGTCGACACCTCGATGGAATTCGTCCTCGGAGGTCCTTGGCTCTCAACGTCGATGATACCGACATCCGACGTGCCAAAAACTGGAGGACCTTAAATTTTCGTACTTTTCGTTTTTCATCGAGACGAGACAATGGTCGTTGTGGTACTTTATTAAGGTAGTGGACTTGATGGTACTTTATTAAGGATGTTGAGTCCCAAATCGCAAACGATGATAAAATTCTGAAAATTTGGTATGGTTTTGTACGAAGTATTTCAGAGATCGTGTAAAAATTTCATGACAATTAGGAAACTCGTTATTGAACAATGAACATTCACAAATTAAATGTTGTTTTATGGAAACTGATGTAACTTTGCAATAAGTTTTTTTTTTGACCTCTCAATTTTATAATATCTACAATATACTGAAAGCAACGGAAACAAAACGAAGTTTATTGATAATTTTTTTTTATTTCTTTTAAAAATTGTTCTTAACAAAATGTTAATTTTTTAATAACGAGCTTCCTAATCGTCGTGAAATTTCAACACGACCTCTTGAATACTTCATACAAAAACATACCAAATTCTCAGAATTTTCTTATCATTTTTTATTTCAACCCTTAAGGAGGTTGAAGTAATGATGATAGAATTCTGAAAATTTGGTATGTTTTTACATGAAGTATTCAGGAGGTCGTGTAAAAATTTCATGACGATTAAGAAGCTATTTATTGAACAATTAACATATTTCATAGGGACTCAACATCCTTAATTTCGTCATTTTTATCATTATCTAGAATCTCTTTTTCGCAACTTTGGTTATACATTTTTAATGAGTATTTTCAAAAATATTGCAGTCATTTTCGTAGACTGAATGTGGCAAAAAAATACGGGAATACGAGAACAAAAAACATTTTTGTTGCATTTCAACGAAGCAAGCTTATTGAACAATTAACATTAACATGTTTCATAGGGACTCAACATCCTTAAGGTAGGTGGACTTTATTAAGGTAGTCCTATCGCTTCACACTAGTCATACCACTGATCATACTTGAAACCTGCGAAATTTATACTTTTCATATATGGAAAAAAAATAATTTGTTGTAACTAAAATTTTCCATTTGTAAACTGTTTAATGAATGTTCACATTTAACAAGAAAAATAAAAAATAGCTATTCCAACGAATCGCGGTGTATTTCTAGGTTTGATATTTGGCAACATTGGTTCTATCTCCGTCTCTTTTTACTCATTCAGGCGAGTTTAACCTTCATGCTTGTCAACGTCGATATGTCAAAGCAATGTCAGGTGCGGGAAATGTAAAGCATTGTATTCGGGCCTCGACTGGTAAAAAAGCGTGGAGAATTTGTGTCGGCGAAATATGTCGGTGAAAAAGTGAAATATGTGTGGAAATGCGAATTCCTAAGATGAGGTTACGACTACAGTCAGCTGTTGCCTTGCTGTCACGGTCCCTTCATCGTAGCAAGTGGTAATAAATCCAATACCGGAAGTTCAAATTAAACTTAATATTGCATGAAAATTAGGTCAATAAGCGTATTTTTTCTGAGAGCATTGGATTACTACAAGTGTTAAGTATGTACATTTGATTATTTTTAAGAATCTGACGAATTCTCACTATTGTATACACTTTTGTAGCGACCGGAAAATGGCTTTTTGTTTATCGTCTCGGGATTCCTTCACAAAGGTACGCAATTTTTATATTTTCGTTCTCTGCAATAAAGTCGATAACCGACCCTGACATTTTACAGGGACGATTATTAATATATTTAGTGAAACTCAAAAAAAAATTATTAAAATCCTATGAATTGAAGCCTATCGATAGGACTACCTTAACCCTAGAAGGAGCATGCGGGATCCGTACGGACCTCACGCCCATTTCAAAGTACGCTCCTGAAATAGTAAGCGGCTTTTTCGAGTTCGAACGAATACGAATAAATCTTTGTCGATATTACTTGCAAAAAAAATTTTTTTATCGAATTATCCTTCACTTTACCCATTTCCGAATCTTCAGAAATTGGTAATGTATTTTTCCTGATAGTATATTGTGTCTGTTTCAAAACCCCGTTTGATTTTTTTCGATCGGTTGATTAGAAAAAAGATGAGATTTTTTTATTTTCAAAACATCATTTTTCCATACGTTTACATTTTTTTCGTTTAAGGAGGTACGATCACTTCCACGGGATTAAAAAAGAGTCCAAATTTATTTTACCCACAGCTGCTCTGATTGATGTTTACTTATGTTGATTATTCGTATTATCGATTATAGTGTGCCAAATGTTGTGGTAAATGATGAATTTATTGCACGTGAACAAATAAAAACTGAAAAATTAGATTGTCAACGACTCGGTAGTAATCTTCGTAATAATAATATTAACATATCCACCATAAAAACGGAATGAAAAGACAAAAAAAGACAGCCGGAAACCTATTAAAATAGGCTTGAATTACCTCAGCGGAATCAACACGATAGGCAGAATATAATTATACATATTATTGATACGTGATATATGATAAAACTCCATAAATTGTTGTTTGCATATTTCGTGGCGGCTTGTATTCAAATTAATTTCTAAAAAAGCTGGGTTATGTTCGCCAAACGCATCAGCTGTTACTCGCGACGTTGCTAAGTCTGTGGGTGCCTTTTCGTCGTTCTGACTATTTTCAACCGGAAATTGAAACTTTCTTGTAACGTAGTGCTTTAACTACACGGTGAAGATTGATTTTCTTATTTTTTACAATATCTATTATATCTAATGTATCATGAAACCGGCCGTGTTAAATAGTCGTGTACATTTGGGGAAAAAAAGTTGCTGGGTTTCAGGGTGACCATGAACAGGTGACAGCAATGAAATGATCGATGCCAAATTGCTCGTTAAACTTGAAAGTTGTTCAGGTACTGTTATTCCCTACCTGGTTGTTCGTGCATATCGAGGCTGAACTTCATCGGTGAATCAGGCATCTCAGTCGTCGGAGTACCATCGTTCCGATCGATTTTTCGCGGCCTCGCTAGCACAATTTTCATGTAAACAAAGACGGTGGGCTGTTCGTTGGTCGCTTCTAGCTCGTCGTACTTGGCGGAATCCAGGCTCGGAATATCTTCGAAGCTACTCGTCAGTATTTTATACAGGAATGAATTCTTACAGCCATTTCGAGACTTGAATGCAAGCTTCTTGACGCCTTTGCGTTCCGAGTGACTCGGTTTTTTCGGCAAATTCTTTTCCAACGTAGTGGCTCGCCAGCCAAGGGTGCTAAGATGATTTTCCAGCTCGGGCCTCCTCGCTAGTTCCTCGAGCAGCCTATTTCTCATTCTCTCCAAACGGCGATCTTTCTTCCACCAATCGATACGATATTGGCCAGATTTCAATAGGCTGATCTCATACTTCAATATTTTGTATTTTTTGATACTGTCGAAAACGCGTTTGCCAAATTTCAATATTTTCCGGCGACTCTCGTCCGCGTTTTTTCCGTCCTCACGACGGTTTTTCGGCTCGCGAAATTCCTCGTTATTGGTGCTTTGCAAAGTGGCGGGACGACGATAAATTTCGCCGATTTGCGTATCAACGTTTTCCGGCTTGAGGACGTCGAGACTCGTATCGGGCGTTTCTTCCGGTCGAAAATCGGCCACTGCAGTCGCCAGAACGGCCACGTAAGTCATTAAAATCACGCAGGCGATTCTCGTCGACATGTTGCCTCTTTTCATTCTCATATTGATCCTCGCGACGATTTTTCTTCCCCGTACAATCGGCCAAAGAGAACGAGACGATAAATTTATTCGGCAACGTACTCGGGAAAAGAATTTTTTCCGCAAAATCAGTCCTGTCTTTGCACTCCGCAGGCGGAACGAGACTGCGAGACACCTTTCGAAATTTTTGGCAATTTTTCCTTCCCGATACATACCCGGCAGAAGGGACCTCAGGTACCCGGATTATAGGCCCGGCGGAACAATGAGACGGTCAATAAACCGCTCGATTCAAAATAAATGTCCAACGACGCGACGAATAACGAAGGATTTATACGTACATGTACGACGTATTCGTACTTCTGTAATGTATTTATTGCAGGACGTGGAAATTCTTCTATCACGAACTAACTTTCCGGGCGCGGCTTCGCTCGCGTATATTCGTGTTGAATGCTCCTGAAGGGGTTACCCCCACTTGCGATTTTGAAAAAATCGATTTTTTTATTGCATTTTTTTGAAGTATAAGTATCTGAGAATATGTCCTGAAATTTTCAAGTCGATCCGAACATAATTGACTGAGATATGAGCGTTGAAAGAGAAGAATCCGTGAATTGAAGAACTGAAATTGAAACTTTAAACGCGTTTTTCTCAAAATGGCATTTCTGAAGTCGGTGACCAAGATTACTCGAACACTAATGAACCGATCTTCTTGAAATTTTGCAGGCTTATTTAATACATAAAAATGTAGTCTTTAATCGTTCGATTTTTTTTTTCGAAAAAAAATGGCCGTTTTATAGCCAAAAAACGGCCGTTTTTTTCGTTAAAATCGGACCATTAACTTTGACTGACCGCCATTTTGTGAAAAATGGATATTTTTTAAAATCTTTCGATTAAAGACTAGTTTATACTTATATTTGACTAAATCCATCCGCATTTTTTTTTCAGATGATCCACTTCGCCGCAATGTTGGTCACCGCAAACCGTGTATGTAAAAACATTATTTCATCGACGGCCATTTGCCACTAAACAATGTAATATTTTTCAATAAAAAAATTACTGAAAGTTCTTCAAGATGTGTTCTTTAAGATGGTATATTGATCGATTAAAAAAGTTTTGTAGTTTTCTTTAAAAAAATTCATGAAAAGGCCTTTTTTGCGCTACAAGTGGGGGTAACGCCTTAACGAAATATGCTCTTGAATTGTTTCATTAAGAGCAGATATACACCTAGGAGCCGGAAAAAAGGTAATTTTTGTGAATTTTTTCAAGGAAAACTATTTGAAATTTTGGATTGGGGTTTTAATTATCTAAAAGTATATACATTCGAAAATATGTTTAATTTTCTTTATTTAAAAATATCAAAAATATACAAGGATATTGTATGATCCTTGGAGCGTCGTAAAAAAATCGGTACCCAACATTTCTCGAAAACCAATGAAGCCTTGAGGTTTTTTGTGGTTATTCTATACACCATTACCTAGTACTTGTCATAGCCGATTTTGAAAATATCGATTTATGACAAAATGGCGGACGCTTGAACAAAAATAGTGATTTTTGGGCCAAAAATCAGTTATTATCTTGCCTATAAAACAAAAACTAAGTGTATAGGATAACCACAAAAAACCTCAAGGCAATCGGTTCGTTGGTTTTGGAGAAATGGTGAGTACCGATTTTTTTACGACGCTCCGAGGATCATGCAATATCCTTGTATATTTTTGATATTTTTAAATAAAGAAAATTAAACATATTTTCGAATGTATATACTTTTAGATAATTAAAACCCCAATCCGAAATTTCAAACAGTTTTCCTTGAAAAAATTCATAAAAATGACCTTTTTCCGGCTCCTAGGTGTATATCTCCCGTTAAGGTAGTCCTATCAACAGGCTTCAATTCATAGGATTTTCACAATTGTTTTTTGTGCCTCACTAAATATACTAATAATCGTCCCTGTAAAATTTCAGGGTCGGTTATCGACCTTATTGCCGAGAACGAAAATATAAAAATTGCGTACCTTTGTGGAGGAATCGCGAGATGACATACAAAAACCCAATTTCCGGTCGCTACAAAAGTGTATACAATAGTAAGAATCCGTCAGATTCTGAATAATAATCAGATTTACATACTTAACACTTGTAGTAATCCAATGCTTTCAGAAAAAAATACGTTTATTGACCTAATTTTCATGTAATATCAAGTTTAATTGGAACTGCCCTGACATATTTCGCCGACACAAAGTTTCCCCGCTTTTTTACCAGTCGTGGCCCGGAACAAAACGAAAATGCTTGGGGTCACGGGCTAGGTGAATCGGCGTGGAATGTCCCATATAAATACATAGATAACAGCGTGTACAATGCGATCATTAAAAACAACGATTGAAGACAATTGTTTATTTATATGTACATTTACAGTTCAGGTAGGATAAAAACACATTGCAACTAATAAATATTGTTATTAATTATAATTAATAGCTATATGCATGAACAAATCGTATAAAAAAGTATGTAACGCAAGGTGAAAAAAACAGAAATTTGAGAACGATAAATAGTTGAACATATTGACGATGATAGAGGACGCGCGGTCGATGTGTAGCTCCAGCGATCTTTCGTGGTAGGCATTCCTGGACGACTACTAGGATGGGTGACCGCGCCGGCGCGCACGTGCCTTTTCGCCGGCTACCGGGCGAAAGGTTTTACCGGATTTTCGAAGGTTAACAATTGAAGCTCAAAAGGAACATCGGAAATAACGCAATATCGTGAATGATAAATATAAATTCAGCTGATAAGCCTATAAGCTGAGAAAAAAATGTGCTGATTTCCATGATTTTTTTTAAAAGGCCAGATTTCTTGACATTTTTTTAGATTTAGGGTACGTTCTATTACTACTTTGGGCTGCTACATAATATTTTTAAAAATTAATCTTCAAAAATAGCGGCGGTATGGCACGGTCTTCTAAACTACATTTTCAAAAAACGACATGACTTATAGCGAAAAAAAGCATCGGCTGATTCTGCTGAAATTTGGTATGAATCTTTCTAACCTTATTCCCTAAAACTTGACCGTAAATGTTCTTAAAAATAAAATGAAAAAATATTTTTTATTGCTTAATGTAGCCATTTTTCAGAAAATTCAATCTTTCTCTTTCGAAGCGTATCACTTTATCGATTTTCACCATTTTTCACTTTTTCTTCGTTCATATCCCAGGTATGAATATTAACGAAAGAAAAATCTTCGTTAGATTTTTTTTCAGATCACGCCGTCTGAAAAAATCGGCCGCTCGCCGTTTAGAAGACCATACCTCCGTCATTTTGAAATATGCTTTTTTTAAAGTACAATGTAACAGCCAAAATTAGTAATAAAACATACCCCGAGTTTCAAACAAGACGAAGAAATCTTAAGAAAAAAACATGAAAATCAGTAATTTTTTCTTCCCCTAAAGGTACCTCCCGCCACAATCTAACCCGAGCACTCACCGAGTCAATCATTCAATTGTCAATTGTAAACAAAGACCCCTCGATGTTGAGCTATCGAGGCAAGGCTCTAAAAAAAGGAACCCGTTTTGTCGGCGTGCTTTCGCTCCACCGATTCGGGCAGTGGCACAAAGCCCCTGTAAAACGGCAAATCGGCAGTACATCGAACATCCCCCAAACTCGCAAGGGCATTCACGTTTCGAAATGAAAAAAATCACGAGTTTCACGAAGACCGAAAATACGGCGTGTAGTTTTAGTTAATCGGTACAAAGCCGTTAACGCTTTTGGCCGTTGCCGAGGCTTTGTCGGTATCCGAAAAACTTCGGGATCGGCCTAAGGAAAGATTCGGTGGCCAAGATCTCGACGTCAGTAACAAAGTGTTGGTTAGATTCTCGTTGGCGACTGGCTCGGGCTTAGGGGTGGCGTAAGGGCCGTAGGGGTAAAGAGGCAAGCCGTAAGAGTTTGATGGCGAGTTGGGAAACGACGAGGTGGTATCGAAAATGTGAGGTTGGAGGGCCGATTGAGAGTCCGAAACGGGGATCGGCGGAGGTAGGCCGTAGGATGTTGATGGTGGGCCGTAAGATGTTGATGGAGGGCCGTAAGATGTTGATGGAGGGCCGTAAGATGTTGATGGAGGGCCATAAGATGTTGATGGAGGGCCGTAAGATGTTGATGAAGGGCCGTAAGATGTTGCTGGTGGGCCGTATGAGGTTGCTGATGGGCCGTAAGAAGTTGCTGGTGGGCCGTAAGAGGTTACTGGTGGGCCGTGAGACGTTGCTGGTGGGCCGTAAGAGGTTGGTGGTGGGCCGTAAGAGGTTGGTGGTGGGCCGTAAGACGTTGCTGGTGGGCCGTAAGAGGTTGCCGGTGGGCCGTAAGAGGTTGCTGGGGGGCCGTAAGAAGTCTCGGGTGAACCGGAATTTTGAGATGGTGGAACGTAGGATTGTTGCGTGGGGTTTGGAACTTGCGCAGGAGGGCCGTAGGTAAGCGACGATGGCCCGTAGAATTGCGAAGGTTGTCCGTAGGATTGCCAAAACGTGTCGTAATATTGCGAAGGGAACAAGGCTGATAACGATGGGCTGGGAATTTGGAAGGGTGGGCCGTAAGACTCGCGAGGCAAATCGTGCGTGAGCTGTACATTTCCGATAGATTGCGACTGTCCACCGTAATAATATCCTTTGTTTTCGGGCTTAGTAGCGTTTGTCGTGTTCGACGGCTCCTCGGTACTCGAATTAGTCTCGGCAACGACGGCTTGTCTGTTAACGGCTGACGAAGGTCTGCGACGAACTGGCTCGTTTGGCAAATCTTCAAAGAACTTCACAAGCACGATCCTACCGTCAGTAATTTTCAGCTATCTCGAAGACCAAAAATCGTTCGGAAATACGGCCCGATATTATGAGATCTCAAAATTGAGTAGACGGATCGGAAAATCACCCGAACAAAATCGATAGGACAATGGCACGTTTCATTGGTAAAGTGTCATTAGATTTTTCATTCGTCGTCACGTTTTCGCGCAATGTCGATTCAGAGTTAAGGAGGTAAGATCGTTACTACTCGGAGAGAATTTTTAAGTATTTTTTACGGTGACATCTCCGTAAAAATTACATAAAAAATTTGAAACCGGTGACAAATGTGCACGTAGTCAAAAATTGACACTAGCTTTTAATATTTTGCTTTCATTCATGTAAAAATTTAAGCAAGTAGCATAATTTTTTACATTTCTTTCAGTAAAAATTCTGACACATTCTCATGTAGAATTTTAACAATGGGCTGCCTCAAAAATTCCAAGCTTCTATAGTAAAGATAACCTGGACAAACTTGAAATTTCTAAAATTCTTAGCGAAAAATTAATTCCCTATGATTAAATAAATACTCTATATACTGTATTTCTGAACATTTGTGTTCTTAATTGCTACTTATTTTAGCATATCATCTTTCCGTACCATTGTAGACGTCCTTTATCGAAGTTTCTTTTCACGTTTATTTGTTTTCTTGCGTAGAACTGCGTAGAACACGTTAGACTGCACGAGACCACGAGGCTTCTTGGCCCATGCTTCGTACTATAATGCGCATGCGCGGTACCGCTGTTGCTAAGCAACGCGGGTCGGCGTCGTTCGTGCTCGTCATACTGCGTCATACACAAGCACATTCTCACAGCTTGCGTTCACGTATACGCACGCTCGCACACAGAGCTCACGCGTACGGTCAGGCGACCTAGCCCTAACTGATTTTACTATAAAGAACGTAAAATTCCGGTGGACGCACGGAAAATTTCGGCTTCCTTTTTTAAATTTTTATGGAAAACACGCAAATTTCTCAATGTTCCACTGAAAAATTTCATTTATATTAGCACTTTTTTAACTTATTGTCGTAATCTTTACGTTTCATGAAATTTTACTATTAATTTCAGTAAAAATTCTGGAAAATATTTTTAATTTCTGTTACGCAAACGTAAATTTTGATTCATTTCCATGAAAATTTATAATTTATTTCCTAAAAACCTGAAGAATTGCACATTTGTCACCGAGTTACTGTGATTTCACAGTAAAAATTACTCAAAAATTCTCTCCGTGTACGAATCCAACTTTCGGATTTGATATTTTTAAATGATTTTGACGAATACTTAATGGTCCCATTGCCAAAATTTGAGCTATTTTGACCGTTTATCGTTTACTGCCGCACCTCTCGATACCTGAAGAAAAGAAAAAAGTACCTCGTTTTCGTCATCATCCTCCTCCCGTGGCTCGTTCTCCTCCCGTCTCTTCTTCATTTTGTTCTTCGACCTGACTTTGTCCTTCCGTTTCGTTGGATTGTCGGCCAAGTCCAGGTCGTCCGACTCGTCGAGGATCGATTCGTCGCGGACGACACTGTTGACGGTCGCGGCCGTTTGATTGCGCGCATTGGCACTGCTGCTGTCCAACTGGATCTTGATCAGCTGGAGGAGGCGCGTCAGGTCGACGAACAATGGCGGCACAGCGTTGGACGCGGTCACGTGGGGATACGGATCGTACGAGACGGCGATAAAGGGATTGACCGATTCCAACGGCTGGCTCGACGATTCCGTGAGCTTTGCCAAATTCGAGAGACCCTTCAGCTTCGAGGGCCGCGACTCACCCCCCACGCTTAGACCCGCCAATAGGTCGAATTTGGGAATGAAGAACCTCGCCCCCCTCGGCGATGTTGAATTTGACGTTTGAACGATTCCGTGCGATGAATTTAATATTGTTTCGTGCAACGGGAACGACGAAGTTGGGAGGGACCAATTTTTGAGTAACTCCGCTTGGGTTCTTGACCGTAAACCTGCCGGGGATTTTGCGATCCTGCCGAGAGTACCGCACTCGACTTCTGCGAGGTGAGACAAAGTGGAAAACGGTCGTCATTGAGCGAGATTTTTTTCCGGTCGTTTTCACTTTTTACGGAAACTCGTGGAAGGAGGCGATACCTTTGAGCGAGGACAAAATTTGCTGATTTTCGGGATATTTTTTTTTAAGGAAAGATTCCTCGACCATTTTTGAAACTTAGGGTATGTTTTATTACGACTTTTGGCTGCTGTGTGATATTTTTTATTATTATTAAGGGGTTACCCCCACTTGCGATTTTGAAAAAATCGATTTTTTTTATTGCATTTTTTTGAAGTATAAGTATCTGAGAATATGTCCTGAAAATTTCAAGTCGATACGAACAAAATTGATTGAGATATGAGCGTTGAAAGAGAAGAATCCGTGAATTGAAGAACTGAAATTGAAACTTTAAACGCGTTTTTCTCAAAATGGCATTTCTGAAGTCGGTGACCAAGATTACTCGAACACTAATGAACCGATCTTCTTGAAATTTTGCAGGCTTATTTAATACATAAAAATGTAGTCTTTAATCGTTCGATTCTTTTTTTCGAAAAAATGGCCGTTTTATAGCCAAAAAACGGCCGTTTTTTTTCGTTAAAATCGAACCATTAACTTTGACTGTCCGCCATTTTGTGAAAAATGAATATTTTTTAAAATCCTTCGATTAAAGACTAGTTTATACTTATATTTGACTAAATCCATCCGCATTTTTTTTTTCGGATGATCCACTTCGCCGCAATGTTGGTCACCGCAAACCGTGTATATAAAAACATTATTTCATTGACGGCCATTTGCCACTAAACAATGTAATATTTTTCAATAAAAAAATTACTGAAAGTTCTTCAAGATATGTTCTTTAAGATGGTATATTGATCGATTAAAAAAGTTTTGTAGTTTTCTTTAAAAAAAATCATGAAAAAGGCCTTTTTTGCGCTATAAGTGGGGATAATGCGTTAAGGTATTAGGCCACAGTAACGGGTATAAAATCATGCGCGAATTTAACAATTTTTTTCGTACGAAAAAGTGATTCGCTCATAAAATTAATTACACATCTATTTAGTACGAATATCAAGCTGTTAGAAAATATATTTTTTTTTGTTCAATGTACAAAATGGAACATACCCTGAGTTTCACAAGTGGAGAAGAAACCTTTCATTTGAAAAAAGACTATGAAAATCACCAAGTTTTTCCTCTACTGAAGGTATCTCCCCCCTTAAGGGCGAAGGCGATACGCATTGTTGACATCCCAAATATTGGGGTACGATGGGGAATTAATTGTGAGGGAAACTTCTTGTGCGATTTACTTTAACTATGGTGCTTTAATAGTAGCGTCGTAACAAAAATATGTGTAAGATAGTGAGGAAGAATTAAAATAATTATGTTTATATAATATATTGAAATAATTGTGATTATATGAATATTTATATGTAAAATTAGAATGAAAATGATAATTATTTACCAACGCATAAAAAGCCCTTGTTTCGAGATATTTGCATGGCCTACTTGATTATTCCTTGTTCGCCAAATGAAATTTTAAAAGCCGATTTTTTTAACGATTTTTTATTGCAAAATCTAATCGATATTATTTTCATTGTTATTATTAACATGTGGTTAAAAAACAATGCTATTAGAGAAATGGTAGTCCGTCATATGATAATCGACATGATATAGTCGGTAAAGAAATCTTGACTTCTGTTTCCAGATCACTGACAATGAGATGGGCAGAACTAGGTGCACTGATTGTAAGCCAATCGGTCGGGTCTCGTGAGATGCTAAATAATTATTCTAATTGTTTATACATTTAATTCAAATTTTAAATTTGCATTTGTTGGCTAGTATTCTAATTGTGCGCCAGAAATGAAGTAAATGCCACTATTAGTTTTGCGGAAATTAATTAATCAAATTAAAAACGTTTTTTAAATTGCGTACGCCATTTCGCCTTTTTAGTGAATGTGTACTGGGAAAGCGTGTGGAGGGTTTCAATTTTTTTTGTTTATATTAAAGAGTAGGGTTTTGAGTATCTTTTACAATTGTTGGATTAACAAATATTTCTCAAACGGTGACTACTGCTGCTAAGAAATAAATCTCGAAGGTACTCACCATTTTTCAGAAGATTCAGACCAAAGAGGAACAACGCAAAGCGTAACATTTTCACCCTGTGGAATTTCGTGTAGAACTGAGGCATAGCGATACTTCACGAGGCCTTAACATGCACGAATTCCATGCGGGCTGTGACGTATTCGCGCCCTCATGTTTCGGGGAAAGTAAATGCTTTCATGCGTTGTCGCGATAAGCGCCCTGCAACAAGTACGCGTATCTCGTTTCCGGTGTAGAGCGCGTGTCGAAAGTCAACGAGAAAGTGTTATATCTGCGTGCGCGAGTTGAAACGAATTTCTCTTTCTACAGCCGAACGCGTAACGACGATTATTCAAATGTGCCGGTTTGTCGCACATGTGCGTGCGGCGATGGTCCAAACGGGCATCTACTTCCGGTGTAAACACAGGCTTTCTCGAGGGTCACCGGTTTCCGTTCGTATTCAATTTTTGGTAATCGAAAGATGACGGATAAAGAACAAGAGCTTGATAAATCAACGAACGTAACGGTCGAGGATGATTTTGCCAGACCGGAAATGCAAGAAGCCAGGGCTTTCTTGCGCGAAAGATTCCTCCGCGTTATCACCGGCGTTGTGGGTAAGATTTTTCACGTCGAGCACACATAACCTCTACATTGCTTTGAAGTGTACAAAAGTCTGGTGGGTCCGATCATCAGCAATTCCCGAAGCATTGGCTGCAAAAAACAGTCAAAGAAAGGTCATTTAGTCATGAGTTTAAAAAGTTACGGACCTTTTTCTACCAAAAATATATTTTTCACTTGACACTAACTTTTTCACGAAATTTAGTATCTGAAAATGCAAATTGCCCTTATCGTGCGGAAATTTCTCGGAATAAAGATTTTTCTCTTCACTTTAATGTTTAGTCTTGAGGCGCAGTACAGGATGTACCACGTGACATATGAGTGCGAGAGAGATAGCTGAAATTTTCGAACGGCGATTTCTCAGGGGTGAATAATATTTAGAGTAAAAGAAAATAGTTAAGCTCTGCGTCAGGGTATTCTCCAGAGCCTCATGCTTTGTTTTTCCTCGATAACTCAGCCATCTATGAGAAGACTGAGTTGGAAAATTTGTGAGGTTATGTATGACCTCGTACATGCCCTTAATGCACTACACAAGGCAATTCGCAGAGCGAGTTATCGGTGTAGCAACTTTCAATAATTCATTCGAAGAACTTTGCTTCGTGCTTCGGTTATATCCGTAGGGAAACCTGCGGAGTTCGATCTTCACGAGAACTCAAAAGTGACGGGTGAATTTCGTGGCTGCGACGTCGATGGCCTCGAGGTGTATGTCAGAGATCTGGAAACTCCATTGGGGAAGGTGCCCGAGGCGACACTCAGAAGTACCGACATCGTTCATTTCACAGTCAAAAATATCGCGTCGCAGCAATAGTCGATCCATCTCTAATAGCGGTGAGATCGGCACTTCCGTTTTCATCGA
Source organism: Ophion costatus (assembly GCA_951751655.1). Classification (NCBI taxonomy): domain Eukaryota; kingdom Metazoa; phylum Arthropoda; class Insecta; order Hymenoptera; family Ichneumonidae; genus Ophion; species Ophion costatus. The sequence continues at coordinate 27,315,021 of OX632362.1, read as the reverse complement.
AACGACTTTTTTTTTCACCTTGTTAATAACCATCGATCACTCAAAGTATTCCTTTCACGAACGCAAACTTTTGTTTATCTCAAAGTAAAAATACATTCCAGTATACTGATGAAATTTCAAGTCAAGTTACCTAATTTCTATCTATAAAGTGTTATCCAATTATTTATGCACTAAACAACACTGGATACCTAATATAAACGGCTCCGCGCGTGTTAAGAATTCTAAAGATTCCGAAACGACGATGGAAACAAAGGGTCACCGAATGTTTAAAGAAAATATTTATGTTGAAACGTTTCTGTAATAAAGTAAAAGTGTCTAAATCTACTAAATTTGACGGTGTTGAAGTTTGCATAGTTGGAATGCAACGACAACTTCTATTTTCATTATCATCGAATATATTTTCTTCCCAATTCATGGTGTGGACTTTTAAAAAGGATACTGAAAAAGGTTTAAGTTGTTTTTGTAGCCCAAATCCACCAAAGTGCTTTGGCAATCTGAAAAAATTAATTTTCGATGCGTGTCAGCGATGCAAAATTCAACACCGTTAAATTTGCGTGGAATTTTTTATTCCAGTTTATCATTGGGTATAAATAAATCATTGTCACTTATTTTTTATTAAGCGGAAGTGTAATTTACCGATTATGGAGAAGGGCCGCGGACGAAATACCTTAACTCGACCAACCTGGGTTGTGCGTACTTTCGTTGCATCCCAACAAAGAACGATCAATAATTGGACGTAATTTTGCATACCCATACCATGAATTGATATTTATTTTTAACGCGAGTCGACAACATATAGCGATCGTCTATATACAAAATTAACAACTACGATCGACGCATATTCAGCATGGTGTTGATTTCCGATATTATCCTCCTTAGGTGATCGATGATTTCTTTCAGATGACGATTCTTTGAAATCACTTGCTGCGATAGAAATAAAAATCAAGATTCATTGTGCATCGAAATTGGATAGAAAGCCGATTCGGTACGAACCTCCATGGCGTCTTTGCTCTCTTCGCAGGCTAGACGATAAGCCTCCGACGTCTTTTTCTCGTCGGACTTCATGTCCCATTCCTCCTTCAACGGTATGAGACTCTCTATGTGGGTGTACTCCATCCCCTGTAGCTGACAGTTCTCGTTGCACTTTTCGTAAATCAGCCGCAGCCGTCGGAACAGCAATTTTATCATCCTCAGCTGCTCTTGTACTTTGGCTTTCTTTTCGTTCGCTATATTAGCCCCTTGCGCCGTACCTTGGATCAAAAAGATATTGCGCGTCGTTACACGTACTCGACTGTTGGAGTTCTTACAGATTTCCGAATATGAGAAAATCGCACAGCTATTTTGTACCGAACATTTTACTATTTTGTATCATTGAAAAGAAAATTAGGATTAGGTACTTAACCATTGCTTTCTTATCGTTTAATATCCACCTAGTGGACATTTTTAAGAATATCCATTTTTCGATATCAACAGATTCTCAAAATATAACATTTGAAAGATATTCTCTGAAAATTTTAAGTCTAGTCGGAACAAGGCGTTTTTCTCAAAATTACTTTTGCAAAATCGGTGACCATATCGCAAAAATCACTTCACTAGTCAACTACAAATTTGACAAGCTTCCTTTACATATCAAAAAGCAACGCTCGAACCAAGGAATTTCGTTTTCCATGCATAGCTTTCTTTTATCAACGAACATAGAGCATTTTTTAACCGAAAATCGATCATTTCACTTTGGACTGCGGCCATTTTTCTTAATCAATATTTTATTGAATCCATCTGCCAGGTAATCCTGTCCAATCACTAGGTAATTTCATGCAAATGCTAAATGCGTTTGATTTTTTAATTTCGCATGAAATAAAATAATCATATTCGTTGCTTATCGGATGCAAATTTCAAAGTCATATAATTTCGCTTGCAAAGCTTTTTCTACAAGGAAGTCGGCATAAAAATCGAACCATATTGCAATGAGCTGCAAATTTCCAACATGCTGGTAAATTTGCTAATAAAATCGCAAGTTGCGAATTTGCTACCAAAATCCCGAGTTTCTCATTCTCTATCGAAACTGCACGTTTCTAATTCGTTAGTAAAACCGCAATTTTCCAATAACTCGGTTAAATCGTAAACTTCCCTTTGACAATAAAAGTTTGAAGCTTCCGCTTCGCCAGCGAAATTCCGATTTTCTCTTGGCCTAGTAAAATCGTGTCCGATTTGCTGTTGGAATTCCAAGTCCCTAACTTTCTAATAAAATTGCAAGTCTCCAATTAACTAGCAAAAAAAACAAGTTATCTCACAAGTTAATTTGACTCCCTACAATAGCAAGTTTCTTTGCTTGCGCTTCGTCCATCCCTCATTCTCATTAAAGTTTGACACAATGCACGTTGCACCCTTTAAACCTGTTCCAATTTTCACGTAGTCATCCGACCCAAAAATCGCAACCCCGTGCATGCTTTCGCACACACGAAGTTCTATTAGCAAGTGAAAGCTCGTTTTACTAGTTCTCCACGTCAGTTTCTCGAGTGTGCAACACGAAGAGTCTCGTTACCGTTCGGAGGCTGCAGAACCTTGAGCGTTTGAAAGATTTCCAGTGCTCTGCTGATGATGTCTTGCACAGTCTCCTGGCCAAATTTGCACAGGCTGACGGTGTTGAATTCCTTGTTCTGTTGCTGTTGGACGGGTGGTTGGGTCGGGGGTACGGGAGTCTGAGGCGTAGTGGCTTGCCCGCTGGCCTGATTGCTCTGCTGCGTGTGGACCGTTTGTTGTTGCTGCTGTTGTTGCTGTTGTTGTTGTTGCTGCATCTGCATCTGTTGCTGTTGCTGCATTTGCTGCATCTGTTGTTGCATGGCGGTCTGTTGTGCCATTTGTTGTTGTTGCTGCGCCATGACCTGTTGGGCACTGGGCATGCCCATGCCACCCGTTCCGACGCCGCTTGCGCCGCCGACACCTACGCCCATGCCAAATTGTTGAGGATTCATTATGCCTGTCAAGAACAAGATTCGTAGAAGAGCGTCGAATTTGACAGGAGGGTGTCTTCCATCGCTCGGTGGGTGCACGCAGGCTTCTTACCTCCCTGCTGCGCTCCCATCAATCCCGTTACCATCTGTCCTCCGCCAAATTGATTCCTCATGGCGGATTGTTGTGTTCCCGGAAACCCGGACGGAAACGGATGCTGTTGACCTGCCATTTACGTTCTTCGCTCCTCAATTCACCAGCGAAAGAAAAGAAAAAGGCGCCGACAATCTTCAAGAGTTTCGGCGCCGCTCTTTCAACCAGGATCGCCGCGGTGATGAATTTCGAAAAGAACACTTTTTCATCGGTCCACCAATGACTTTCAGGACGGAATCATCGTTCCAATTCGAACATCAATGGCAACAACCTCGGCGGCCTGTTTCGAGACGTTCACGTTCTTCGAGCTTCGATAGGCGTTTTTTAGGTTAGGTTACGAACGAGATCGCTCCGCATCGAGTTATTCTCATCTTTCGGACCGTTTCGGCTCATCTATTGTGCGGAAGAACGACGAGTCACGGCACTGCGCGTACTACGACGGTCGAAAGTTTATATCGGCAACGGGGCCAGTATGTACGTGGTTTCGGTGTTGATGAAAGAGGTTATGTGATTACTCGTCGCTACGACGGAGCTTGCCGCACCGGCCGATGATCGCGATACATCGCACAGGGCTCACCGCGACTGAATTCTTTCATTTTTCATTCTTGTGTACGCTAATTTTGACGAGTGCCATTTGTTGCTGATAATGACATCGTAAGCTGTTGCACGCTATACGTATATACATGAACCTCAGCGAAGACGCAAGATGAGATTCTCGGAGTGCGAGGTTGCTCAAGTGACGCTTTTTCGTAGCGATCGACACGTGAACTCGCTACATCGCGCTTACCTTCCTCCGCCGATGTGGCATAATTCACTGAGTGTGGATAAAGTAGGTGCCATTTGTTCCACCTACGACGTTACCATGTTTGCGCAGCCTAATAGTTTGGATACTTGATTTCCGCACAAATTTGCGATTGAAAACGTCAGTAATTTAGTAACGGTGCTGTGAATCCTCATTTTCACGGTGTCAAGAGTTAGTTCGATAATTAGTCAAAACGATTTCTGTGACGCCAAAATATGAAAGTGGATTTCGATAGACTTTTTCACAAGGAAAAAGATTCTGGCGATCTGAAATGAATACTTGAATCAGTTTCCGAGATATCGATGATTTTTTTGTTTCATCAAAAGTTAATTGCAAAAGTGTCGCGTGAATATAATTTAAAGGTACATCAAGTTGTTCCGCTTAATGGAAATCTCCAATAAAAGGCGGAAGTATCACTCAAATATAATAATAAAATCAATCGAACAGTTGCCTGCCTCAAAGTGCAGTAAAATAAATAACAAACGATATCTACAGTGGACTCTCAGCGATGCGATGCAAGTCGATTTATAAACTATGCTTTTTTAAGCGATGTATACTTTTTTAAGGATGTTGGAACTTCGCCCATAATCCAAGATTGGAAAAATATATATGAGGTATTCCACGTGACTCCGGTGGACTTTTTCCCTGACCCCCGCCAATTCGATTTATGTTTTTTATCTGATTCCATTGACTCTAAAAGACACCCTGAATTTTTTTTACATTTTTCGAAACAACCCTTAGTCAAAAAATCTTTCGGAAAATTTTTCCGAAAAAAACGCCCCGATTTGAAAATCTGAAGAAAAATTCCCAAAAATGCGTGCTTATATGTAAAAATTCTCAAGCTATCACCCGCAGTGGAAGTATACCCAATCGTATTTATCGTTTATTGATTTTGACTTTTTTTTATCAAGCGCCACTGCAATTTACCAATGATTCAGAAGTGTTTTTTCATGCCCTAACAAACCACGGCCCTTCACGAAAGGAATGCCTTTAATATGAAAATATAGTACTAGACGTCTGTGCAGATTTTTTTACAAGCTGTTCTGAACTGAAATTGTCGACGGTACATTTTTCGAGTCACCTAAAATCCTAAACGATCCGCGGTTATTTCGGGACCTTGTGACGTGCCTATGTAACTTTTTTTTTACGTTTGACGTCAGGCTACTTTTTTCCGTTACCCATAACGTGTGTGACCGTTAGATAGGAAACAAAAATTGCTTTCATCCATTCGGCAAAATAATGCATCGTTGTACGAACGATATTGATTTTTGTTGGGGTATCGTAGACGTAGATCGAAGGTTTTCATCATTTTTCATCTCACTTTTTCCTCGTGGGGACACTGGCACTGAACGATTGGATGGTGAAACGTTCATACACGACGAAACGTGTCACGATTCTTATAGCATCTGTGCAATCCACGATACATTTGTGCAAACATCTGAGTACTTTGGTGGGGGGCTGCGGCGCGCTTCGTTCTGTGGACTAGTACGTGCCTTCGAAGGGAAAATAATTTATTTATATCACCCCGAAACTGAATAACTCGCGATTAATAGTAAATTTGTTATTTTGATACAGGAAAAACGTTAACGCGTTTAAATGTACATATCGCGGGTGGGGGTTCAAAACGGAGACTCTGAAGCATTAAAAGCACAAAACTTCTCACTGACGACGAAGGTGCGTAATAATCATAAATTTCGCGAGCATAATCGTCGTGGGTATCTATTCACTTTTTCCATCCCTCTTTCTTCGTATTCAGCTCCTGTTGTTTTTCCCTTCTAGTAGCAGCAAGATCGAGCAATTCCTAGAGGCTCATATCGTCATTTTTCTCCTCGTAATAATCCTAATAACGGCGGACTGTGGCACGGTCACGGTCGTATACACAGGTCTGGACACTCCGGCTGTAAAACCGTGCTCGAAAATGAACCCGATGTTGTGAATTTTCGCCGCTAGCGCTAGTGAGGGAGAGGCCTACTTAGTACGCATGCGCGGCAACTGGTTCTTTATTTACAATCCGTTAACCTCTTTCGACAGTTCACTCAGTTCATTATTTACGCCAGTATTTTATTATTTATTCAGTATAAATTTATCGTTATGTGTTTCGAAATATTTATTTTGAAAAAGAAAAATGGGTAAAAAATGTGTAATTCCGGAATGTAAAAGTGGATACACGAGCAACAAAGAACGCGTCTCTTTGTTCCTTTTTCCGCAAAATGACGAGTTACGTGCAAAGTGGGTGAGCGTTATTCCTGCTACAAGAATAAACATAACGAGCGCGCAATCAATATGCGAAAAACATTTTCTTCCCTCCGACATTGTACGCAATTTCGTGCATAAAGATATAAATGGAAAGATCATTGCTAATGTAAGTAATTCTGTTATACGTTTTCTATTTTTTTCGTGTAAGCATACTGCAAGAGCATGCTAATTGTAATGTATTTGTCACATGATAGATTTCCTATTATAAGAACAGTTCATAATTAATTTGCGTTGAATATACCCAAACAATCTAACCAGAAACGACGAAAATTAATAAAATATTGATAATCATAAACTGTCCCATTGTTACTCAGCAATCTAGCGTAAAAAATCATTTGGCATGCTCAGCGAGTAGCAATATAATTTTTTCTTGACATAACTGATGTTTTAAATGAATATGCAGGTTGCTTATCACCATCCAAGACTGGCAAAATCAGCCATTCCATCGATAGCTGATTAGCGCACGGAGAAAAAGACGGCTGCCCCATATTCCTCTCTGTGTTGCACACCGGCCTCGGAGATTGCAGCGCTCCGGTCTTTGGTGCACAAATTGAGAAACACAGGCTTCAAACGGTCACGCTGCGTTATATAGGAAGGGGCTTGGAGTGCCCAGACCTGTCTACAAGACCGTGGGCACGGTCTTTTTAACTGCACTTTCAAAGCTGGCATGACGTATAGTTAAAAAACTAATTGACTGATTCTGAAGGTATTTGGTATAAATCTTTCTAACCTTATTGTCTAAAACATGACCCTAAATGTATTTGAAAATAAATTAATTTAATTTAAAAAAAATTTGTTCCAAAATCTAGTCGTTTTTCGGAAAATTCAATCCTTTTTCTCAAACCGTACAATTTAATCGATTTTTAATATTTCCCACTTTTTTGGTTCATATTCTGCGTAAGAGGGTTCATAAACTCGGCTTTCGTGGGATGCTAAACTATTTATCTAATTGTTTATACGTTTGGCTCAAATGTTACAGATGCATTTGTTAGCAAGTATTCTAATTGTATATCGAAAGTAAAGTAAATGCCACTATCAGTTCTGCGGAAATTAATTAATCAAATAAGAAACGGTTTTTTTTAATTAGGCCGTACGCTGTTAAAGACGTTACACGTAGTTCGTAGCCGGAAAAAAGAGGAATTTTCTTAAATTATTTCTGGGAAACGTGTGGAGGTTTAAATTTTTCGTCTACTTTGTTTGGGTTTGTAACGAACCACCGGCGCAATTCTGTAACTCCTTGTAACTCGGTAGCGACAGTTTTCGTTACCGTTAAGTAGCGGCAGCCAATCAGAGGTCCCTCTTCTTCTTTGATCGTCCATGCGATTGGCTGTTTCTACTTATTGATAACGAAAACTGTCACTACCGAGCTACAGCGAGTTACAGAATCGCGCTGAAGCAACAAGTACGTGTATCTCGTTTTCAGTGCAGAGCGCGTATCGAAAGTCAACGAGCAAGTATTATATCAACGTGCGAGAGTTGAAACGAATTTCTCTTTCTACAGCCGAACGCGTAACGATGATTATTCAAATGTGCCGGTTTGTCGCACATGCGCGAGCGGCGATGATTCAAACGGGCATCTACTTCCGGTGTAAACACAGGCTTTCTCGAGGGTCGCCGGTTTCCGTTCGTATTCAATTTTTGGTAATCGAAAGATGATGGATAAAGAACAAGAGCTTGATAAATCAACGAACGTAACGGTCGAGGATGATTTTGCCAGACCGGAAATGCAAGAAGCCAGGGCTTTCTTGCGCGAAAGATTCCTCCGCGTTATCACCGGCGTTGTGGGTAAGATTTTTCACGTCGAGCACACATAACCTCTACATTGCTTTGAAGTTTACAAAAGTCTGGTGGGTCCGATCATCAGCAATTCCCGAAGCATTGGCTGCAAAAAACAGTCGAAGAAAGGTCATTTAGTCATGAGTTAAAAAAGTTACGGACCTTTTTCTACCAAAAATATATTTTTCACTTGACGCTAACTTTTTCACGAAATTTAGTATCTGAAAATGCAAATTGCACTTACCGTGCGGAAATTTCTCGGAATAAAGATTTTTCTCTTCACCTTAATGTTTAGTCTTGAGACGCAGTACAGGATGTACCACGTGACATATGAGTGCGAGAGAGATAGTTGAAATTTAGATAGCTTTAGAAACTCAGATAGCTGAGTTTTTCCTCGAAAACTTCGCCATCTATGAGAAGACTGAGTTGGAAAATTTGTGAGGTTATGTATGACCTGGTACGTGCCCTTTGGACTACACAGGGCAATTCGCAGAGCGAGTTATCGGGGTAGCGACTTTCAGCAATTCATTCGTGGAACTTTCCTTCGAGCTTCGGTTGTATCCGCCGGAAAACCTTCGGAGTTTATTCTCCATGAGAACTCGAGTAACGGGTAAATTTCATGGCTGTGAAGTTGATGGCCTTGAAGTGTATGCCAGAGATGTAAAAACTTCATTGAGAAAGTGCCAGAGGCAACACTCGGAAGTACGGACATCGTTCATTTCACAGTAAAAAAATATCGTCTCACAGCAATAGCTGATTCATCTCTAGTAACAGTGAGCTCAGCATTTCCATTTCAACAATTGATTACTCAAGGAATTCCCTTCACGACGCCGAGTATTTAACAATTAGCTGATTTTTGTTTACAGCGACGCATACATTCCAGTATACTGGTCAAATTTCAACCCCTATTGCCTAATTTCTACCCATAAAGTTCTATCAACTAATGTCTACACTAAATAGCTCTAGATGCCTAATATAAACTGTTCCACGCGTGTGAAGTATTCTAAAGATTTATAACGATAACACTTGGAAAAATGTGACTAGTAGATTTTTTGTACCTGCAACGTTTTATTAAAAATGTCAAAATGTACTAAATTTGTGTACATTTGTGTACAACATACGATAAATTGATATTTATTTTTAGCGCAAGTCGACGGCATATAGCGATCTTCTATATACAAAATTAACAACTACGATCGACGCATATTCAACATGATGTTAATTTCCGTTATTATCCTCCTTAGATGATCGATGATTTCTTTCAGATGACGATTCTTCGGAATAATTTGCTGCGATAGAAATAAAGATCAAGATTCATTGTGCATAGAAATTGGGCGGACCGCCGATTCGGTACGAACCTCCATGGCGTCTTTGCTCTCTTCGCAGGCTAGACGATAGGCCTCCGACGTCTTTTTCTCGTCGGACTTCATGTCACATTCTTCTTTCAACGGTATGAGACTCTCTATGTGAGTGTACTCCATCCCCTGTAGCTGACAGTTCTCGTTGCACTTTTCGTAAATCCGCCGCAGCCGTCGGAACAGAAATTTTATCATCTTCAGTTGCTCTTGTAGTTTGGCTTTCTTCTCGTTGGCTGTATTAGCCCCTTGCGCCGTACCTTGGATCAGAAATATTTGGCGAGTCGTTACTCGTACTCGACTGTTGATTCTTACAAATTTCCAAATACGAGAAAATCGGACATCTCTGTACCGAAACTTTGAGATTTTCGGCTTAATTGTTTTTACAGAGGGGCAGTATAATTGAGAAACAAAAGTTAAGATTAGATACTTCAACATTTTTTCCTTAGCGTTTAAGGGCTTACGACCAGTTGAAATTTTTGAAAATATCGAGTTTTGTACGTGGCCAAATTCTCAAAATATAACATTTGAAAAATATTCTCTGAGAATTTCAAGCCGAGCCGTTCAAATTGTGGAAGTTGTGGGCGTTTATAAGTAGGTTCCACGAACCGGCGAACTTTAAAAACGTTTTTTTCAAAATTACTATTCCAAAATCATGATGGTGAAGTTTGCATAATTGGAACGCAACGAAAGTAAAAAGGAAAAATTTAAAAACAACACATCTTTGACCAGAAAAAAACCACGAAAATTCTGTTTTCCGACCACGACGTGTAACCCGTTAACTTCATGGGGTTGAAGTTTGCATCCTTGGAATGAAACTTTTCAATTTCTTAGTTTCATTATCATCCACGATCATATTTTGCAAATTTGTTGCAAAGCGCTAAATAAGGCATTCTAAAAATTGTTTGCATGATTGTCGTGGCTTAAAGCGGCCACAGAAAATCTGGGAAAATAAAAAAAATCATTTTCGTTGCTTGCCAGATGCAAACTTCAACGTCATTTCATTTCGCTTGCAACGCCTTTTCTATAAGGATGTCAGCATAAAAATCAAACGACGAGAACAGCTAATTTCTAACGTGCTGGCAAAATTGCAATAGATATTTCCATCGCATTGTATGTTTTAAATTGCCTAATAAAATCGCAAGTTGCGAATTTACTACCAAAGTGCCGAGTTTCTTATTCTTTATCGAAACTGCAAGTTTCGTATTCGTTAGTAAAACCGCAATCTTCCAATGTCTCAGTAAAATCGTACGCTTCCCTTTGACAATAAAAATTTGAAGCTTCCGCTTCGCCAGCAAAATTCCGGTTTTCTCTTTTCCTGGTAAAGTCATGTCTGATTTGCTGTTCGAATTCCAAGTCCCTAACATTCTAGTAAAATTGCAAGTCTCCAATTAGCTAGAAAAAAAAACAAGTTAATTTGACTTCCCACACTAGCAATTTTCTTTGCTTGCGCTACGTCCAGGCCTCATTCTCATTAAAGTTTGATGCAATGCACATTACACCCATTGAACCCTTTCCAATTTTTACGTAGTCATCCGACTCCAAAATCGTAACCCCGTACATTGTTTCGCACACACGAAATTCTATTAGCAAGTAAAAGCTCGTTTTTCTAGTTGTCCACGTGAGCTTCTCGAGTGTGCAACACGAAGATTCTCGTTACCGTTCGGTGGCTGCAGAACTTTGAGCGTTTGAAAGATTTCCAGTGCTCTGCTGATGATATCTTTTACCACCTCCTGGCCGAACTTGCACAGGCTGACGGTGTTGTATTCCTTGTTCTGTTGCGGTTGGGCGGGTCGTTGGGTCAGAGGTACGGGAGTCTGCGGCGTAGTGGCTTGTTCGCCGGCTTGATTGCTCTGCTGTGCGTGAGCCGTTTGTTGTTGCATCTGCATCTGTTGCTGCTGCTGCATTCGCTGCATCTGTTGATGCATGGCAGTCTGTTGCGCCATTCGTTGTTGCTGCGGAGTCATGACCTGTTGGGGGCTGGGCATGCCCATGCCACCGGTCCCGGCACCGCCGACACCTACGCCCGTGCCAAACGATTGAGGATTGATTATGCCTGTCAAGAACAAGATTCGTAGAAGAGCGTCGGATTGGACGGGAAAGCGTTTTTCGGTAGGGACACACAGGTTTCTCACCTCCTTGCTGCGCTCCCATCAATCCAGTTACCATCTGGCCTCCGCCGAACTGATTCCTCATGGCGGCTTGTTGCGGACCCGGAAATCGGGAAGGGAACTGATGCTGTTGACCTGCCATTTGTTCTACGCTCCCTAGACTCTCCGGCGAAAGAAAAGGCTGGTGCGAGGCGGCGTGTTGGCGCTACTCTGGTTTTTCAGCGTTGCTAGTTCACACAGTGACAATCGTCACGAGCTTCGGCGCCTCTTCTTCAACCAGGATCGTCGCCGTGACGCGTTTCGACGAGGAAACTTTTTCATCGGCTCACCAATGACCTTGAGGGCGGAATCATCGTTTGAATTCGAATATCAATTGCGTGTTTGGAGACGTGCACGTTTTTCGATCAACTATTTCAATCAGCTTTTTTTAGGTTAGGTTACGAACGAGATCGCTCCGTCTAGTTATTCTCATCTTTCGTAGAGTTTCGACTCGTCTATTTTGCGGAAGGACGATGAGTCACGGCTATAAGCGTACGTTTGAAAATTTGTGTCGGCAACGGGAAAAGTACGTACGTGGTTTTGGTGTTGACGAAATAGGTTATGTGATAACTTGTCGCTACGACGAAGCTTGCCGCACCGGCCGATGATCGCGATACATCGAACAGAGCTCACCGCAACTGAATTCTTTCATTTTTCATTCTTGTGTATGCTAATTTTGACGTCTCTCAAGGGCGAGCCCAGCGCGGGGCAGGGGGGCCGCAGGCCCCCCTTAGAAGAAAAAATTAAGTCAATTACCCGTTGCCCTCCCCCCAACGCTTCTGCGAAACCAATATGACCTTCCTCCCCCATGGCTTAGACCTTCGGTACGCTTTTGGAGTGTCACTTGTTGTTGACATCGTAAGTTGCACGCTATACGCGTATACGCAAAACTCAGCCGAGACGCAAGACGAGAATGAGATTCTCCGAGAGCGGGACTTGCTCAAGTGGCGCTTTTTCGTAGTGGTCGACGCGTGAACTCGCTACGTCGCCCTTACCCTGCTCCGCCGATGCAGCAGTCTCCGACACTCGTTCCAGTCGGTATACCAGAACAGCGCGAATTTTAAAGCCCGATGATTTTTTATTTTCGTCATTACGAGATTTTTGTCTTTCAAGTTTTCACGACATAAGAGCTATGTAAGAAGCACTGTGTAAATACATCCTGCAGGATCTTTACGAAAAACGAAAACCTTAGCGACTCAGCACAGTTGTTTAGGACACATCGTATGCTACTCAGGCATCTTTACGAGAAATTTGAACCGAGGTTTCACGATTTTACACAATTTTAAAGTTTGCATCGTTGACATGCAACGAAGATTGAAACAACATTTATTCCCTCTTCTTTGTCGTCCAAAATCTTATGCAGCAAATTCTGCAAATTTGCTGCATAAGATTTGAGAATTCTCACCGCGTTCCAATCCAAAATGAGTCAAAAGACACGAGAATAAACTCGTCGCGTTGAAACATAACCTGCACGCTTCGCAAGAGTTATGTGTGGGGTGATATTATGTCCAAGTTACGATTTCCGTGGCACCAAAATATTAAACCAGATTTCGATAGACTTCTTCACAACAAAAACCTTTTGCTGGTTTTATATCAATACCTCAATTAGTTTTCGAGATATGGATGACATTTTTTTTCTTCTCAAAAGTCAATTGCGAAAGTATCGCGTAAATATAATTAAAAGGTACATTAAGTTGTTCCTTATCTGCTGGAGATCTAGAATAAAAGGCAAAAGTATTGCACAAATATAATTCAAAAAGTCAATGAAATTGTTCCTTTTCATGGAAATATACCAAAAGAGTAAATTAAATTTTTTTCCGCCTCAAAGTTTTTTTCGCCTGACACAAAAGTTTTTATCTTTCACGTAATAAAATTACAAAATTGCATTATTCTTTCCTGTAATTGTTTATTTTATGAAAAAGTAGCTTTTCCAGAATAAATCTATACCTCGGATGCAATTTGTAGAGGTTCATTGAAAAAAAAATGCATCAACCGTCATTTAACTCAACTGGACCATTGCAACCTCAAGATAACATTTGTACTTTTTGAAGATCCACTTGTTTTGTATATGTTTTTTATTGAGACATTTATATATTGGGAGTACAAATAAGTCTCCGCCGTTTGACAAAAGATGGCCCCACCAAGAGGTTATGTGTGGCGGCTGGTCTGCCACTCACGAGCTCGACCGATACATTGCGTACGAGTCATGCGACACCAGCGCCCGAGCTATGGGCGAGAAAACAAACATTAGTGCCTCGCACGTTAAGCGAGGTTTCCCCTCGTGTGTAAATATAAATGTTCCTAGACTACGCGCTATAGCTGTAGCACTTTCTTCCCGCGCTTCTTCATCGCGTGTATTAATAAAGTTGTGAACTAAAACACCGGAATTAAATATTCATTACCATCGTTTCCCACGCATCTTCTGCCTTCTTCTTGGTGGCCTCCAGGGGGCTGACACTGGGATAAATTCTCTTAACAGTAACGTGTCCCCGTATTGTCGCCACGTAACTAACCCACCATGCGGCGCTAGTAGTCACCCGCATGACCCCCACTCCGCAAAGCAACTCGCCGTATTATTTCGTCATTTTTTCTCGATCTGTCATTGTTCTCGAATAAAAAAAATCGTAGTGTGGTAAAATCGTAATTATTTTATCACATTAGAAGAGCGGTTTGTGGCTCATCGCAATTCAACACGTGTTTTCGAGTCTATATTGGACGACGTGAATAACTATGAAAAGCTCTCTTTTCCGTGTATAGAACACGCCGATAGTGTTCTTTTCCACATAATACAATATTACGTATTGATGCGGATGCAGCAATATTCTGCACGTCTCAACGCAGAACAAAAAAAAAGCAATCTTGACAAGAAAAAAATCGCAAAACATTGTACAACGTGACTAATCCATTATTTAAAAAATATTAATGTTATCTGTTTATTTCGTTCAATAAATATTTTTAAATACATAATATTGCAACAAGTGTAAATATTGCATCCCTTCCTATATACACATATACTTTTAAATTCTATTCTAAACAATGAATTTTCCAGACGCGTCGAATGCAAATTATGCAGACGCCGCGCGACTGGAGTGGGGGTCATGCTGGTGACTACTAGCGCCGCATGGTGGGTTAGTTTACGTGGCGACAATAACGAGACACGGTAGACCCAGCAGTGCCAGGGGGCTGGTGGCCTCAGACCCCATATATGGTTGAAATTGTCAGATGCAAAACGTCATATCGTAAGATTGAACATCTGGCAAGACCATAACCTTGAAATATTAGCGATTTTCTATCAGCATGACATAATTTGTTTTCGTGCGGAAATGTCGAGGTTTGAGCCGAATAAGCGTCATTTGCGGGAACTTTTGATTTATTTCTTTAAGGGGAGGGTAGGGGTTCGCACTTTTGAAAAAACGATTTCTTTTGTCTTTTCTCAGGGCCGGATTTAGGGGAGGGCATCCGGGGCCACCGCCCCAGGGCCTCCATAAAAGAGGGGCCCCCACAATAGAGACTCCGGAAAAAAAAATCTTTCAGAGCTACATTTCCAAACCTCGAAATTGCATTGAGAATCTATTTGGTTTTGATGGTGTCGAATTGGACTGGAGAGCGCTCATTTTCAAAAATCATAATTATAAAAAATAGGCTGCGAACCACGATGGGGCAAAACCGTCTATCAAAGCTATCGCTCCTAGCATTGAAAGCGATTTACTTCGGGAACTGGATTTCAGCGAAATCAGCAACGATTTTTCGGCGAAAAAAGCTCGAAACGTTCCGTTCGTTAACACTAAAATTTGATTTCAGATAATTTTCGTTTTCGATTATACTTATATATGTTTGTTAAATGCTAAGAGAATCTACTTGGTTTCACAATAAATTATTTATTGAAAAACTCGAGTGAAAAAAATTGTTAATTTTATTTGAAAAATAATTTGAGGGGGGGTGGCTCCACTCCTTTGTTGCCCCAAGGCCTCCAGACATCTAAATCCGGCGCTGTCTTTTTTTTATAGTTCAACATTTCAAGAATATAATCCCAATATTTCAAGTCAATCAGAGCAAAACTCTCGAAGTTATTGACTATTTAGTCCCGCTTCTCTAACACTGTAGCTCGCGTTGCAAACTGTAGCTAACACTTCAAACGCGTCTTTCTCGAAACCACTTTTTCAAAGTCCGTGTTCACTGCCATTTGAAGACTACATGGCCGATTTATTTCAAATTTGGTACACACTTTCTACATATAAAGTACCTCCCCCCAACGGTTAGTTTGAGATTTTTTTTTACATTGAGGGGGTTTTCCACCCCCAAAATGGCGGAATTTCTCGTGAAAAATAACACTTTTCACTTCACATGACCACCAAAAATTTAGAAATGAAAAAAAAAATTATCTCAGACCGTTGGGGGGAGGATTTGATGATACTTTGACTAAATTTTAATGGTACTTGATTTCAGATAATTTCTAGCTGAGATACAAAGACGTTCTTGGAAAAGCTTTGTCACCAGCTTGTTTGTGGATATTTTCGCGTACTAATTTCACGGAATGTTCTTGAAATGACACTTAACAATGTACAAAAGCTTTCAATGAATTTACTCTATCCATATAGATGAAAAAAATTCTCAAAAAAGTGTTTTTTTTTTCACGCTGAAACCCCTACCCTTCCCTTAATTTGAAGAAATCTGCAGCTGAGGCGCATCGATTAATTGTAGAAGCATATGGTGAGGCTGAGTTAAGTAAGAAGTCGTCGCGAGTGGTTTCAAAACTTTACGGAGGTATGATCACTTCCACGGGGTCATAAAAGAGTCTAAATTTATTTTACCCACAGCTGCTCTGGTGATGTTCATTTATGTTGATTATTCGTATTATCTAGCTGATGAACTTATTGCATGTGAACAAATAAAAACTGAAAAATTAGATTGTCAACGACTCCGTAGTAATTTTCGTAATAATATTAACGCAATAAAATTCAAGCCAAACTTCATCTTCGTTATAATAATATTAACATATCGACCATAAAAACGGACTAAAAAGACAAAATAAGTCAGCCGGAAACCTATTAAAATAGGCTTGAATTACGTCAGCGAAATTAACACGATACGTAGAATATTATTATACATATTATTGATACGTGATAAATGACAAAACACCATAAATTGTTGTTTGCATATTTTGTGGCGGCTTCTATTCAAATTAATTTCAAAACAAAGCTCGGTTATGTTCGCCAAACGCATCAGCTGTGACTCGCGACGTTGCTGAGCCTGTGGGTGCTGTTTCGTCGTTCTGACCATTTTCAACCGGAAATTGAAACTTTCTCGTAACGTAGTGCTTTAACTACACGGTGAAGATTGATTTTCTTATTTTTTACAATATCGAATTTCAATTTTCCAACGGGTTTACTTGGATACGTGAGCAGAAAAACCACGATCACCGCACTTCCGGTTGACCGTCTCCATAAGACGACGTGCTTCGGCAACTCAAAGTGCTCGACTTTGCAATTTTATTGCGAAAAAACTAAACGGTCAAAATAGCTCAAATTTTGGCAACAGCTGCAAAAAGTATTCGTCAGAATCATGTATAAATTTCAAATCCGAAAGTTGGATTCGTAGTAATGATCGCACCTCCTTAAGGAAGCTTTCCAGTGTGACAGCCCGAAAAATCGCTGTTTTTCGCGATTTTTTTTTTTAAAGAAAAAATAATCTAATCGGTCTGGTTTTTTTTTGTATATTAATTGGGTATTGAAGAATACAAAACAATTTTTTAAAGATCGATTTATTTATTAATTAATATCTATAAAAATGATGAAACAATTGTTGCAGAAAATGCACTTGGATGTGGTGTCCACGTTGGGGGTCACAATTTTGATCTGAAACAAAAAACACAGAAAAATTATTGATCGGTATATAATTGGCTTTCGTGCTATGGAGGCTTTTTTTTTTTTTTTTGCAAAAATGGCGCCGGTTTGAACAAAATGTATCGATTTTAGCATTTTTTTTGGCAGTTTTTTTTACAAAAAAATAGGAAGATGTCAAAAAAAAAAAAATCTTCCATAGCACGATAAACAATGACGTTAAAAATATTGTGTAAAAAATTCAACTCGATAGCTTTAAAACTCTGCCCTCCAAGTTGGACACCGTTTTGAAAAATGCTGTTTCGAGAAAAACGCGTTCAAAGTTTCGCTGTAGCTGTAGCGCTCCGTTGCCTTCTTCCAAGAAATGCTGTACAGTAACCGAAATAATCTGAATTTCGGCATGAAAATTTCAGGGAATATTCGGAAGAGTGTATACTATTCGATAAAGCAAAAAAAAAAAAATCGATTTTTTGAAAATTTCACACTGGAAAGCTCCCTTAAGAACGGCGAGTTTGACGTCGAAGACAAAGAACGTAGTGGAAGGCCGAAAGTGTACGAAGACGCGGAGTTGGAAGCATTATTGGAGGGAGGTTCGTGCCAAACGCAAGAAGAACTTGCACTTACATTACGAGTGACTCAACAAGCAATTTCGATTTGAATAAAACATAGAGTATCGTTCTTTCATAATAAATGCCCAGTTTTTAAGGCGTTACCCCCACTAGTAGCGCAAAAAAGGCCTTTTTCATGAATTTTTTTAAAGAAAACTACAAAACTTTTTTAATCGATCAATATACCATCTTAAAGAACACATCTTGACGAACTTTCAGTAATTTTTTTATTGAAAAATACTACATCGTTTAGTCGCAAATGGCCGTCAATGAAATAATGTTTTTATATACACGGTTTGCCGTAACCAACATTGCGGCGAAGTGGATCATCTGAAAAAAAAATGCGGATCTATTTAGTCAAATATAAGTATAAACTAGTCTTTAATCGAAGGATTTTTAAAAATATTCATTTTTCACAAAATGGCGGACAGTCAAAGTTAATGGTTCGATTTTAACGAAAAAAACGGCCGTTTTTTGGCTATAAAACGGCCATTTTTTTTCGAAAAAAAAAATCGAACGATTAAAGACTACATTTTTATGTATCAAATAAGCCTGCAAAATTTCAAGAAGATCGGTTCATTAGTGTTCGAGTAATCTTGGTCACCGACTTTAGAAATGCCATTTTGAGAAAAACGCGTTTAAAGTTTCAATTTCAGTTCTTCAATTCACGGATTCTTCTCTTTCAACGCTCATATTTCAGTCAATTTTGTTCGGATCGACTTGAAATTTTCAGGACATATTCTCAGATACTTATACTTCAAAAAAATGCAATAAAAAAAATCGATTTGTTTCAAAATCGCAAGTGGGGGTAACCCCTTAAGCTAAAACGGCAGAGACTTATTCGTACTCCTAATATAATCATCAAGAATCCATCGGATTCTTTTCGACAATGTGGCAATCTTTTAGTATTCAAATTGGGATTCGGGGGATCCCGCTCAGAATCGAATGTACGACCGTGCCCCTTTAGTACAGGGATCCAATCGGATCCCTACGACGATTTATGCACGGGTATGAAAAAAACTCGGTATCCCTCAACGTTCTTCGGTAACTCGACCCTCCCCAAGCCAATCTCTCGAGCATGGTTCGGCGGAAGAACCGTTAGTCCAGTCATTACGTACATTCAAAAAAGAAAATGAATTTGCGCTTCTAATTTTTTAATATGTTGTAGGGGATACCTAGAAAAGCTTAACTTGAGATTGTCGACCAAGCTTTCCTAGGAGCTTTCGCCGCCATGTTGAAAAAAGGGGTAAAATTTGTTTCTCGGCAATAACTCGGCTATCCGATGAGATTTCGAAAATTTTTGTAGGACACTTTTTGTAGCTTTCTTTGTGCTCTACAATAACGCCTGAATCATTTTTAGCGTTTCATGCATCGTTATCGAGATATCGATCGATAAAGTCAAAAATTTAGGACATAATTTTTGTTTTTTGCTTTTTTTTTCTTTGGGTCTTAATAAATATGAAAAATTGTGGAATTCAAACTTGTAGAGCATATTCAGACCTACAATTTCCTTCTTGGATTTTTTTATGTTGGACAAAAATTACGATCTCCAGCGCGCCGCAAAGTCGGTGAATCCACACTCAGCGTCGAGCGAGCTGCTCGCTCGGTTGTGTCTGGATGTCGAATCGAATGGGAAATTGTTCAGGAAATTGATGGGATAAAAAATAAGTACATAGCGCAACAAATTAAGGATCACACAATAGTAATTTATTAAACAAATAATTTGTTTGTGCAGTAAAAAATATTATTTTTTTACAATACAAAATAAACAAAACAAAATAAACGGAAAGAAAAATATTTTTTTCTGCACTCGAGACACGAACGATGGACTTTTTTCATGTCTTTTTTCGCTTGGATGGTCCAGGCTGAAGATCTTCGTCCTCCGTAAACTCTTCGAGTTGTTGTGTCTGTTGAAACGTTGGAAATGATGCTGATTCGATGAGAGCATCGTCATCATCATCGTTACAGACATCGTCGTCGTCGTCGTCAAGCAAAATGTCGACTCTGGCGACGTTACTGCATGTTTGCCCACTGCAGTGCATGCAAATAACGGAGCAACTGATTCCCGCTTTTCTGCACCCACAGGCGGCCTCACAATTTCCTTTACACTTACAGGAAATGAGCTTTAATAGTTCAGGCGGAGCGGGTTCGGCGGTGCTGGTGATTGGTTCGAGCCCTCGATTGGTCTGTCGCCAACCCCATCCTTGTGGATCCTTGAAAAATCCGAGCCAGGTTTGAACTTGGAGATACGTCCGGAAAATGTGTTGACGCACAGCGCTTTTGGTTGGCGGGAGTAGTGAGAGGTGATTCACTTTATTCGCTGTCATTGATTTTGCGAAGCGATGGAATCGCAAAATATTTATGGACTTCTCGTGCTTATCACCACCATATAGGGCGATAAGGAATTGCTCTCCCGCGCAAGTGAGAACCTCCGGATCGACCTTTTCTTGTTTGAATAATTCCACCGATGACCGTAGCTCTGGATTTTTCTCGAGAGTGTTAATGAACTTCGACTTGCCGATGTTATAGAAAGATGATGTCGTGTCGCAACCGCTAAAAGCGTGAATGAAAAGAATGTGCTCCAGAACTGACTTGTGTTTGAAACTGTGCGGCGAATACAACTTTTCCGGCGTATTTCCTTTTGCTGGTTTGCGGAAAAATATATTATTTTTATCCGGAGCAAGCCCGGCGAGTAAAACCAGAAGATCGATATCTTCGCCGACGATTTCCACGGAGTCATGACTCGACGCTTCTTTAATTGCCGTGTTCACAATAAGAGTATCCGCGTCCTCAAAAGCCTGCTCCACTTTTATTCCGGTCGTTGTAAAGTAACGGCAAAGCATTTGTATTAGTTGGTTCTTGTTTTGATCCCTTGTGAGAAACTTCTCCTGGCTAACTTTTGGAGTAGTTGTCTCATCGAATGTGAACTCCGGCGATTGGTTTTTTCTCGAACGTCGTACTCTTTCCGAAGTTTTGGTTCCAGCGAGTGTCATATCAGTCGGATAACCGTCGAATATGATTGCAACCTTTCCTTCGAAGTTATGTTGTACGTATCTGACGTATTTCTGGCAGATAAGGTCAAACGTTTCGATTCGACCCCACACAACTTTGTGGAGAAGGAATCCACCGTCGATTATGCAATGATGTCTGTTGGAACGTTGTAAATTTTCGGTCAAAGGTTCGAAGGCTTTGTATAATAATGACTTTGTTCCTTTCCGCATTCCTTTTTCGGTGAACAGCGACAGCGGGAACGGAGCAAGTTCGTATGCCAGAAAATGTTTCAGATCAGTCTCGGAATTTTTAGCAATGCACATTCTTTGAAAAAGTAGCAGTGGGTTGATCGGAACTGGTGACGAGTCGACTTTAATGCTGGTAGTTACTGCCGATAAGGGAAGCACTTTATCCTTTCTCTTGAAAGACAAGGATGCGAAATTTGCTCCGACGATTTTGGTCATCATCTCGCAACCAATTTCGTATGCACGATGACAATTAATGTTATCGTTTGCGATAACTCCTGTCCCGATAGACGTCAATTCTTTTTGTTGAGGAAAAGGATTGTGACCTGCGAGCCACATGTCCAGTTTCTCCACGTCGGAATTGTCTCGAGAAATTCGCGAAGGCCTCATATCGACGTGCTGTTCGGTTGTGCAACAAGATACTCCGGAAAAGTTTTCAATCTGTTCACAAATGTTTTGGAGCTGGACCATACCCAAAGTCCACGATGCTATTGTGCTGTCCGTAATTCCCCGTCCCTGAGTTAGTCCTTCCGTTGTCTTCATGGATCGCATAAGAGTCTGCTCGATCGTCATGTCTGACATAATCCCAGACCAAAATTTGTCCGTGCGACGAATCGTAAAATATCCACTACGAGTGAACTTGATGTAATCTTCCATGGGTATTTTTTCATGCAAAGCTCGCATATCCTGTAGGTACAAGTGAGCAGACTTTGCATACAGGAAGTGACCGCTTGCGTGAAAATACGGAAGCATTTTTTCTATGGTATTGAGATGAAGTTCCCAATTACCCGATCTTTCTGCCTCCACAAAGTTTTTCACCAGAGAAACCATTCGGTGATACTGTACCCAGAGTTTCGCTGTGGGGCCTCGGTTTTCGATAGCATTCAATGCTTTCGCAAATTTCTCGTACGCGTTTTTCACCCCGTTGTTTTCTGCGGCTGTCAGGATGGTCGGTCGATTAAAAAGATCTTCCGCGTAGTAATCGAGTTCGTCACGTTCCTCTTCGTCGAATTCAAGCGAGTCCAACACAATTTTTGTCAACGCTGTGTGAGCCAAAATGTGAGCACGGACAGCTCGTGCATATGCATGACCGCAGAGTATTTTGTCGACACAATTTTCGGCGTAGATTAACTTGAGAAGATCTTCGATTCCACTACCCGACATTATCGCACCAATCGTTCCCATAAACGACATCAGTAGATGAAATCCACCGAGTCTTACAACAACGTCTTTTAACTCCGATGTTGGATAAGCGGCTCCCACGATGTCCCGAGCTTTCCAGTACAGCGGCTGATCGAATGTGACGATTGTAGTTTTTTGATTACAGCGTTTGCTGTTCCGTACAGCTTCTTGAAGCGATGTAAAGATCGTCTCGTAATCGGATGGCGGTGCGTTGATAAATGGAAGGCACATAACCTTTGAGCGAGCGTAATGCAGATTGGCTGTTGCACTTTCCATAAATCCATTCCATCCTGGAATTCCGATGGAGCAATTCCATTTTCCGTATAGCCAAATGAAATCTGGGATCGTTGGTAATATGTCGCTCGAAAGTTGACGGAGAGGTTCGGCGACAGTTACAGACTGTAAGCCTGCCGATTTATGTTGGCTGTAAGACAGTACAGGAACCATGCCCAATTGTGCAATCTCTGAGGCCGATTTAATTTCGACAGTACGCGGAATTTCTCTCTCGCGCTCAATAGCCGTGAAAGGAGTCACACAATGAATTCCCCCCATCGCATGAAACGTTCCACGGCCGTCGAGAGTGTTTATGTTGAAATCCGCATTATCAAATACGAATTGACTGAATGAATTTTCCAGGATTTCACTTTCAGGTCGATGAATGCACGAATTCTCGAAAATCGTCACTTCTCGATACGGTGCACTGAACCCCATTGCCGATAAAATGTTGATGAGGCTCTTGGAACCGAATTTCTTATACAGATAAGTTCCAACACCGATCTGCAGCGGAGAGAAAAAAGAACGAGGACGCACAGCCGTAATTATTGCGTGAGCAATCGATGTGCACTTTTTTTTCCACGAGTCCAGTGCGCCACGTTTATCTTTCATTATTGCTGTTGAAAGAAAAACTTGTAGAGATTCCGGAACAGCGGCTTCGACATCCCGTACAAATTCATCCGAGGGAGGATAATTTTGTTTGTCGTAAACGACGCCTCTTATGTCCTCTCGAATTATAGCAGCAGCTTCGCGAATAACTCGGAGTCGTTCCTCGTGAGAGTTCTGCTTCTTTTCCTGGTACCATTTATCCGCAAGAATTTTAAATCCGGTGTTTCGGAAACAAACGACACAATTTCGCTTTTGTTTCTCGATAATTAGAATGTCCTCGCCATATTTCGCTTCTAAATGTGCTTTAACCGTTTTTATGTGCGGAACAAAATTTCCATTTACGTGACTCATTAATTCAGTCATCGAAAACTGGCATTCGTCGGAATTTTCTTTTAGAAATGAGTAAATCCCCTCCATTGCCTCGTCGACTTTGTTACCTGTCGGTCGTCCTCTTTTCGCACCCTCCTCAGGTAGCGGGTTGTACACACGATGCATGCATTCGCGATGGTAGCGAGCTTCTACGGCGATGAGATCAGGTACCGAGCAGACACGCTTGACGATAGAAGCGGCAAATTCATCGTTACGTCCGAGCAGATATTTTAGGACGTTATCTTTCATAGACTTTTCTCGAACCGTTCGAATTGCGTGTCGTCGATGCATTGGTGTTTTTGTTTGATCGGAAAACGGTACTCCACAAAACAAACATTTATTTTTAAAATCGAAACGGTCTTCGAGCTGCTGTTGATGTTCGGGTTCCGGTTCAGGTTCAGGTTCCTGTTCTTCCGAGACTGATTTTGTTCGACGCGCTCGTCAAACGACGCGAGTCTTTCGTTCGCATAATTCTTGTAACACGCCCTATGCACACTCACAGATTCGACACTTTCTAGCATGCGTTGATGGTCCACATGTCCTCTTTTCTCACTCACCGTCAAGAGAGTTCGAACAGCTCTTTTTTTAGCAACATAAATGTCGTCGATTAACGCTTTTTTACAAATAAAACAGTCTCCCATGGTCACAAAATTGTTGAAACACGTGTGCTCACTTCGAAAGGCTCGAGGCAACTAACCGAGATGCTACGAAAAGAAGAACACGTTTCAACACGTAGACCCTAACAAAAGGGTCCCTTTATACCTGACCCCTCCAACTCCAACGGACGCTCTATGCGGGCACTCCGTTATAACGAGTTTACAGCCAACTAGATATCGAAATTTTTGCCCAGAATATCGGAACCCTCGATTTACACTACGCACAGCAAAAACTCAACACGATACGATATACTAACTTGAGCGCGCTCGACGCTGAGCGTGGATTCACCGACTTTGCGGCGCGCTGGAGATCGTAATTTTTGTCCAACATAAAAAAATCCAAGAAGGAAATTGTAGGTCTGAATATGCTCTACAAGTTTGAATTCCACAATTTTTCATATTTATTAAGACCCAAAGAAAAAAAAAGGAAAAAACAAAAATTGTGTCCTAAATTTTTGACTTTATCGATCGATCTCTCGATAACGATGCATGATACGCTAAAAATGATTCAGGCGTTATTGTAGAGCACAAAGAAAGCTACAAAAAGTGTCTTACAAAAATTTTCGAATCTCATCGGATAGCCGAGTTATTGCCGAAAAACAAATTTTAAGCGTTTTCCAAGATGGCGGCGAAAGCTCCTAGGAAAGCTTGGTCGACAATCTCAAGTTAAGCTTTTCTAGGTATCCCCTACAACATATTGAAAAATTAGAAGCGCAAATTCATTTTCTTTTATTTGCCTTTTTTTCGGACGAAATGACTGGACTACGTACGTGCGCTTGATATAGGAAACGCGAGCAACGTCCAAACAGGAGATAAGGTCGACGGGCGCGACGAGTGGACCTCTGTGCATGTATGCACGTATACGTCAGTAGTGAATATTCCACAAAATAATCTTTGTTCGCTGTACTCGCTCCACGTCCATACGTGCATTCGCGTGTCAGGCGTTTCTTCCTTCAACATTTGTTCCGCTGTCCGGGCTCAGTGTTTCCGAGACCTCCACATCGTTCGCTCTGCTTTCCATCCATTCTCGATACAAACTTTGGCGCTTCACTCTGCCGGACGCCTCTGCTGCGCGCCGTCGTCCTCCTGTCGTGACGTATCTCTTTGGAAAGAAAACAAAATCCAGAGAAATTCAACAAATCTTCGATAAAATGAATCTCCGCCGTCGGCACGTGTCAGGTGGGAGTATAAGCCTGATCGTAAGGACGTTCGGGCTGGCGTTGTCGTTGGCAAAAGTTGGCGAGTCCCAAGGACTGTACAAGCCAGGAGAATGGTTGTATCGACGGTTGGAGCTGCGCGATCCCCTCGTTTCCGGTATTCGAAGCTTGGAGTACCTGAGAAGGCTCGTCATTGATGACAAGCGGGTCCGGAAGTCGGAAGATCGGACATTCTCGCTGTTCGACGATCGAGAATCAGCTGGGCAAGAGTATTCGAGGGGTTCGGTTGGAGAAGACTTGTCAGTCGACGGGAAGTATCCGACCCGTCGTCAAGTGTCTTCCGCCATGTACGAGGCTCTCTCGAGGCTGGCGAACGTTCGCGTCGACGAGACGTCGAAACGCGGGAACTTCGAAGACGAAAATCTTCAACAACGCGATCTCCGCGAGCCTGCACACCGCGGGAAGATTTTCGAATTCGGCCACAGTCGAAATGCCAATGGTACGAAAAACGAAACGTCGTCGAGTTTCGAGACGGCAAAAGTTTTCGATAGCTCGCGATTGAGCGGACGGAAATTTCAGTGCAGCCCGATCAACGAGATTTACATACCGAACGTGGAGAAAAAAATGCCAGCGTATCTGTGCACTCTGGGTGGAAGGGCTTTCGTCGTGTCGAGCGAGAGATTCAATCAGGAGAGCAGGGAACGCTTTTCCGTCAGTCTCGACGACGACACGTACATGCGCCTGAATCCGATCCGTTCCGGATCGACCACGCTCACTTCCGCCGTTTCTGTACTTCCGGCTACACTCGTTCTCAAACGCAACGACGGAGATTACACCGTGAGAGCACGCCAGCGCTGACTGGAAACTCCCATCGCATATAGACCGGTGCCTTATTTTTTTTCAATTCATTTTTGCCAAAGCGATTCAATTTGGGGGGCGTCCATAAGTTAAGTAATTTACGTAAAAACGTAAAATTTGACCAATTTTTGCCCCCCCCCCCCCCCCCAACAGAACCGTAACGCCTGGCCTGAGCCCCCCCCCTATTCCGTTACGTAACGGAATAGTCGTCGTAACGTTGTCGTCAATAATTGCGTTTTTTTTTTCAAAGAAATAACTAATTATGAAAGGATTGGGTTTATACTCATTTTATGAAGTATATATTCATCTAGTTTTATACCAATTTTTATGATTTTTCAAAATTAACCCTGATTTGGCGACGGAAAAAAATTCTCTTCATTGTCCCATCGATATCTTTATGAAAGGTTATCTGTAAATGAAAAGTCACCAATTTATCGATATCTATACAAATGTAGCTATCGTTATGCGTAGCCGTTTTTATATTTTCGTTTTTTTTTTACAAAATGCCGGCAGTTTGGACATTTTTGCTCTTTTTTCAAGGCCCTTTTTTGTACTCACAATCAAGCGATCTTTAAAAATGGTAATGATCGAAATTTAAAAAATCGGCTACGTACAACCTCAGTCACTGCCATTGAGAAAATGCTTTTAAAAAATTGAAAATCGGTTGATAAGTTTTTGAGTATTCACTGAGACAAAGACGAAAAAAGTAGTTTCGAGAAAATCGCGATCAAAGTTTTCGTTTCAAGCTATGTTTTTTTTTCTAGAATATTAATACTTACATTGAAGTAACAAGTCGCGGGCGGTATGACGGTTTTCATCTTCATTATATTTCTCAAAATAATAAGAGCTTGCATCATCTAGTCTGAACGATGAGTCTGAAATTTAAAAACTTGAACATGCAGAAATTTTGCTATTTCTGATAGTTATAAAATCGTGACGTAACGCAAACCTCGACCTCCCCAATTGCGTTACGTAATTTATGGACGCCCCCTTGTCAATGCCGTGGGGCGCGGGTGAAATTCCGAGCTTTCAACGCTCCGATGGTTTAAGGGGTTAGACCTAGTTGGAATTTTTTAAAACATCGATCGATTTTGCGTTTTCGGCGGATTCTTATAATGTAACCTTGCGAAAATATTCTCTGAAAATTTCAAGTCGGTCCGTTGAAAATTGGGGGAGTTACGAGCGTTTACAGGTAGGTTCGATGAATCGGACTATATACCTGACGGAAAACTTTAAACGCGTTTTTCTCAGAATGACTTTTTCAGAATCGGTGACCAAAATATCTTTAAACCAACTAAATTGATCTGCTTCAAATTTCACAGACATTTTTGGTATATCAAAAGGCAGTCATTAATCGAAGGATTCCTTTTTGTTTAATGCATACTGTTTTTGTATCAAGGAAAATAGAGTGTTTTTTCACCGAAGTTTCGTCGTTTATAATTAATGTCCAATGAAAAAATTGTCAAAGATACTTAAAATGATACCCTTTACTACGAAAAAAACTTAAAGACCTGCACCCATTTTCCCCCAAAAAATTAACGAAAACACCAGTTCAGAGGGACACGACTGTACACTTTTCAAGAAAGCGTTTTTTTTTGGAAACGCTTTTAAAGAATGCTTTGACTTAAAAAAATATGGTGCATATTCGTTTATAGCTGAAAAAAAACAGTGATACCGTGGTTTTCGATTTACTTTTGGGGGAGTCTGAGCGTTGGAAAGCGCCTTCAGCGATGCCACGCTGGTAGACGCAGTTCCCGAATCTTGTAAACCTTTGGGGAAAAAGTTACCGACTAAAAGTAGTTTCGTTTTCTACCAATAGGTGGCATTGGATTACGGAAAAAATATTCATCAGCTGTAGCGTTCACAAAACCGTTGAATTTAAACACGTTTTTCTCAAAACTATGTTCTTGAAATCGGCACGCAGCAGAACGGACCGGGAATTTTTTTCGATGCATAGTTTTATTTTCATCAGCGAAGATAGAGAATTTTTTTCACCGAAAATCGATCGTTTCACGTTGCAATGCGGCCATTTTTTTCAGAAATAAATATTTTATTAAATCCTTTGCCCGATCACTAGATAATTACATGCGAAAACTATAGGCGTTTGATTTTTTTAATTCAGGATGATTTGTTTCCGAGAAGCAGTGGTCACCGCGACAGAAATTTTTCAAATAGGGGTCTGCACAAACCAGTGTATCACATTTATGAATATTCTCTAATAAAAAAATTGTAAAAGTTACTTAAAACCATACTCTTCGATATATGAAAAATTATTAAAAAGTTGCATACGTTTTCCCAGGAAAAATTCACAAAAAAATTCCGCTGTTTTCCAGCTCCGAGGTAGGTATAACCCATTCAATTAAGCAGGATTATTGATTTCAATTCGATAGATCTTCGTCTTAGAAAAAATGATCGAAAATCCACAGAATTGATCAGTGCTGGAAATAATCGTATGATGGATTCTGTTAATTCAATAAATAAAAGTCACTCCAAAAACGATTAAATTTATCGCATTGTACTCGTGCGTAGTTTTTAATTTACAATGAATTTGAAAAAACATTTACATGTAACTATGTCGTCCCTAACGTTTTTAGGACTCGAGAGATTCTTTTTATTCATTACTTTTCGAATTATTTTTTTTTGTCCGCTGATACGTCCGTTTGCATTAGCGGCATCGTTGAATCATTCCTCCTGTACCATGAAATCCGTCGATTCGTCTTTCGATCGCGATACCTCCGGATCTCTGGCTGGCCTCAACATTTTTTCGCTGGTCCTCGATCTGTTCGAACGATATTCTTTGGGATCCTCGATCGGTCGTAATCTGTCATCCAAACGCTCGGCAATTCCCCCAACGTCTATCATTTCTTTCGCTGCCTCTTCGCCCGTCGAGATCTTTTTGAAGGAACGACGTGACGACGAGACGTAGTGATCTTCGGCGTCCGCCGAATCGTAAAGATCGTTCGGACGCGTTTCCTCCCTTTCCACCTCGGCTGCGAGCTTCTCGAGATCCTTAACGTCGAGCGGAAGACCACTAGCCTGCGGCAAAAGATCGAGAAATTTATCGGTACTTGGACTGGGACGATCTTTCGTTCGGTGATCGAATCTCGTAAGATTTTCTGCAGACAAAATTTAATCCTTGCGCGATTCGAGTGTCGGTGCGCCGCAAAAAATTAAGGGGGGGGGGGGGGGTGAATTTAAGAATGCAATTTGCATCGTCCCAATGCAATAAAACTATTTCTTTCGTCGCCTAATTTCTTTTTCGACACCATCGGATTACGAGAATCGATCGAACTTTTTTTTGGATCCTGATTAGAGATTTACAACCAAACCCTGCGGATTTTTTTATATAATGACAATTCAAAAAAGTAAGTAAGGAAAAATCAAGTTAAAAAAAAATTAATTTCTATGATGCGAAGTTCAATGGTGAAACATGTTAGAGATTCGCATTCAAAATCTGCGGATTTTTTTTTTTTTTGACAATGACGATAACAAAGAAACAAGGAATGATAAATGTATTTTCGTTAAAAAAGTGAATTTTAATTATGCAAAGTTCAACACCGAACTCTGTTGGAGATTCGCAACCCAAGTCTGCGCAATTTTTTTTTTTTTTGTATAATGACAATAACAAAGAAATAAGGAATGAAAAATGATATAAAAAAAAATGCATTTTAACGATGCAAAGTTCAACACCGAATTGTGTTAGAGATTCGTAACCCGTGTGCGGATTTTTTTTCGGATAATAACGCTAACGAAGAAATAAGGAACGAAAAATCAATTTCCTTTGGACAAAGATTATTTCTAATGATGCAAAATTCAACACCGAACCTAGTTAGAGATTCACAACCCAAATCCGCGGGTTTTATTTTTAATAGTGACAATAACAGAGTTACAATCATGACAATACGCAATGAAAAATGTTTTTTCTTTCGAAAAAATGAACTTTAACGCTAGAAGGTGCATGCGGGGGCCATATGAACCCCTCGCCCATTTCAAAGTACGCTCCTAAAATAGTAAACAACTTTTTCGGATTCGAACGAATACGAATAAATCTTTATCGATATTCCTTGCAAAAAAAATTATTTTACTGAATTATCCTTAACTTTACCCATTACCCACTCTCTAGAAATTGGTAATATTTCTTTTCTAACCGTACATTGTGTCTATTTCAAAACCCCGTTTGATTTTTTTCAATCAAATAATTAGAAAAAAGAATGACATTTTTTTTGTTTGAAAAACGTAATTTCTGCATATTTTTTACATTTTCTTTTCCTTCAAAGTACTTTTTCACGACTTTCGGTTTTTGAAAATGGACTTTGATACACACCATTCTCTTTCTCATGAAAAAAAAACGAAGAGATTCATCATATAAACCCACTTGCCGCTTATAAGAAGCGATCTAAACCAAAAAGACCCGTGGGGTCCCCACATGCTCCGTAGAAGGCACCAGAAATGGCATGCCTCGTCTAGGGTTGATGATGCAGTTCAACACCGAACTCTGTTAAAGATCAGCAACCCAAATCTGGGGATTTTTTTTTGACAACGTCACTAACGAAAAAATGAGGAATGAAAAATGAATTTTCTTTGGAAAAAATGAACGTCAATGATGCAAAGTTCAACACCAGCTCAGAATACAGATCACAGATTTTACACGCCGTATGGTGCAATCGCGAAAGAAACGAAGATAAAAGGAAAGAGACGAAAAAAAAATTGCTCATAAATTTCCAATTAGCGCAATAGCTTTTTTTTCCCCACCGATAATTATCGCGAATCTCGTTGCCCACCTGCGCCAACAGACTCGCAACCAATTACACAATTTTACCGCTCATTATACCTTCCCACATTATATTTAACGCGATACGTTTCGCGTCGAAAAAGGAAGGAAGGCGCGCACGATGAAAAAAAAATAAGAAGTCGAAGTGTACGAGGGTTTAACGCTTGGTCGAGTTCTACGATGGTACAACAACGGGCTGTGTAACGAGAAGAAGTTCACGGTTATCTCGCTCACCTTGATAACCGCCTCTTTCGAGAGGCCTATCGGCTTTCTCGCAATGCTCTGCTTTCCGAGTCCCCCGATCCAGGCATCCTTGGATTTTTCAGGTTCATCGCCATCCGCCGAGTTCGCCTCGATCGCCTCGCGCTCCAAAACTTCGAAGGGCAATGCGATTTTTGGCCCCAAATCATCGTTGCTCTGCTTCGATTCGCCGTCGCTCGATTGTCTCACGCCGATTAAATAAATCGTTCCCTTTCTTCGTGTGTCGTTCAACTCGCCATCGTCGTCCTCTTCCGCCTCCTCGTAAGACGAATGATTGTCCAAATCTTTCACCAAATCATCGGGCGAATGGCCGAAATGTTCGGGCGCGGTGTTCTGTTCTCGAACATCGATCGAGACGATCAATAACGATTTTTCTTATGTCTGGTCTATCCAATACAGCATTGGTACAATTGATTGGTGTTTTTTTTTTGGATAGACTGGGATTTAAAAAAAACACGTTTTTCGAGGTGTTTTCGAAATTGGTTTATCGATTGCGAAGTATCTAGGAAAATGCATTTCAACCTTCGTTTGATTAAAATATGATGACTCATTTTGGAGTAGTCGTGATAGAATTTGCAAAAAATCGTACCACTTTTCACTTAGGGTGGAAGTTCCATGGGGTTGAATCGTTGGAAGGCAACGAAAATTCAGTTCATTTCTTTATTTCTTTACTTTTAGCAAAATCCATAATCTTTTGTTGCCTCGGATTGTAGATATCTTACGAGGGTCCGAAGGAAACGTTTGATTGCTTGAGTCCAAAGTTACGATAACACCTGAGCAATGCCCTTCTTTGACACACTGGGTCATTTTGAACCGGACGAATTTGAAATAGAATGCACACTTCCCTAAAATGCGAAATTTTTTATATATTTTTGCAACAATACAATTTTATACTTTCCTAATTTTAATTGTGCAGACATTTTAAGCAATGTTTAAAGTGTATCCCGGATTTTTTTCAATAACAACCGATAAATCAAATGAAAATAAAGTATTCCCGGTCAAGTTGGCCCAGTGTGTCGAAGCCGTGGCCAAATATACATGCGTCGACGAAGGGTTAAGGATGTTGGCGCGTTAGCCACAATCCAAGATTACATTTTAAAAAAAATTTTATTGTCAAGCTATCCTGAGACTTTACGAATTTTTTGAAAAATTTTCACCACGGAACACCAGAGATAAAGAACAGTTCAATTTATATAGTTTTACGTGGGGTTAGATGGGCAAGACGTTCACGCCACGTGATGTAATTTTTTGGCTATTCAGCACCAAGATAAACCATTTCTAACAACGGATTAACGCAAACTGAACCTTTGTAAACATTTAGCAAAAAAAAACCCATCTTGCCCATCTCAACCCATATATATTCAATATTGAACCATCAAGGTTTGATGAAAGATTACGAATCTTGGCCGGCGAATGAAAAGCTGCCAACCTCAATGCCCGCAGAGTTTCCGTGTTTCAGTAACTCTAAATATTAATTAAGAGCAATAATGAATAATCTCGTGACATAAATATAGATAGGCATCACTATAAATAACTCAAAATTCAATTCTGAGTTGCATGATACATTCGCTGATCCAGTTTTTTCACAACAATTATCGATAATGTTATACTTCTTCAAGTTGGCAGTAACACCAAAGATTTTCTTATTTACGTAATAAAAATATATAATAAATATCTAAATGTACAATAAGAAAAAAACATTAAATTGTATAATGCTCTTTAATTATATATTTTATGAAGAATTAGCATCGACAGCATAAATCTAAATTTTTTTGAGGCTCATCGAAAGCACTAGCATTGTTTTGAGGTTCATTGAAAAACTAATTTATAATCCGTCATCTGACTCAACTGAACCGCTCCAACCTCCTTAAGGTATTCCTTTCGTGGAGGGCCGTATTTTGTGGGGCCATGAGGGCCCTTCTCAATCATTAGTTAATTATAGTGGCGCTTAATAAAAATAAGTCACGATAAATTATAATACCCAACGATAAACTGAAATAAAAAATTTCGCACAAAATTAATAGATTTAGACATTTTTACATTTTCTCTGATACGCAGCTACAAAAATTCTTCTGCCAATCACATTTTTCCAATCTTCATTATCAATATTTCCTTTAAACAGTCAGTGCCGCCCGTTTTTTTTGTCGTTACTGAATATTTAGAATTTTTTACACGCGCGAGCAGTTTATATCAAGCATCTACAGTTATTTAGTGTATAGAGTGTCATAGAGTGCCTTAGAGTGTATTCATAGAGTGCCGTGTAAATGAGAAAATATTTAGAGTTGTAATTTTTCGTTTCCAGTTCGGTAACTCGGCTTGAAATTTTACCAGTATACTACGATGTACTATTTTTACTGCATTATAGGAGAAAATCAGTTAATTGTTGAATATCCTAGTCGTGAAAGGAATACCTTTAAAAAAACATGCGTTAAATTCAGACGATAAAACTTGGTCGTTTCCATCGATAATCCGATCGACATTTTATTCTACCTCGAGAGTCTGTTTTTCGTGAAAAGCCTCGGCCAACGCTGGATTTATTTCGTCAAGCGGTTGATCCCCGTGCCTTATGTAAACGGCTATGTAACCAGGGATGTTTGGCAGCACCTGCAGTGGGAGTGCATCTGCGAATCAACAAGCGATTAAACGATTATTCCTACCGTTTTTTTCTCTTCTTTTATTTACGTTGGTGAATTCTTGAAGCCATGACGAATTACCCCACGGAATAAAACAATACGAGAAAAGCGTATTCCCCGCGTTTTTATTCCACCCGAAATCCACCAGGAACATAAAGGTTTTGTAAGAAAATTCCTAAAAATTCCAAACCGAATGTAAATCCAACATAAATGTTTTGTAAAAAATTCCCAAAAATTGTAATTCGAATGTAAACGAAGAATGGCAAAAAAAAATTATACAACCGCAGACAAATTTTTGGTCTTTGTCAAATAAAAATTAAATTAAATAAAAAACTGAATAAAATTAAATAAAAATTAAAGTTCTTTAAAAAGAAAGACGTGAGCTCTGCCACTTGGATGTCGATCAATTGACTATCGACGTGATCACGAAAATTTTCACGATGCACAACACTGCGAATATTCCTGTCCAGCCGAACTTCCCTTTGCACTTCGGGCCTTTTTCCTCACGACTCGAAATTACCAAACGCTTTGGATCAATTTAATTCGTTTTTTTGTCTTTATTTATTATTTAGGATTCCTGCACTCTTCCCCGGTTTTATGACGTTCCTTTTTTGCTTTGTTTTTTTTTTTCTTCAAATCCGCTACTCACGGGCATTCTCGCCGATGTACGCGAGAATGAGGGTGGCAATAACGAGTACGTGAAATTTTCCCATGGCCCCCGTCCCACGCAGCATCCCATCGGTTTGCATCTTCGAACGGTACTGGGCCCCCCGGCCTCCGGGATCTCTCCTTTATATACATGCGGCTCTCTTCCTCTCTTCATCCCGTCCTTCCAACTCCAACTCGCGGCTCCCACCCGCCTCTTTTGCCAACATCCGAGAGGGCGCCCTCGGGGTTAATACCATTCCGTTAATATTACCGCAAAAAAAAAAAACCGGCAGTAGCGTGCTAGCGAAATCGTACACTGATCTCCATTGTGCTCCTGCGATGCACGCCGATACGCGTGTATCGTGTGCACGCGGCTCCAATTATTCCGTGGACGAGAAGAAAATGAAAAAACAAAAAAAAACAAACGGCGGTGTGAAATTTTTCTTCCAGTCTTATGAATACGTGGAATACCTCGAAATTTCTAAATTGAATTATTTCCCGCGCCTCTGTTTCGCTAGGGGATTATCACGCGTGAGCAAGTTTCGCGTACGCGGGAATTAATTTTTTTAATTCTTATCGTCATTAGAGACTCGTACGAAAGATACGCCGGTTAAACTTCGCTCAAGTGATTTCGCGAGGTGATTATTCTCCCTCGCAGCTCAGGAAGAAGAGAGCGTAATTGGGGAACAAAAAACCTCGCGGTATTCTTCGAGATAATCTTTCTGCGTTTTTTTTTTCAATTTTTTTTTTTCATTATCCTTTGGTGCTTCTTTCCCGTGGTGGACGCAATTCCCCAATCGTACGGACGATGTACCTGCTTTTGGATATTCTTCGGTATTTGTTCAACGTAATCGCTTAGTCGTAAATGGACTTTTCGAAAGCAAAGTTTAGCTGTATAAATTTGCAGAGCGGTTTGATCGGTGACCTCGCGAGGATGTTTATGTACACGTTGATCCTTTCGTTATTTCTTTTCGTCCTTCCAACCAACACAGTGTTTCTCCATTCTCCATCATCCTTGATACGATCTTCGACGAAGGTGCATTTCCTCGTCTCGTTGCGAGGTTTTTTTAAATTAATATTTCAATTGCACAATCCACGAATTCAGCTGATATATATGTAAGTGTATATAAATACACACTTAAGTATATAAGTATATAAGTGTGTGTGTGTATATATATATATATATACTTCCAGACATTTTGGTACCTATTTTTTGGTAGCTTTTGCTATTCTTGGGAGTACTTTCGAAAAGCGCATACCGCCGATCGATCTGAAATTTGGTGTAATAACCTATTTTGACCTCCGTATCACGAATATCGTAGCGAAAATTGGCGCAAACGCCATTTTGTTTGGGGTTGTTTGGGTTAGAACCGAAACAAACCCAAACCCAAGAACAAAAACCCAAACCCCAAAAAACCCAAACCCAAACAAACGCAAACAAACACACACACATCGGAGAGGATTTTGAGTTGTTAAAAATGTAGGAGTGACGCCCCACAGTTCCTAATCTCCGCTGTACACACACACTTTCTGGGAAAAGCTAACATTTTAGCTTTCCCTATTCCTAAAAATTCCCTATCCCTAAAAAAGCTATTTAAGCTTCCCTTTTCTGGGGAAAGCTAAAATAGTCTAAATCGGTTAGGAATGCGCGATTATGCACGGCGAACGAAAAGAGGTTCTCCTTCGTTTTTCATATTCAAAATGGCGTTTGCGCCAATTATCGTTATGATATTCGTGATTAGGAGGTCAAAATACATTATTATACCAAATTTAAGATTCATCGGCGGTATGCGCTTTTCGGAAGTTTATCCTTTTCCAAAAATCATACTTACCATGATAGATCGAAATCCTTAGACTTTGGACTAAGGTAACCTAGGTTGGATAAGTTCCTAACGAGGTGCCCTATTACCCTTTTATGGCTTTGCATCGACGTTCCTAACACCCTATATATATATATATATATATATATGTAGGGTAATAGGTCACCTCGTTAGGAATTTATCCAACCTAGGTTACCTTAGTCCAAAGTCTAAGGATTTCGATTTATCATGGCAAGCATGGTTTTTGGAAAATTTCCCAAAATCAAGTACCAACTCGCTCATAATGTTCAAACAGACGATAATTGGCAAACAAAAACTTATCAGCGTCTTAGCTTAATGTGTATTCAATCGACAAACCCCAATACAATTATCTGTATCCACACAACTAACTAAATGTTCCGTGTTGAAAAATGAAAAATTTGTCAAAAAATAAAAATACTTCTTATGTTAATGCTATTTTTGAAAAAAATAGCATTACCATAGGAGAAAAACGAATCGGTACCTAATTGTGGAAAATTTTCCAAAATCCATACTTACCACGATAACTCAAAATCCTTAGACTTCGAACTAAGGTAACCTAGGTTAGATATGTTCCTGACGAGGTGACCTGACACCCTCTTGAGGCTTGGCAACGGCCTTTTTAATACCCTGTATAGCAGACGGCTTCGGGAAGAATGTTGAGGCCGGCCAGAGGTCCGGAGGAATCGCGATCGAAAGTTTTTATGGTTTCAGGAAGAATGATTCTTCGATATTGCTAATGCCATTGGAGGTATCAGGGGAAAGAAAAGAATTCGAAAGGTAATGGAAAAAAAGAATCTCTCCGTTCCTGGAAACGTTAGGAACGACATAGTTACTTGTAAATGTGTTTTTTTATTAATTGAAAATTAAAAAATAAGCACGAGTACAATGCGATAAATTTGATCGTTGTGGGAGTGACTTTTATTTATTGAATTAACAAGATCCATCACACAATTATTTTCAGCGCTGATCAGTTTCGTGGATTTCTGATCACTTTTTCAAGGCGAATATCTATCGAAGTGAAATGAACAGTTCGGCTTCACTTAAGGGGCTATACCAGTGTGAACGCTAAAAATTTGGTTGATTTTCGGGATTTTTTTGGAAACAAAGTACCCAATTGAATGTTTCGGAAAATTAAGAATATATTTGTCTATAGTTAACCTATATTACGTAATTTTTTCATAGAGAAATATTGAGACACAAGCGACTTATGCGCTGCCTTCGGAGGCGGCAAAAAGAAGTTTCTCCACTGCTGCCATGATTCCGGCCGATTGAGTAGGTAAAACCGAAAAAGGAAAAAATGTCATTAACCTGGAAGGTATTTCCTGTACAATGACGTAGGATTTTCGAAAAATATAAAAATCTAACAAAATGGCGTGGTTATGAATAAAGTCTGTTTTCTTGCCTATAAAATGGTCGTTTTTTTCAATGCCAAATCGTCAATTTTCATCCAATCGAAAATATGCTACGTCATTGTAAAGTAAATATATTCAAGAGAACTCAGTTCAAATTTCAAGTCAATCGGATAATTGCTCTTTGAGGTACAGTATCAACAAATTTAAAAAATCTCATTTCGAGAAAAACGCGTTTAAAGATTTAAGTAATTATCGATTTTATACCTACGAGAGGTCTTTATAAGGCTGCCATTCGGGGAGTATTAGAGATACGGCCTTGACATTTTTATAGAATGTTCTTGAAAGTATAAACTGTCGAAAAAGACAAAGAAAAATCGATTTTTTAAAAGTGTCACACTGGTATAGCCCCCGGATTACATCTAGCTCGCGACCGAAAAATGCGGAATTTTTGTGATTTTTTTCTGGAAAAACATGTGCAGGTTTTCAAAAATTTTTCTCACATATATTGAATTCAATCGCAACCAATATGATTCGTATGAAATTCCAGTTTCTTTGTTACCAAAAGTGATGTCATTTGTATCGGTTGTAAAAACGCCTAAATTGTAAAGCTACTTGAAACCGAATTTGTAAAAAAAGAATTCCTCCCTTATTCGTGCACTATTTCCCAAAAGTAAGCGTTCACTGCATTCTAACACATAACTTCACTGTTACACTCGAACATTGTTCGTTTTTTTAGCACTGCGATTTTTTACCTAGAGATTTTGTTCTGGGAAAACGTGTGTAGGATATCAAATTGTGTTTTTCGAAATTAAAGAGTATGATTCGAAGTATCTGTTACCGTTTTGTATTGAAAAATATTTATAAATGTGGTAGATACAATGTTTTGTGCTGACGGCTGTTTGAAAAACGTCTTTTGCGGTTAGGACTGCTGTCCGTTGCATTTCCGCGTCTTGTTTTGGGGTTTTTTAAAAATTAATATTTCAATTACGAGTATCCAATCAATCCACGAAATCAGCTGCACACACACGCATACACATACACACACGTACACACACATAACCTTTCGATAAATTTCCATTCATGGATGACCTCATGAGCTGAAGGTTCTCGACAGCGCTCGTGTTCAGCTGGCACATATTCAACGTGTGGCGACCGCATTATCCTAGACGAAGATGCGTACAGGTATATCCGTACAAACGTCAATCCATCGATCTCCATCGCGATAAGATATTTAATTTGTTTTTTTAACGCGCCCGTGGCAATAGTTCCCTAAGAGAAAATCCTGACGCCTGCATCCTTCTATGACGATGTTGATTTTTTCATCGCTGCTATCCAATGAGAATGATTTTTTCTTCCAGTTGCCCATATTTTTGGTTGATGGTATCAATCTGCAGAAGTCCCTCAAATGTTTTTGAGGATCCTTATCGGAGATATACAATTTCTCAGTCGGCAAAAAAAGAGAAAAGTCCCCGCGTCGCTAAGTTGGACATTCCTAAGTTCGATGATGATGATGATGATGACTAAACGCGTAATCTTCGCTGAACAGAATAAAAATTTATCGAATCCTCGTCTGTTGCCGATAAAACGTCGAACGATTAGCATCGCGGTTGGGATTTTGTTTTGTTTTTTTTTTTTATTCTTGTTGCTTTCGCGTCTCTCACTTGACCGTCTTCGGAAGTCCGTAAATCATGTCTTGGGTGTATCCCGCGCGAGGATTTTCGATGCCGGTATACGTGCCATAAAAAGCCGTGCAGCGAGGGAGATCGATGAGGAGGAGAAGCAGAGAGCAACAGGGCAGAGATTGGAGGCTCATGGGAAGATATATAAAATCCTTCATCCCAGCTCGCGAGGGCAATGGGATTTCGTGGAAACGATTAAGGTGTCTGCAGTTTCGAGGAGCCGAAGCAGGAAAGTACAGGGGTGATTTGTGCAGCTATATTTTGTTTTACCAATCACAAACTCACATCTCGTTTGTCAGATTAACGGATTACGTCGTCCACCTAGCTGGGTAAAAAATGGCATTGTCCAAAAATATTTTTATTCGATAGTATCAGCTTCTAGCTATATTGGCTGAAAATTTCATTGGAATATTCGTAAAATTGCAGCACCATACTTCAAACTTTAAGGGGTTATATACAGTCAGGAGGCCCAAAAAGATCGATTTTTCAAGAATTTTTCTTGAGAAGACCTTTAAATCTATTAACATGAAAATTTGTACACATATAATGGTAACTCTTGACTGTATTTTAACATTTTTTATTTGTAAAAATAATTCTTTTGAAAGCTGCTGTAGCTGATCTCCGGTGAGCACGATATCTCTGGACTGGATCATCTAAAATGAAAAAAACCGCAAATATTTCGTCAATATATAACCCCGTATCGTCAGTATATAACCCCTTAAACGCGTTTTTCTCGAACCACTGTTTTTAAAGTCGGTGGACAGGATATCTTGAGAACCAATCGATGGATTATTTCCAAATTTGCAGGAGATACTATGAGAAACATTTAAAGGTCGTTGACGATCTCACTTTTTTTAAACCGATCTTCATTTTTCAATGGTTAGATAAAAATGACGACTTTTTTTCATAGATTTTGTACGCTCGAGTTTCAATTCGTCGCTGCGTTGTTTAAAAAAATGATTTTAAATATTGACGATCGTCAACGACTCGTATTT
Organism: Ophion costatus; assembly: GCA_951751655.1. NCBI lineage: Eukaryota > Metazoa > Arthropoda > Insecta > Hymenoptera > Ichneumonidae > Ophion > Ophion costatus. The sequence continues at coordinate 27,274,612 of OX632362.1, read as the reverse complement.
ATCGTTAACTCGAATAACGCGTTTGGTTTTCAGATTCCGGATGGGTCGTTTAAGCTGGAGAGTGTCCACCGCTAATCCACGTCCTACTCTAATCTTGCTATTAATTTAAAAATGATATGACAACTTATATTATTAATATATTCCAAAAATTATGTAACAATCATTATACAAACAAACCCAATTATATACCTCAATGTATAAATATTTTTTGAAAAATAATACGCATCTCATATTATTTACATGTACCTCCATTTTATTACCCGAAAAGTCTAATTACATTTCCGATGCCATGAAGCAGTTGCACTTTGTGTAATATCTATAGATTTTTTCAAAGGCCCTCGATATATGTACCTTTGTGTTGAGATAAATGCGTTTAGGTTTCACCAACCATTCCCAGAAAAAAAATCGGAATTTGGCTATTTTTTGGGCCTCTAGATAGATGTAGCCCCTTAACGAGGAAACGATGCTGTTGTTGGGCTGTAAAAGCAAGAAGGAAAAACATGGAGCGCGACCACGTCGAGCAACAACTCTTGTTTGCAATTTCCACGAAAATAATCCTCAATTATGGCGAGTTAAGGGAGAACTCACCATTTTGCAATTTGGACAAACCGCGAAGTTCCATAAAAGTGATTTCGCGTGAAATGCTTCACCGGAGATAATACGAAGGCGAAGGGAGTCAAGTGCAGTGCTTGTTGTGCACGCTCGTGCTCGGTTAAAATATCATTTTTCACGGGGCTCGAAATTATGGTTGCGTCCTTCCACTTGCAGATCCGTCGACGTAACTCGACCTCCCGTAAACGTCATGGGCTTCGTTTTATCGCCGAGCAACGAGTGTTCGTTGCCGTAAGGTGAGATTTGACAGGTTGAGGGCCTCCAAAAAATTGCAAACGAGCTCGATCCATGGGGTCTGATGGACTCGAATCTCTTCATGCTCGAATCTTTTTGGGAGCAGGCATTTCGAATTCGCTTCCTGCGCGTCGAAATACTGAAACACTGGCGAAAGGGTGCATGGAGGTTGGCCCAGGGATCAATTTTTTACCGATGCACTTTTGGTCGAAGCTCGAAGGCGATTTGACAGATGGACGATCCTTTTGACAGGTGTGCGGTAAAAGTGAAAGGGATAGAAAGGTGAAAGTTGCCGAGGGCATACGAAGGGACGTTTAAAATAGAAAGATATATACGAAAAATATTTGGACAGAAGGACCCTTCAAGTATTAAAAAGACGAAAAACCAGCCTTCGTCATTCTTGTCCGAAGCAGAGGAATTCGAACGATTTCCATTAACGGAAGTTGGTTGGGTTGTTGAGGCTTTCAGGGCCATTTTAGCCGCTGCGGCGGGCCGAAAAAGGTCGTTTGTCCAAATAAAAATTTGGTTTAGATTATTTATTTGGGATTTGGAAAAAGTATCAAGCATACGTTAAACTTACTTTGTGGATATTTTCATTTAATAAAAATAAAAATTAACAACGTTGTTGAGGTGTAATAGAGCCTCTCGAAAATTGCGAACGAAAAACGAATGTTTAATTAAAACGGTCGCAATTCCGTCAAAAATGAAAATTAAAAAAAAAAATCCTACGAGGCGAACTCCTTTGTATATTATATTCCAAAAATCCGTTGCGTTTTCGTGTTTCAGATCAACCGACTGCCCAGAATCCTTGGCACCAAAAGCCATGTCAACGAACAACACGTCTGGCGCTGACCACAATAACGGCGCTTTCGGTCAACGAATTTATTTTTTAAAAATCCTAAACATACCTCAATGTACTTATTTTCCAATAAAAAAACCCGGATCCAATCGAAACATTAGTTTTTGAGAAAAAAATTCCCGAAGTTTATCGGTTTTTCTCGCCGTTTACTCAGGTGCCTCCCCTTAATCCGTGATCTATCTTTCTTGTTCTCACTCTGGCGTTGGCTCGCGAATATAGTTCCATGGAAATACGCAGCTCCTCGATTAACGAGCGTAACGAGCTCACCGAGAGCTACCGTTAGTCGTTTTGTCGCTTTGGCTCCTCGGCGTATCAGCCACTTCGTTTTACCGCGGAGCAACGCGAGCGCACACTTGTTTCTATATAATATGACATCACAAAATTGCTCACCGCACACGGTGATTCTGCGGCGGACCTCCCTGATCGACAGCCCCGTGATTGATCTTTGGTGTCAGAACAATTCTCGGTCCCAAACGACACCGTAAAGCGGAGTTGAATTGACAGTAAGGGTTACTTTGACAGTTTTTGGAGCAGCTTTAACAGATCGCCAAAATACGGTTTAAGGATGTTGAGTCCCAAATCGCAAATGATAATAAAATTCGGAAAATTTGGTACGTTTTTGTATGAAGTATTTCAGAGGTCGTGTAAAAATTTCACGACAGTTAGGAAGCTCGTTAATGAACAATTAACATTCACAGATTAAATGTTGTCTTATGGAAACTGATGTAACTTTGCAACAAGTTTTTTTTGACCTCTTAATTTTGTAATATCTACAATATACTGAAAGCAACGGAAACAAAACGAAGTTTATTGATAAATTTTTTAAAATTTCTTTTAAAAATTGTTCTTAATAAAATGTTAATTTTTTTATAATTTTTTAAGGAGGCCGTGTAAACATTTCATGACGATTAAGAAGCTATTTATTGAACAATTAACATTAACATGTTTCATAGGGTCTTAACATCCTTAAATGTGTTTAAATTTGTTGCTCAAGTTTGTTAAATATAATGTTGCTAAAGTTGATTTCGATCTCAATGATAAGTATAAGACTGTTTAAGTACCTATAATAGTACCGGAGGTACTTGATATTTTTGATATAGAATGTTTATTTAACAAAGATGACAATTTGATTGTAAAAAATTGTCGTTTTTTCATTTAATTCCATGTATAAAGCATAAAATATTACATTTTTGTATGACAATGATGTCGAAGTAACCCTTAATTTTTGACACGAGTTGCATTTCAATGACTTGTCAAAGAAACCCCACTCTCGTGGTTACTTTGACACGTTTTTTAAAATGTCAATTTGTAGGGGGACTTGACTTTCTTATACATTTGATAGCCAAAGGACACATTGGTCTATTGGAGCAAAAAATGTTGGAATTTAGGATGTTAAAAATAGTTACCTACAAAAAACTTCCAAAACCTGTTCAAAGTAACCCCAATTTACGGTACTGAAGTTTGGTATCGTTGAGATACGATCAAACCTAGTTTTTTAATCGCTCACATTTTTTTGGCTCGTTTTGGCTCCAAAAATGAGGCAAAGTTTTTTTAGGATTACTGAACGGTAATTATAATGCAACGAAGAGGACAATTTCGTTGTGTCACAAACCCCAACACCACACGGTTGAAATTTGCATCGTTGGAATGCGACAATTTTTTTTCTTCACTCATTATTTCTCCATCTTTATTATTAAAAACGTTTTTTTGCAAACTGTGCTCGTAAATCTCTACTGAGAATACGCAAATTCCAGTGAGTATTCCAGTGATGTTCATAGGCTGAATCGGCCGAGAATGTTATCAATTGCACAGAATTAGTTTCTGTTGCGTTCCAGGGACGCACACTTCAAAATCACAACACCACGATTTCAAAGAAACGATTTGGGGCTTGATCGATCGATTATCGTTTCATATTCCATCACTTTACACGAAAGAAATGTTTGGCAATTCGACGCTACGATGCTGCGCAAAAATGCATGTTTCCCTTGCGGCGCGCGAGGCTCAGGAGCAGATTGAAAACATCCTACTAGCGTTATTAGCATAAATTAGTTTAATCGCAGGTGGAATCGACTTTGCTGAACGCCGCTTCGAGCCATCTTCGTAATTATAAATAAAGCCTGACGATGAATTCGTTAATGCGTGAATCAGTGAGTGATATCATTTTGCGATACGTCGATACGAACCATATGTATGACAGCTGCGTAAGTGTATTCTTCGTGAATTTCATTGTGTCCGATTAATCTCCTCGTCGGTTCGATATCCTTTCCTTTGATTGATCGCTGACGATCCTCTTCCACACTGCTCCATTGGGACCGAAATGATTCCGCTACACATGTGAACCGAGCATCTTCGACTGTCCAGGAAATAAATAACAGTTTTTAATACGTTCGTTATATCGATAGAATTCCACTTACCGATTGATTATTCAAATGATTTCTTCCCGTATTGATCGATCGACGGTCGAAATAAATCAAGCAAACGAGGCATATTTTGTAGGCTCTCATAATTACAATAGACGCAAACCAGACTGGTTTTTTTAAATACTCGTTTATGAAAGAAAAAATGGAAAGGAATGCTCTCGCCTCATGCTGCAGCTTCAAGCTTCAACAATGAATTTGATTTTCACATTATCATACAAATGTGTGATCTGGGATGGAAAAACGTGTTTGTATCGTAAAATTTGACGTTGATTGTTGTTTCAATCGGAGTTGAAAGAACGGCATCGAAACCGAGAGTGTGGACATTCAGAAACGTCGATCGCTAAAATCACGAATGCTTTGACTACGAGGAAAAATGTCACGACCGATGATATTACAAATCCATGATGAATCCTCGAGAAATGGACGAGGTGGCTCCATTTAAAGACGCGGACATTAACAACGCGGAACATTTCTACGCCGAGATAAATGGGAATCTTCGCTCTTGTCGTCGAATTGACCTTTTGAATTTGTCGATTCAACCGGACAATTAATTGGCGAGGAGAGAATACCTTGAGATTCAAACGATCAATAGAAGTTCGATACATTCAAATAGGGAATGAACTTCGCGCATTTATCGTGAAGAATCAATTGCCAAACAATTATTGCCTAGGCCAATAGCGAGTGAGAGAGGCGAAGAGAGCAAGAGAGCGAGAGAGAGAGAGAGAGAGAGAGAGAAATGCATTGATTGATTAGATTTTTTATGCCTTTGTTAAACCTCAGGGCACTTAAAAAAACAAAGCCAAACAACATTAAAAATTATCCGAAACTGGTAGGAAAAACAGAAAGTAATTAAAAAAATATCAATAAGCTTGGTCATAATAAAGATGATAATAAAAATAATAAAAATAATGATCACACAGTAATGAATAAATTATTACAATCGATAACAGAATTATAATAAAGTTATACTGATAACTGAATACTGGCGGTGGAAATCATGAATGAAAATATGATATATAATGGCTATTGGTATAAATATTGATGATGCAATAGCTAAATGACGAAATGACATAAGTATAGCTAGAGAAAGAGAGAGAGAGGTAGAGAGAGAGAGAGAGAGAGGGAGAAAGGGAAATAAATGCACATGCATCATAGAGGAGGATCTCCCTGAAATATTCATCCGCAGCTTACTGAACTTACGTCACTTTCCATTTTATATCGCATACCGATTAACCTGTTAGCTTCATACGTTTGGTATATCTATACTAACTCATGGAGATACGCGTGAAAGCATGTGTATTCTGCATTCAGGAATATAACGTCGAGATTGTGAGCGCGCGGTACTTCCGCCTCGGGGCAATGCGGTCCCTAGACGTCTTCAATCGTAATATGTCTATTCCCTAGTAAATGGTAGTAAATGGCGATTAATGAACTACAATTAGCTCTGGCAAATAGTAGTAAATGGTAATTAAAGAAATTTAATTTACTCTAGTAAATGGTAATTAAGGGCTATCTAGAGGCCCAACAAATTGCCAAATTGCGATTTTTTACTGGGAAACGGTCGGTAAAAAAGTAACGTATTTTTTTATCCCAAAGGTACATACATTCAGAGCCTTCAAAATAATTACCAATTAATACAGAAAAACAACCAAACACATGGTCGCCGACAGATGATGAAATTTTTCTGCGACGTTTGGCGGTGGACGCTATCCATCTTAAACGATCCATCTGAAATCTAAAATCCAAACGGATTATCCAAGTTAACAATAAATACGAGTCGTTGACGATCGTCGATTTTGCACATAATATTTTTGAACACAGTGGCGACAAATTGAATCTCGAGCATAGAAAATCTATGAAAAAAGTCGTTATTTTTACGTAACTATTAAAAAATAAAGATCGATTTTACAAAAGTGAGATCGTCAACGACCGTCAAATAATTCTCATCGTATCTCCTGCCAATTTGGAAACAATCCATCAAGTGGTTCTCGAGATATCACGTCCACCAACTTTGAAAACAGTATCATCTGCCGGTGGCCATGTATCTGTTGTTTTTCGTATTTCGTATTTCGCGGTGATTCTTTTTAAAGCCTCTCCATATATGTACCTTTGTGTTGAAAAAATGCCTTTCTTTTTCATCAACCCAGAGAAAAAAATCGACATTTGGCAATTTTTTTCGAGTTTTTAGGTAGATGTAGCCCCTTAACGAACGATGTAAAATTCTTCCTTAAATTGCCCCTGAGAGCGCGAGGCACTAATCTTGGACTTTGCGCTCAAGCTGGACAAAGTGTGTTCCACTTGTGACGTTGGAAACGACTGGAAAACGAGAACGGTCGTACCGCTTTTGCGTGATAATCGAGTTACCGATTCCGCATAGACGCACTTGGGAGATTCGTAATTACAATAATTTTCATAGCTCGTTTCCCGGTTGCCTAGAGGTGTGATCGAGGGGAGCGAAAATGCGCGTCCGCCGGGAAACCCAAGAGCAGCTCTTGGTGGCATATAGGTGTGTACGCCTACACAGACACACAGGCACGGACACACCGTCGCACACTCTTTCGCACATGTGCATATTCAGAGTGCATCGTGCATCGAATCGTCGATGGTATACGGTGCACGTGCAACGTACGTGTATTGTCCTAGTGTGTCGTTCACGAGATCATCGCAATTGCCAAGCAGGATGGCCCTATTGCAATCTAGGCCGAGAATAAAATTGTCAATCAAGGTCGACGCTCCATTGATTATAATGCGTTGGTCTATGCGGGCTTTCTATCAACCGTGGGAGAAAGAGGGACCGAGGGGGAGAGGAGGGAGGCCATTTACGTTGTGCAAACAGTTCCTCTTCCGTGAGGTGTCAATTGATGATGATGATGAATTCGATCATAATTTTGACGGGGTATACATAGCTTGTGGCGGGGAAAAAGAGGAATTTTCGTGGATTTTTTCTGGGAAAAAGTGTGCAGGTTTTCAATTTTTTTTACGTTAAGGTGGTTGGAGCGACAGTCACAGTCCAAGTTTAAATTTGAAAAAAATATATGTTATTGTCCAGGCTATACTGAGTCTTTACGAATTTTGTGAAATTTTTTCACCACAGAACAGCCGAGATAAAAAATAGTTTATTGTATGTCATTTTACGTGCGATTAGATGGGCAAGATGTGCCTGTTACGGGTGATGCAATTTTTGTTTACTATTTAGCACTAATATAAAACATTTCTAACAATAAATTAACGTAATTGTAAATATTTAGATAAAAAATCCCATATTGCCCATCGTAAACCACATATATTCAATATTATACCATCAAGGTTTGACGAAAGACTACGAATCTTCGTTGGCGAATGAAGAACATTGCTGCCAACCATAATGTTCGCGAAGTTGCCGTATTTCGGCAACACTTAATATTCATTAATGGTAATAATGAATAATATCGTGACATAAATATAAATAAGCGTAATTATAAATTACTCGATTTTTCATTCTGCGTTGTATAAAACATTCGCTGATGCGATAATAATAATCATAATAATTCATAATAATCATCAATAATGTTATACTTTTTTTAGTTCATAGTAGCACAAAAATGGTTCTTATTTACGTAATAAAAGTATAAAAGTGCATGATTTTGCACTCTAATTATACATTTAAAAAAATATTAGCATCTACGGAATAAATCTATACCTCCGGAGCATTTTTTTAAGGTTCACGGAAAAAAAAATTACGAACCCTCATTTCACTCAGCTGGACCGCTCCAGCCTCCTTGAAGAGTATAATTTTATGTATCTTTTCCAATTTTTGTATTGAAAAGTATTTATACATGTGTTAGATGCAATGGTCTCTGCTGCTCGGGAACAAACCATCCGAAATTAAAAAATCAAACGCATTTACTTTTTGCATGAAATTATCTAGTGCTTGAATGCTTGAATAAAATATTGATTTTGCAAAAATAGGCCACAGTCAAAGTGAAAGTATCGTTTTTCGGTTAAAAACACTCTATTTTCCTTAACAAACCAAACTATGGATCGAAAAAAGTACTTCGTTCAAGTACTGCTTTTCGATATGCAAGAGAAGCTTGCAAAAGTTGATTGTGATCTTTGCAGTGATTTTCGCGAAATCGTAGTCACCGATTTTGAAAAATTCATTTGAGAAAAAGCGCTTTTAAAGGTCGCCGGGTGTACTTATAACCTCCGATAACTCCGTTAACTTACACGGATCAACTTGAAACTTCCCGAGAATATCTAAAAAATGTTATACTTTGAAATTCGGTCGAAAACCAAAAATCGATATTTCCAATAACTTCAACTACGTGTAAGTCCTTCATAACTTCTTTCGTTCATTCGAGCGTCAAATTTTCACCCTTGATTATATTATAAAATAACTTTGGGAGGTTGCCGTAACGTCAATCTACGATGATTACTTACAGCCTCTGCATTAAAATAATAAATTTCCTATCTTGTCTGTAGCCGATACATATCGAACTTATTCTCAATGGATTCGATCGATTTTTTTCATCGTTGTTTTTATATTCAGTTCGCGCGTCCCTCGAATTCTCGACGGTGAGATTTAACTGTTCCGAGAATACCTGTTTCTGAGGGCATTTTATCGTTTCGGACCGCGCGGCTTCCTTATAAGACACTCCAGGAGGCTCCAGACACTCCAGCAGGCTCCAGACACTCTCCGCCATCAGGAGAATTGAGAATATCGTATATACGTTGTAATGGGGCATATATGTACCGTATAATTGTGTTGGTGAACGCAAAGCTCCATCTTTTGAGTGGAAGTCTCTCTCTCTCTCTCTCTCTCTCTCTCTCTCTCTCTCTCTCTCTCTCTCTCTCTCTCCCTCTCTGTCTCTCTCTCTGCCTGCTGGAACCGGTTCCTTTCGGCTCGGCGAATCGAACTCCTCTCCTGCAGTTGATCATACATATATGTGCATCTTCCTCTCGCCCAAGTTCCCATCGTGTCTGCGCGTGGCTGCAAATACGTGCACACAGCCGAAGATAAGAGGGCTCTTGTAGGACCCTCAGGATAAATAGAAATGCGATGCACGCGGAATGAGTCGGACAGTGCCGACTCTAATCGCGATCTCGATTTATTTTTCCTTGCCACTCGTTTCTCTCTCTCTCTCTCTCTCTCTCTTTCTCTCTCTCTTTCTCTCTCTCTTTCTCTCTCTTTCTCTGGCGATCAGAAATTGCAGTATCCCAGGCTGAACCGGCGATAACGTTGAAACGAAAAATGAAAGAACAAAAATGTGAGTACACACGTATAGGGCGAGCGAAAGGACCCCAAAGACAATGACGCATGGTGAAAATAGCCCTCTGTACTGAAACATCGGTCGACACTGAATGCGTGGACGACCACTTTTAATTGGAAGAGTACACGAAAGATCGTTGTATCTGAAGGGATTAAGTTACAGGGCGAGATCCCTTTAAAACGTAACGAAGAGCTTATGGCCGAAAATGAACTCCACCAAGAAGCTGAGGCACTACTTCATGGCCTCGAAAGCGCATATTAATCGGTCGGTCATTTTGTCACAAAATGTTGAGTCTTGAAACTTTAATTGCAGTTTTGAAAACCACTTTATTGTGAACATTGCACAAGATAGCTCAAAAACGATCCTGTCGATCATTCTGAAATTTTGCACATTTCCTGATAACATAATTACCGTCTATGTGAACCTTTCTTGGAAAATATTTTTTTTAACTACTTGTTCATTAACAAATATTATAGAACACATTTCATGAAAAACAGACCACCTTTTCGAACACGTACGATTTTTCGAGTGTTTACTTTTTCGATTTCGTAGGTCCGCATAGAGCGTGTGGATCTTAGAAATCTGAAACTTCTTGGCTACGATGTTTCAGATCAATGCATCAGACGCTAGGTCGTACGCCGTGGAACAGCTCAGGCGGCACCGACTCTGGAGCAAGGGCCCAACAGATGCCACTTTAAAATATTGAAGACAAAAAATGTTGAATATTGAAACATGTAAAAATATGTACATAACATTTTAATTATGTCGAATAAATACTTTCAACCCAAATAAATCTTGAACTAAATAAATCTATTTAAATAAGACGAAATAATTCGAAATAAATAATAAAGAGCAATACTTTACCAATCGCACAGTGTTAAACATTATTTCGTCCAAATGCCAGAACGATGCTTTTTATTTTTTAATTCTTTATTTTGGTCATCTTTCAAAATCTTTTTGTTACATCAACTTTGTAGCTTTTCGATTCCCGATAAGGAGCCTGAAACGAAACTTGTGCAACTAAAAACACATTCACTGTTATTTCATTCCAAAAATTTAATCCTCAGTGTGGTTTTTCATTCAGTGCGATTACCCACTTTCGTTTTCGGGGATTTGACGTTTTTTGAGGTAAAATGACAGCGAGCGAGAAATTCGCTGATTCTTATTATATATTTATTGTATAATAAAATAGCGTTGGAAAGTGCTGCTCAAGGATAATAAAATCATCTTTATTTTATAGCGGTACTGGAGAATGCAATCTGGTTATGTCCGGTTGAGGATATGCCTCGAAAGCAGCCAACGTTATCGCAATAAAATATTCAATGTACTAGGTCGATTGGAGGGATGCGTAAGTATATTCGTAAACGAATCCTCGTTGCACCCGGACTTACTCCACGAGCGACGAGACGGGATCGTCTGTATTTGATAATCTTCCGCTTATCGGCTTTCGTTATCAATAAACCCGTGGTCTGCGAACAGCAGTCTAAATGTAAGATTGGACAACGGTCCCGGCCGTTGGGCGCACAACTAAATGTACCAGGACGTTCAACGTGTAAATTGCATTAAATTAACCAACGATAAGCTTCCCAGCGCGTGTATATGTCATGGAAACCTGTACTTTCAAGGACTCGTGAGTATCGTCTCGGCCAATAATTCTCTTTGGAATATGGTAATGTTGCACAACGATGGGTATAAACTTTTTTCCTCCAACGACAACAACAACGAAACGTGAGATATCGAGCGATAAATTGCATTACATAGAGTCCTATGAACTAGTCAAATTTTTCTTCACTGCGTGCAACAATCTTGAGACGCAATTATTCTTATCGCAAATTGAGCAATTAAACGCTCAAATACAACAAAATGACCGAGCCATGAGGCGTCGAACGAGGAGATGCAAAAAAAACAATTTTATCGTCGAGAGCTCGGATACTGGGAAAAGGAAAATAAAACCGGTGATAGCCGCAGGAGCAATTAAGGGGGGCGTACCTTTAGGCGAGGAAAAAAATTGCTGGTTTTCATGATTTTTTTTATAATGGAAAGATTTCTTCAACATTTTTGAGACTTAGGGTATGTTTTATCACTACGTTTGACTGTTACGTGATATTTTTTTTTATTAATCTTTACAAATGGTGAAAGTATGGCACGATCTTCCAAACTGCATTTTCAAAACGGACGTGACGTATACCTAAAAAACTAATCGACCGATTTTGATGAAATTTGGTATAAATCTCTCTAACCTTATCGTCTAAAACATGACCCTAAATGTTCTTGAGTATTATCGAAGAATATTTTATTAAGATTTTAATAAAAAATAATTACAAAATATAGCCATTTTTTTCGGAAAATTTAATCTTTTTGCTTCAGAGCGTACCATTTTATCGATTTTCAACATTTCTCACTTTTTCTTGGTTCAAATTCTGCGAATGAACGTTTCAATGTAACAGTCGAAAGTAGTAATGAACCATAGTCTAAATTTCGAAAATGGCGAAGAAATCTTTCCTTTAAAAAAGTCATATGAATCAGTAATTTTTTCGTCCCCTAAATGTATCTCCCCCCTTAAAATGCGCTAGGAATATTCGTATTTATGAATACCACCGCCATTTTCGAACATTAATTTTAAAAAACATACTATGTAGCAGCCAAATGTAGTAATCGAGCATACCCTGAGTTTCAATAATAGCAAGGAATCGTTCCTTTAAAAAAATCATGGACCTCATATTTCCCCCCTTAAGACGCATTGGGAATGATCGTACGAATAATTATAGATATTCCTTTCCAACAACGTGTCCGTGGATGCTCGCACGCACAAGTACGAGGCCGGTGGCTGTAAAAACGCTTGCAAATAATTAGTGCGAATCATTGAAACGTGGGCGAAAGGTTTCTGAAAGCAAATCGGGGCGCAATAGCAGTCGCTATTGCCAATACAAGCTGTACAACTATGCCGGTTCGAGAAAACGTGCGTTGCATTGATTTCCAGTTTTGCTAGCCAGTTAGCTCGATGCCAAGTCGTTCTTGACATTGATCTCGAGAAACCGGTGAGTGCGACGACTGCTGGACGATTGCTGATCGTTACCAATTACTACCCGCTGCTCGCTTACTGCGGTTTCGTCGCGTGCTCGCGGAAACGCTAATTACATCGAGAGCGTCGAAGTATCGAAGAGAAAGGGACGAGAATTTGGCCCGACAAATCGTCTTGATGCGAAAAATAAAAATTTAGCACGAAGGCGAGGATCGTGTGTGACTCTTACTGGGGTTTAGGCCAAGTAAAAGCTGTACGACGTGACCGATGAGTGCGAGGCACATAGCAGAAACTTTCGGACAGAGATTTGTTGGAGATGTATTTATTATATTTAGGGCAAGAAAAGTCGCCTGGTGCTTAGTTTTCCCAAAGGACTTGACCATCTATGAGAAAACTCTGCTCGGGCATTCGTGGGGTTACTTTGATCTCATACATGTACCTTGATCTCTTGATTGCTGATGACGTTGAAGTTTGCATCGTTGGAATGCAACCCAAATGTTTTCCTTTTTTTTTCATTTATCAAGATTTCTTTGGCACATTTGAGACTCGGCAGCGTCTTGATGCCAAGTAATAAAAAAAGAAAACGTTTACCCCACTGATTTTGACCCCACTGACGACCCGACTGACACTTTATCACCCTCTTTATATACTAAATGAAGTTTGCTAACTAGTTTTGCTAGCCAGTTTTGCTAGCTACCATTTTATATTTATAAAGAGTACGCTGTTTATACACTAATCGTAAGATGGGATTTTATCTGTCACTTTCGAACTTTGAATCGACGCCACGCGAAATCGCGTCGACGTTTCGAAAATCTGATGACATTTGACAAGTGTAATGTGATTTTTCACTGTATAAATGACGCAACCATTTTTTAAATTTTCTCTAAGCGATATACAACCTCAATCTGCGAAATATGATTTTGGATAGTGTGGAACATGAGAAATTGAACGGAATTTTCGTTGCATTTTAACAATGGTTGAAAATGGTCTCAAAAGTGGTCTCGAGCGCGGGAGGGGTCCATTGATGATGATGAATTCGATCATAATTTGGGGGGCGGAGATCCCTTTAGGCGAGGACAAAATTGTTTGATTTTCTTGATTTTTCTTTAAGGTAAGTTTTTTTCACAATTTTTTCGACTTAGGGTATGTTTTATTACTACTTTTGGATGTTCCATGGTATTTTTTTTTATTAATCTTTGAAAACGGCGGAGGTATGGTATTCTAAACGGCATTTTCAAAACTGGCGTGACGTATAGCTGAAAAACTAATTGATCGATTTTAAAGAAATTCATAGTTTGTTTATGTCTTTATTGTCTGAAATATAATCCTAAGTGTGTGTGAAAAATTAAAAAAAAAAGTATTTTTTATTGCAAATGTAGCTATTTTTTTCGGAAAATTCGATTTCTTTTTTCAAAGCGTGCTATGTAATCGATTTTTCAAAAGTCTCACTTTTTCTTGGTTCATATTCTGCGCAAGAGTGCGAATGAAAGAACTATCTTTCTGGGTTTGCTTTTCAAGATCATCTCGCCGACGCTACGTGTCACACCAACTGACGACGTCCACCGCAACCCGGTTAGAAGATCGAGCTATACCTCTGCCATTTCTAAAGATTGATAAAAAAAATACCATTCTACAGCCAAAAGTAGTAATAAAACATATCCTAAGTCTACCAAATGGTGAAAAAATCTTTCCGTTAAAAATTAATCATAAAAACAGGTTATACCTCGCTAGTGGCCAGAAAAAAAGAGGAATTTTTGGGTATTTTTTTTTTTTGGCAAACGTGTGCATGTTTTCCATTTTTTTTATGTACATTATAGACCATTTTAAGGATCTTATACAATTTTTGTATTGAAAAATATTTATATATGTGGTATATGAAATAGTTTGTGCAGATCGGAGTTTAAACAAAAATCCAAAACGTTTAGTTTTTGCATGAAATTATCTAGTACTTGGACGAATTTAATAAAATGTTGATTTTTGAAAAAATGCCCACAGTCCAAAGTAAAACTATCAATTTTCGGTGAAAAAACGCTCTACTTTCGTTGATAAAAAGAAAGTATGCATCGAAAACGAAATCCCTTCGTACACGCATTGCTTTTTGATTTGTAAAAGAAGCTTGTAAAATATAAAGCTGATCAGTACAGTGATTTTTGAGATAGCGTGGTTAGCTATTTCGAAAAAGTCATTTTGAAAGAAACATGTTTAAAGTTTACCGAAACCTAAGTGCAGTGCATAAACAATACGTTGATAATTTCCGTTCAAACCTCTTTTTCCACAAGCCTAGTTGTCGAATTTGGACCTAGATGCATTCCAGTTTACATTATATTATAATAAATAATATTGCGAAATATTATAAATAAAATATTATTTGGATTTGGATCTAGTGCATTCCAGTTCGATATTTCTTTTCTTCCACGAGCATACCTGTCGAATGTGGGTCTAAATGAATTCCAATTTGGATTATATTATAATAAATAATATCATCAAATATTAAATATACAATATAACAAATAAAATAATCTTATAAAATTGGATCCAGTGCATTCCAATTCGATCTTCCTTTTTTTTCCACAAGCCCACTGGTCGAATGTGGACCTCGATGCATCTGATAAACCGAGCATCACAATGGTGAAGTTTGCATCGTAGAGATGCAAAAATAATTATTCTCCTTTGGTAACCCAATAATTTGTTGGCTCTCAGGATTACCCACACTCGTAAAAAATTTCAATCCGCAAGAAATAAATTTCCTCGGTAACAAGAACGAATAAATAAAAAACAGAATTTCCCTTGAGTCTCAACGATGCAAACTGCACCAGCATGGAGTATCGGTTCAACATTTTTTCCGGCGGACAGACTCAAGGTCAAACTCGAGTTTGACCAGCCGGAGTTCGTCAACCGGAAAACGGAGGCTGAGAAAAGTAACATGGGTGTATGCCCCCGAGTCTTCTGTACGGAGGCGTTGTCCCGGCGTCTGCACGCCTCGAGCCAGGCTCACTTGGGTTACGCTCGTTTCCACCTGGCGCTTAAAAAAAGACGGTGCTAGACCGTCGGCGCTCTCGCAACAGGTCTTTCACGACCCGCAAACCCACATTTTCCGATCACCTCGAATCTAACCCATTCGACCCGACAGAGCACCCGACGGAGCTCCCGTCGTCGATTGTGATGTTGCCTCGCCCCAAGAGAGCCTTCTGCTCCGTCTATCCGTTTTGGTCCAGAAAGACGTATGAATCTCGTCGAGGTCCTGTACTCGTTCATCTGGAGATGAAAAAAAAAAAAATCGAAGAACCGCGTCGTTGTTACCGTTACGTTCACCCGAGTCTCCATGGAGAAAGAGAAAGAAAGGGAGAGAGAAATAGCAATTACAGCGTGCGGATGCTGCGAGTAAGATACACGAAAGAGAGAGAATGTTGTGGTATTGCTGCTGCTTAACCTGTGGCGATCCTCTTGAGCCGAGCTGAGCCCGAGCGCACACCACAGACTCTCGTTTCCTGTCTCTCGTATTTATAGAACTCGTTTTGTCGGTACATCTGACACGACGAATAACTCTTACACGCGAAAAAAAAAAAATCCGAGCAAAGCTCCATACGTGAAAGCACGAGGGAGAATGAAAAATCGGAAGCGTAGGGTAACGAGTGCCGCAAATAAGGTTCGTTCCCGGCGAGTCCGTGTTTGCCTCGTGGCTACAATCATTCGCATGCCCCGAGCTCGCTTCATCAAACGCACGGATGAACCTAGAATTTCATCCGGCAAATTTCTTCCAATGCTACGGAACGTCGAAAAAAAAAGTTATTAGCCGTTACTCGTGAAAATCAAATTGCCGCACGGCGCGGAGTACAGTTACACGGATCGCGCGAGATGTCGAGAGATCGAGCTATTTTTGTGATCGAGGAACCTTGGCAATTTTTTTCTCTTTACTCCCGTAATTGCAAGAAACGGAAAGAGCGTATCGGGCAATTGGCGAACTTTTTTTTCGCTCCACGAAGGTACCTTGATTTCGTTCGCAAGGTTTTTCTGCCACGGTGGTCGGAGATCCTCTCGTGAAATGTTCTCTTTCGTGTGTGCGATCGTTTTGCCAGTTTTTGAACTAACCGCATGGTGTACGTATTGCTGCTGATTCCTCGTGGGAATACGAAAAAATTCCCCGCGCATATCTCCGAACGTGGGCAGTCATCTTCGAGCCTTCTTCATCCGCAAGGGAGTACTTTTTGGTTGGCGTTTCTAGGTGTAGGGTAATTTCGGGGGAGTTGGCCATGAGGGAGAGATGGTCAATATGAATATTTCATAAAACCGCGCACCTGTTACTGCTTAAGGGGGGAAATCACAGTAAAATTTTCAATTTTTCGAAAAAAAAAAATTTCGCTTAAAAGGTGCTATAGGGTCTTAAAAATAATATACCAAATGATGGAATACGGCAAAAGTGTCCGAGTGCCCAAATTTCTTGCGTTGAATACAACGCTTTTTCACGACGCTTCACTTTCGTGCATACATATATAACATAAATAGTGATAAAAAACAGTGATATTTGTAAATCATTGTCAAAATGAGTGACACATCGTCGAGTCGTGTTAGAAAAGGGACGAAAAAGGATACTGCGTACGAAAATCGACTGTACGGTGCAGGCATTGCAGATTAGAGGTATATGAAATTTTCATATGGTTTCTCAGTACTTAAAACTTTAAACGCGTTTTTCTCGAAACCACTTTTTTTGAGCTCGCCGAAGACATAACTCGAGCAAATCTTTACCGATCGACTTGAAATTTTGATAGTAGCTTCGAAACATCTTTCTCCACGGAGCTACGTAGGATTTTTTATTTTATATGGCTTAGTTTTTTTTTATCGACGATTTTATGACGTTTTTTTTTTTTGTTAAAAATTTAACTTTATTTTCAAACATGCACCATTTTGCGAAAAATCAATATATCGAAAAAATCCTACGTAGCTCGCTAGCTGTTGTTATATGGAAACTAAAAAATTTTGGTTTTTTCTTCCAGGTCAAAAATTAAGGAGTCTACGTCTTCGGCCATCGACACGCTTTCAAAAATAGGCGCCTTGGGGCATATGCTGCGCAGCCGCCATTTTTAAATATTTTTTATTGAAAAAATTACATTTTGTACTTTTTTAGTATTGCTATAAAACCTACTTTACAGATTTTCGATTGATACTTTTATTCAGCCAAAATTAATTCCCGAAAATATGCCTATTTTTTGTGTGCTACTGTGATTTCCCCCCTTAATGGGAGATATACACCTAGGAGCCGGAAAAAAGGTCATTTTTGTGCATTTTTTTTCAAGGAAAACTATTTGAAATTTCGGATTGGGGTTTCAATTATCTAAAAGTATATACATTCAAGAATATGTTTAATTTTCTTTATTTAAAAATATCAGAAATATACAAGGATATTGTATGATCCTTGGAGCGTCGTGTAAAAATTGATACCCAAAATTTCTCGAAAACCAATGAACCGATTGCCTTGAGGTTTCTTGTGGTTATTCTATACACCATTGTCTAGTACTAGTAATAGGGTTTTTTTTTTCATTACTTAGTTTTTGTTTTATAGGCAAAATAATAACTAATTTTTGGCCCAAAAATCACTATTTATGTTCAAACGTCCGCCATTTTGTCATAAATCGATATTTTCAAAATCGGCTATGACAAGTACTAGATAATGGTGTATAGACTAACCACAAAAAACCTCAAGGCAATCGGTTCATTGGTTTTCGAGAAGTTTAGGGTACCGATTTTTTTACGACGCTCCAAGGATCATACAATATCCTTGGATATTTTTGATATTTCTAAATAAAGAAAATTAAACATATATTTGAATGTATACACTTTTATATAATTAAAACCGCAATCCGAAATTTCAAATAGTTTTCCTTGAAAAAATTCACAAAAAATGACCTTTTTACCGGCTCCTAGCTGTACATTTGCCCTTAATTCGCTTCGCGTCGTACGCAGGTGTAAGTGTACAAGCAAAAGTTTGGTAAAAGAAGTGTCAAGTCTTGGTAAAAGAAGTGTCAAGTAAAAGAAGTGTCATTCCTTATTAACTATTCTGGCTTCCGCTAACATTTTTTTGAAGGGTTCACGTTTTGCGTTTTGGTGATGTTATTTTGTAAAATTAATGTTTACTTTTGTATTTCGCGAATAGTTCACGAACAGTGCTTTGTTTAACCTCAAGATTTTGCATGTATTGTTATTATTTGTTTACATTTTAGATGTGGCCATCTCTCCCGGGTGATTAGGAGAGATGGCCACGTACAGTCGGTGTATGATGGCTATAGTATCAGTTGCAATGTGTCCAAGTAATTCATTGTTCCTCCATTTGTTTTGGATGCCTTATAAGTACAAGAGAAAATCAATTGCTCTACGAGGGAACGGGATTAAAAAATCATTGAAAGCAACTAGTGGTGCTGTAAAAATGATGAATTGTCGGTTCGTGCAGCCTCTGGGACCGACGAAATACCTAGCAAGACGTTGGAAAGACGATATAAGAACAATGACAAAAAATGTTGCGGAGAAAATTATTATGAAACTCGTCTCATCGAATACCGGCTTCAGTAGATAGTGTGCCAACTTGGAGTACACAAAAACTAGACGGATTTCGATGATATGTGTTCCAGATGAGGCCAGATAAAAAAAAGAATCAAAACATAAAACCAAAGAAAAAACCGAGAGCATAATGCTGGCCATCTCACCTCTACTCCTATGGCCATCACACTCGAATACTCCGGGAGACATAGCCAATCGTAATTTTGAACAAATAGGAATTTTAAGGTCGATCTAGTGGGAGTTTTTTTCAATTTCGTAAATAATCTTAAAGTTAAATGTTCAGAGTTCAACAAACGAAGATAAGTCAAGAAACGTCTGTACTTTTATTTTGACGGATCCTTGAAAAAACTGTGGCCAATTACCCCGGACTTACCCCATGTATTTCTTCAAATCTACATAGGTACGAGCGAATGCCACGATATTGGCTAAATCGGCAGTTTCATTTTGGATTATCGGCAATGAGACTCTTCGGTACACAGCCCCGATGAAGAGGCACGATAATTTTCAGGCAAAGCCAGACAAATCTCCACATACGACGAGTCATTTATGAATGTTATTGTACAAACAGGAAAAACACTATTAGCTGATTTTTCAAAGTTCAAAGTGTGTTATTGGTCGTTCTGACAAAGAGCTTGTTGGAACAGCGTAGAACAAAGATCTAGGCAATTCGTAGTAGCTGGTAATTTTCTGCAACGACCCATCACGTTTAGTCTTTCCTTGTTGGACGATTACCTGTAATAATGGATTCGAGTTGCTTTTCATTCGCTTTCAACAATAAATCGATGACGAATGATCGATTCGTCATTGAATCGTTAACTCACCAACTGCCGGATGAAGATTGAGCTGACGACTGAGCGGAAGATTGGCTCCAGGAACCTCCGCCGGGATTGCCGCCTCCTTGTCCCCCGCACACTTGACACTGTCCACCTCCAGGCTGAGGACGTCCGCCGCCACCTCCGCTTGGGTAATACCCGCCACCACCGCCACTGGGATAACCGCCGCCTCCACCGTGATGATGATGATGACCTCCGCCCCCGCCACTGGGGCGATAACCTCCGCCACCGCCGCTGGGATAGCCGCTCACGGGCACTACGACGACTGGAATAACCCCGACGGTGTTGCCTGGAAATAACCCGATAGATGTAGGAGAACTCCTTCGCCGGAGTAAGGAAAGGGCATCTAGACATTGAATGGAAATTAAGAATAGGCTTAATTTTTTTTAAAGAAAATCTAATTTGTAAATTTGATGATGGTAAGCCTGTTGACATCAAGGAAACGTCATTAGAGGCGAAATTTCATGAAATGCTGTTTAGCGGAACTTCAGGACAACTCTGGATATAGATTGAGATCAATAGGAACTTAAGAGATGCTAAGAATTGAAGGGAAGAAAACGCATTTACCACCTCCGCCTCCGTAATGGCCGCCTCCGCCGCCGCCTCCATAATTGCCGCCTCCTCCTCCACAACCGCCTCCACATCCGCCTCCACCTCCCGGGTATCCGCCTCCTCCTCCTGAGTAGCCTCCACCGCCGCCGCCACCACCCAAATATTTCGCAAGTTTACACTTCAGACAGGGTGCACGTTTCCTTCGTACTTTGTTCGTCATGGGTTCCGTCGATTTGTCCGCTGGAACGATCAGGTCATTCTTCTTTTCGGGATCATCGCCGAAATCGACTTTGATGACTTTGGTCTCGCCGTCTTTCGTGACTTTTTCAACATCGAAACCCTCGTCCTGGAGTTCCTTGGCAATATCGTCGAGACTGACGGGATCTTCCTCGTCATCAGCTTCGACTACCAGGAGCACGGTTGCCAGGGGTCCTTAAAAAAGGCGAGCATTAATATGCTTAGCTTGCTAAAAAAGATCGGCCATTCAACGTATCTATGGATCGATCGCTCCTCATAAATCAGAAAGAAAATTACCTAGTATTCCTGGCGTGCTCTCGATCACGTCATCCGCGATCTTTTCTTCGCCATCCTCGAGATCGGACACATTCGTCACCGCGTAGAGATTTATGAGGTAGACTACCCCGTGTCTCGTACTTATACTCTCATTGATCGGTGGAGGCATCAATTCAGTTGCCAAAGTCGTATTCTCCAATGACGCCGGTACAATTTCTGCAAATGTGATTCCATTCTAAATTGCCTACACTTCGATCAGTTTTCACTTATACCCTCTTTCTTGAGTGTCAAAAAAAAATCGTAAATAAGATAAACATTCTTTATATATTTACCAGCGCCGGAACCAGCGTCCAATGGCAGGCCCTGGAGGGACGACGCGAATAGTAACGCGCCCACTGCACTCAACCACCACATGTTTTTGATTTGCAATTTTTTCACCGCTTCATAAATGTTTGTATCCTTCCGTTAAGATCGCACGAGCAACTGAAACGTGATACCTGAAGTTCCATCTTTTATAGGCACCCATTTATCCTTCCACAATCTATGATCCTGACTGGGTTGCATAACGTTTGACGCATAGTCCACCAATGAGAGTGATGAGTGCTCCTAGCGCCATTGTTTACGTCGGCGATGATGTTTCACTTCAGTCACAAATCCCACCTGGCTAGATTACAGTTTTGGTTTTTCCTGGGAAAAACCACCATTCGACCTCTGATTAATTTTTTTCCCCAGCATACTCTTATATATTTTACGAATGCATTTGTTTGAGACGATCCGCAATAAAAATGAGCCGGATACATCGATCGAAATAATTATAGCGTCGCTACCGAGAACATTGTGGTGAACCGGTGACGAGAGAGAAACTTTTGTTCTGGGCTGATCTGCGGTTACAGGCAACGCCTGTAGAGCCGAAAGACTCGAGGCCCTTGTAAAAGTGGAAGGATTGATATATCAGCAGGTCTGTGAAAATCGATTTTCATTTAACTTCCAACGAATTCATGAATGAACAGTAAATCTCTTTGTTGGCAGTTCGAAATTATGCAAATTTATCTTTTTTTTATCTTCCACCGATATGATAAGTGCTTTTTGAAAAATCGGTGTCAATTTGATTTGGTTCTTCCATTCAATGATGAATGCGGCTAGAAATTGACTGGTTAGCGGGTAAATGAAGGTGACACCAATGGAAACTTGCAAGGTATATTGAAATTCAAGCTAATGAATAGTGATGGGTCATCACGTACCGTGTAAAACAATTTTTCTTCTACTAATCGATTTACAGATTTTAATGATTTTACCGAGAACGTAATTATCGAGCTGCGGCTATTTTCTTCTTTGCACATGCGGTGCATAAAGACGAGAATTCACATTTGCGATTATTCTTTAGAGAAAAACAACACTTTGCTTTCGCACGTGTCTAGCCTTAGTCTTTCCGGAGTGGGAAGATACGATTATTCTACAAAATCGGGAACCGCCGATCTCTCAGTCGCACGGCTCTGCTTCTCTGACGTATGTCTCATTCCCAAAGCCCGTTGCACACTCGCGATGAATGTTAATCGCATTTAACCTTGGCAAACTTTGCATGTAGAACGGTCTAAGCGTCATGATAACAATGATAATAATAACGATCGTAGGAACGATCGGCCTTTAGCGGCTCGCCAGTACGGTCCAAGAGTACCTTCAGCGCTGCAGTGTGTACCGTCGAACAAAAGAAAGCCGATACTCTGAATCGATGGTGACGGACGATTTTTGAGCATTTGCTGGACATATAAATATTTCGAGAAAAATACTTTTTATGGAGTTAATCATAAGCGAGCTTGTGTAAACAAATTACCAGTAGAAGGTTAAAAATACAACCTTCTATCTTATTCGAAAGATACACAGAAAAGTCAGAAGTTACACGAGAACTTCGGATGATTGCGCGTATGATTGATGCAATTATTGTCCCTGAATATGAATTGACGGCAGAGAATGCTCAATACGAAACAGCGATTTGTGCATTGAAACGAAAATAAAAATCTCTCTGAAGCGTGAATCAAAATGACTCATCTAATTCTTCACCGTTCGAACGATAGTTTCGTTGGAAATGGTCTAGGATTAATGTCTTATGATGTTCGCTATCGTAAATTAGCTTCGATGATGAGGGATAATTAAAATGTTCCGCTGGGAATTCCCCAATAAATACAACTTCATTTCAATATATCTCAGCTTCAAGCCGTTCACCTTCAACTTACGAATCGGTTGTTAGAGAACCAAAGCACTTCGTGGATTACGCAGCTCTACTCATTTTTACATAGATATCATCATTTGAATTGACGATGATCGATATTTCTGATCGCAATCGGCAACAACGTGTCAAGGGAAGGCGTTTTATCGACTGTCGATAAGGTAGGAAAACGCAGGTAAGTGACCATCAGATGATAAAAACACTCCGAAAAATTTCTGCATTATTCACCGTCGATAATCTCAAACTTTTCTTTCGAGCAAATGCCCGTGATTTGTTGATAACCAAGAAATCGCATTTATCTCTGGTAAACACTCAACTCTCACATCCGGGTTCGCGATCCACATTATACGGTGCAAAACGGTGGGCGCACTTTTACGGCTGAATCCCGTTGAGTTTTTGATCGAGGTAGATAGGCCAAAAAAAAAGTTCTCCGGCATTGATCCTGGAGATAAAATTTCGGGAAATCCAGTGTCTCGTTTCTCGTTAAACTTTTCATTCGACAGTACTATACATCCTGATTAAATCCATGCATACATCGGGCCACGGCCATAGATCATCGCAACATTTATCTACGTGGAAATCAGTTTCCTAGAACGATCCCGCGAGCGGGAGATCTCTAGCTCTGCTGTCTCCGGCGCACAGCGTGGCGCGCTAGGTTTATAATTAAAGAATGAATTGCGTCACACGTCCGTGCGAGGGATTATCATTGGCTAGGCTGTATCGAGCTGAAGCGAGTGCTCACGTATTGTTAAAAAAAAAAAAACAAGATAGAAAAGAACATCCGCTAGAAGCTTACGAGTTTCTATTTTATTTTCCTAACTTTAGTGAGCCGCCGACCGATCAATTTATGCAGCACTTAATCACCACGATGCTCCACACCAATTATCTCGCGTATTGTTATTCATCCGCGATAATCTCGCAGGTAAATTCAGCTCGAAAGTCCATCATCGCTCGAATAATAAGTTATCCAATGTTCCAAGATGCCACGTATCAATCGATGACTCAGACGTCGAATATGTCAGCGACTGTGTCACTGATGTCCGTGAAAATTTCTTTCAACGGATCCCTCGTGCGGTTCTTTCGTCTTGCCTGATCGTTCCTCGAGTCTGACGACGCAATTCTTACGAATTCTTTCGGCAAATTCTGTCGATTTTCCGCGTCCGGAAATTTGACGTGATTGACCGATCCGGCGTTCGCCGTTCCCTGCGCGAACGATATGCCCGTTGCGTGATTGTCGACCTGACCGCGAGAATTTTGGCCGCGATTACTCGAGGCTGCGTTACCGTGAGAATCACCGTTACCCTGTGAGTTTGCCGCGACAGCGGCGGAGCTGAACGAGCCTTGAGCATTGCCGTCGAAGTTGTGCCCTATCGCTGCCGCTCCGCCTTGGGCTTGACTCTGGCCATTGCCGGAAGTCTGCACTCGGTTGTTGGTCCAAGATGAGGGCCCGTTGGGCCCAAAGCTGCTGTGAGACGAGGAATGACCTTGGGCCGAACCGCCGAGGCTGTCCGAGCTTGCAGAGGACGAAGCGGAAGCTCCCGAAATTTGAAGACCATGCTGGCTGCTGTCCGGACGCGATTGCGACCACGTTCCCGGATTTGGTCCGGTCAGAGGATTCTGCGTCCACGCGTCCTCTCGCCCCGATGGACCTCGCACCTTCTGATCGAAGGACAAATTTTTTTGCGGATCCGTCACACCCTGACGATTGCCACGATAGCCGGTTATCGCAACTTCCGGATGACGACGCTGCCACCTGTCGTTATCCAGACTGACGTCCAAACGGATCGGTCCCCTCGCAGGTAGCCTCTGCGGACAGCAACGAGTTCCCTGGCTCACGTGCAATCTACGGCGTTCGCCATTTGGATTGTACAGACCTGAGGATTTTTCGGTTTCTAGACACGTTTCGTAATTTTGACTCGAGGTTTGCGGTTCTTCGAGCCTATCGACGACACCTACGCATCTTCGTATTTTACCGGTTCGATGCCAATGGGCGATGCGTTTGGGGAAGTTTACGATATCAATGGGCGATACTTTTTGTAGAAATTTGTCGGTGGTCCCCAGGTTCTATCACATCTCTATAGGGATTTCATAGGGACGGGACACGAAGGGAGTCGACATTGGAATTCAGGTGGATTCCAGCCTGTTTCCCGGTTGACGTCGTTTGAGGATTTTTTTGTTGAATTTCTCAACAGGAATTCGGCGGATGTTCAAAAAAAAAATCTTTTTGCGATCTCGTGCAGAAATTTGTTGAGGATTTCCGAGAACGCCGTATGTGGTGATATTATGCCAAAGTGCAGTAAAATAAATGACAAACGATGATTACAGTGGATTTTCAGTGATGTCATTCACATCGTTTCTCAAGATATACTTTTTCAAGGGGGGAGCTACCTTATTTAGGCGAGGAAATAATGTGCTGATTTTCCCGGTTTTTTTTCAAAGGTTTCTTGATCATTTCTCAGCGTTAGGGTATGTTTTATTACTACTTTGGGCTGTTACATGGTATTTTTTTTTATTCATCTTTCAAAAAAGCGGAGGTATGACGCGGTCTTCTGAACTGCATTTTCGAAACCGGCGTGTCGTAGAGCTAAAAAACTAATCGACCTTTTCTGATGAAATTCGATGTAAATCATTGTAACCTTATTGTTTAAAGCATGACCCTAGATGTTTTCGAAATAAAAAAAAAGAAACGTATTTTTCATTGCAAATTGTAGCCATTTTTTTCGGAAAATTCAATCTTTTTATTTCACAGCGTAACATTTAATCGATTTTCAACATTTCTCACTTTTTCTTGGTTTACATTCTGCGTATGAGTATTGATGAAAGAAAAATCTTCGTTCGTTTTTTTTCTATCAACATCCGCGGCAACCCCTTTAGAAGGCCGTGTAATATATCCGATACTTTTAAAGATTACTTAAAAAAAAGACCATGTGACAGTCAAAAGTAGCAATAAAACACTTATACCGTTCAAAATACTTTCACTCTAAGTCTCAAAAGTGACGAAGAAATCATTCCTCTAAAAAATCCTGCAAATCAGCTTTTTTCCGCGCCTAAAGGTATCCCTCCCCTCGAGCGATTTATACTTTTTCAAGTTAAGTCTTACACTATTTGGGAGTCCACTCATTTTGTGTATCCATATATTTTGTTTAGAAAATTCAACATACAGAGCGTGATAAGATCCATCAAGAATTGTATCGGATTCTGTTCGATAATGTGGAAATCCTTGAGGATTCAAATTGGATTCGTGCATTGGATTGCAATGCCGAATCCCGATTAGAATCCAATGTAGGATTGTGACGTTTCAGTTTTGCGATCCAATGCGATGGCCAATTGGATCCCTATCAGGAAGAAGGGACAAGTATGGGAATCCAATTGGATCCCTACGACAACTTCTGCACGGGATCGTTTGACAACTCGGTGAAAGTGCTTACCTCCGGCTTGGTAATTGGGTGCAACATTGGTCACCGTTGGCCGGTCTCGTCGAAAACCTTGTCCACCGGAATTCACAACCCCTGCGGTTGAACTCGCGCCGGAACTTGCCAACGAATGGGACGATCCTACTGTGGATTGGGCGCCGGAAGTCGCCTGACCGTTTACGACATTTCCGTGAGCCGCGGAGTTCGCCTGACCCAGAGCGAACGAGTTGCTATTGGCTTGGGAATTGGCACCGAATGCCGGATGATTGAGATTGAACGAGTTTGAATCCGCGCCCGAAATCCCCGATAATCCGGCTGCGAAGGAACTCGATTGACTCGCCGAAATACCTGATCTGGACGAAAGAAAATATAATTTGAGTATATCGGGCTGAAAACGGCCATCGCCATTTGAAACGGCACTTAGGATTCCTTCTTGATTTTTTGTCTATCTCGTCAAAATATCCAGGGCTCGCGAATCAATTGAAACTCTTATCTACTCAAACAAATTTATCCACGTCCGGACGTTCCGCAGGATACGACGAAGCGAGTCAATGTCATATATTTTTGTAATGAATAATCGTAACGGAAATATGGCAGTTGAGTGTACTTTGTCATCGCGTCGCGACCATTCCCGTTTTCCACAAATCAACCAACATGTGTTTCTCTTTCCGCCTGCTTGCACGAAACAACGCGTCTGTACTATTGTCTCCCGAGAAATTCGATATCGCGAAGATGCGTCATGACGCTTATGTTTTATCGTCGCATTTACCATCGAACGATGTCTATTAATAACAAAAGAATACCGGGCAATAAAAACAAATCATTTTCGTCAAAACAAGCATCCCTATCGAAGTTTTTTTAAAACGCCAAAACAAACTCTCGTCCAGACTTTCGATGTGTTTTTACGAATTCTTGTTGCAACAAACGTTCGTATTTCACAAGACAAATCCCCGGTGGTAGCGTGAAATAGAATGAGGTGGATAAGAAAAATATATATATCGTGCAATTTCTTCGTGATAAAAATTTGTTTTTACCCCCCGTTCCCAATGGACGCGCCAGACTGGCTCGTACTCTGGGAGAAGCTTATTCCTTCGTTTCCACCGCCCACGCTCAGGGAATGAGCATTATTCGCCAGGCCGCCGGAGCTCAGTGAGAAACTCGCTGAAAACGGTAGAAATCTCGGTTGAATCGAGTCGTTATCGTGATTTGATTTTCCATTGGGTTGGGCGGACGTCAACTTCGCTGGCGTGTCCCATCTCCTCTCGCGATCTTTTTCACCATGAAAGAGAGAGAGAGAAAAAAATCATTTGAACGAATGAGAAATATCCGATAATTTTAATAACACGCTTAAAAATGATGAGTCCATCAACCGGGGAGGCAGACCAAGCACGTGTGGGTGTGTGCATGAGAGAAAGAAATCACAACATCCACATCACTGTTATAACAAAACGTTGCACGATTCCATGACGCATGTAGGTAGTATAGACACGTACTCGCAATTAAATGGTTTTCGAGATATTTCTCCAATCATTGTAGCCTGCCATTTTATATTGAACGTCATGTTCAGTGGCGAGTCGTCATATTGTTGTTGTAACAGGATTTTGGTAGAATAACATCGAACTTTATTCTGATGGACTCGCGGATGATTTCATCATTATGGACTCCACGAGCACATATGTATTTACAAATGTAAACGATTGTTTGCCAAAATGCGACACTGTGTACGTGATTAATTTACTTTTTTCATCGTCATATCTTGTTATTTTAAGTCGCTATTCGACTGATTACAGTGTTTTTCAATAAATAACAATCAAACAGTGACTCATATCGAATTTACGGATAAAAATAACTACACTTTTCACTGTAGGCGCTTATGGTATCGGATTTTTTTTTCACTGATTCTAAATTCGGACGTTTCGATCGAAATGTAATGATTAATGGAAAAAATGCGATTTTCGGATGAATGAGTCGCTAAGTGAGAAAGAAAATACGCGAATTTCTCATATTAAGTCTGCAAATATACAGAGGTACTGGTTATTGGTCACGATTCCGTGAAAGCGTTTTAAGACATGTTTTCTGCTATCAAATAACCCAGCCATACTTTATGCAAAAGCACCATTCTCGAGATATTATAATTCTATAGTTATTTTTTTAAACGAGGGGTATGCAACGCTAAAAATTAGTTTTAAAAATACTGTTGTATGGAATTAAACTTCTTAATTATTTGTATTTTGAGTACACAGTAGCAAAGAAGTATCAACAATAAAATAAGAATAACTTTTTAATTACGGGTTCAAAATTCTGCAAGTCTGATAATTCTTCTAATTTCATTGTTGATAATTCTTCGATACCGGGTCCTCAAACTATGAATAATAATAAAAAAGTTTGACTCCATACAACAGTTTTTTTAACACCGTTTTTAAAATCGCTTACCCCTTTTATAAAAAAAATAATATCTCGAAAACGGTTCGCTTTGCATAAATTATTATTGGGTTATTTGATAGCGCAAAAAAAAACGTCGTACAATCATTTTAAGGGGTGATCAGCAACCAGTAGCCCTCTATATTATATTTACTGGAGATAGATCGTAAAGTGTGAATTCTTACCGGCAAATGTTACCGACAGGAGGCAAAAAAACACAATTAAATTAGTCGCGCACATCACCATGGCTGAATTCGTTCTGATCTGTCCGCAGTCCGTCACTGCCCTTTTTCAATACGTTTGCTCGACCTTACGTGACTTATTGAAATGCAAGAAGCGTTTTTAGACGCAATAGTTTCTCGGTTAGTCAAAGGAGCGTGTGGTGGCTCGTCGCT
Organism: Ophion costatus; assembly: GCA_951751655.1. Classification (NCBI taxonomy): domain Eukaryota; kingdom Metazoa; phylum Arthropoda; class Insecta; order Hymenoptera; family Ichneumonidae; genus Ophion; species Ophion costatus. The sequence continues at coordinate 27,245,316 of OX632362.1, read as the reverse complement.
TGTATCGGAACATCGTGTCGTGACTTGGTCACCTTTCACGATCGATCAATTGGAATCTTTGGTCATAAATTGTCGCGATCGACGTTGCTACAATTAAGATTTGCCATTTCCATGCCAGGGGAAACGAAAAATATTTACTTCTCTCCGTTGACCGAGCATTTTATTCAAATTCGAATAGTCCATTCCTCTGAACGCAAATCTTCGTTTGGACTCGAGAATTCTCTGGCCCGGTGTACGAAAGTCGCGAGTGCGAAAGACGAGGTGGAAGAAGAATTTTTGAGCAACGTCACGTACTCTTGGTCGTTACCGAGACTGTGAGTGCGAGCGCCGCCACGAGGTCCTTGGGAAATCCCGAACGTGTATATATATTGTTCTCCACTGGGCTAAGGCTACCAGATACGAGTTGTAAATACGATTGAGGATAAATACGAACTTTGGTGATTCACTGCCCAATCGAATAAAAATCTCGACACGTCCAGATTTTATTGTTTTCTTGTTACATATTCGTTTTATGGCTCGTACGTATATATTCACTACATCCAGGATCTCGCGAATTGCAATTTTGTTTTTGCAGCAACTGCGAAACGTAAAAATCGAATGGGAATAATTAAAATTCTTACATAATCGATCGTGAGTGCCGGTCGTACCGGATCTTATTACAAACGTGTGAAGAAATTCTTGTGCGGATGGTCCTGCTGGAACGCGGAAGATCCTGCAAATTCTCTCAACGAACAAGCTTTTGGGCTTTTTTTTATTTCCGTCTCGTAATTGCTGGTCATTTGCTCGATAGAATATTTCGTTCTGAAATCCTAGCGCATAATCGTTTTTTTTTAAATGTTTTAAAGACGTTGGAGCGTTAGCCACGATCCAAGATGAAATTAAAACAAAATATATTTTATGTTCTGGACTATATTGGAGTCATTACGAATTTTTCGAAATTTTTTCACCCCCGAACATGAGAGATAAAAAACAGTTTAATGTATACAAATTTACGTGAGGTTTGATGGGCAAGACGTTCACGCTACGGGTGATATAATTTTTTGGCTTTTTAGCACCTAGATGAACTATAAGTATTAATAAATAAACTTAATAAAAATAAAACGAATAAATAAGAACGATAAAAACTTAAATAAAAATAATGACTACATAAACTAAAGCTTTGTAAACATTTGGAAAAAAAACCCCATCTTGTCCATGGTAAACCATACATATTCAATATTGGACCATCAAGGTTTGATAAAGCATTATGAATCTTGACTGGTGAATGAAGAGGATTGCTGCTAACCTCAATGTCCGCGCAGTTGGCGTATTTCGGCGACGCTTAATATTAACTAATGGCAATAATAAGTAATCTCGCGACATAAATGTTTATAGGCATAACTATAAATGACTCAAAACTTCATTCTGAGTTATATGAAACATTCGCTAACGTAGTTTTTATCATAATAATGGGTACAGAAACAAAACAAAACAAAAAATTAACAGAAACAAAAATCCAATGACACAAAAAAATATAATATAAAAAATAAAATACCGATAGAAAATTGAGTCAAAAATGTTTAAGTTCCAAATTTTTATTATAATAATTAAAAAATAATAATATCGTTGGTTCACACAAAAAATACAATCATTATGCAATTATAAATATGTTCATTTTTTTCAGACACCCACATCGATGCCGAGAACTTCCACCATCAACGCGCGCGCAAAAAGAAATACACTGCTTTATTATGTTATATCTCCGCCATTTGTTAATATTTCTGATTTTTTTTCCATATACCCAACCATGTGCATAAGTGATCTGTACAAAAAATATTGTCAATATATGAGTCATTTTTTTTAACCGCGTCTAGAAAAGTACCTTCGAAAATCGGCGAAATCACGTATATAAGGCCTTAAGTACTGCTGACCTAACTTCCGGTCCATCTTATTAACTTTTTTCTTTTCGAAGACCGCATCCGCTGTATGTTTGCTTTACCGTCTTTTTCATTGTTACTCAATAGGTTTTATCGTCACTTCCGGTTTCCCGGCCTTCGTCGATGTTTGGCCTTCGTTCAGCGATCATCTCCTCTCGAATGATGCTCGGAGTCGGTTGATCTCCGGAGAACAGCTCCTTTTCCTTATTTGTGTTCTCAACCTGCAACATTGACTCTTCAATTTTTTTATGCGGTTTTTGTCAATTTTCGTTAAACCAAAAAATGATCAACGAAAAAATGGAACAAATCACCCGTTTTTTTTCGATCAAGAATTAGATATTTTTTAATTCATGGAACGATAAAGTTACGTCAAATATTATAAAATGTTTCGAACTATGTTTTTTTTTCTCATGCAAAGTTTTTGGTCCATCAGAATACTTTCCCTCACTTCGTGAAGAGTCCGACGTTTTAAAGATCAATTTTTTTGCACGTCTGCGGATGCTTCTTCATCATGTGGGCTAGTTGTTTTCGATCCTATCGTCGTTGAAGGATTTATGGACCGAGCCAAACGATGGGAGACCGGGTCCGATGGAAGTTCATCCAATCGCCGGTTCTCGGACTAAACCTTGAACCAATCGAACCCGCTGGATCGACTGATCTATTTTTAGCCTCGATCAAAGGATTTCCTGACATCTCGACGTTGCAATATGTGAATGATATTGGTAAACGGAGGTGCAAAACTGCAGGAAAAAGAAATGATGAAATAAAGCGTGTCGGATTGGCTGAAAAATATAATTACAACGAACTGTCTCACAACTATCTCCTGCTTTGACATTAGTTGGTCCATTTTGTACGGAGAGGTCTTACTAGTAGATCCCGAGAACGATACGTTCGATACTGAAGATTCTCCATTCTCTCTACCTTTCATACAGACCGGTGCAGAGGGATAGTTAAGGAAAAATGAAAAGTTTTGTATCAGTCATCGGACGATGCAACCCTTGCAGTGAAGAAATTGTCATAGGGATCTAATTGGATTCCCACACTTGTCCCTACTTCCTGATAGGGATATAATGGGTAACCGCATTGGATCCCTATGAATGGATGGTCAACGTCGACCAATGTTGCACCTAATTACCAAGCTGGAGGTATGGAGAAGCACTTCAACCAGCTTCGTGAGCGATCCTGTGAAGAAATTATTGTAAGAATCAAATTGGATTCTCAAACTTGTCCCTACTTACCGATAGGGAGATCCAATGGGTCATCGTATTGGATGCCTATACTTAAACGTCACGTTCGTACATGGGAATCTCATCGGGATTCCCCATTGGAATCCAATGTCCAAATCCATTTTGAATCCTCGAAGATACCCACATTATCGAACACAAACTGATAGGATTTTTGATCGATTTCATCGCATTCTGTACCTTGCATTTTCTAAACAACATATATACATATCCAAAATGAGTGGATTCAAAAAAAGTCTAAATCTTATCTTAAAGAAGTATAAATCGTTTAAGAAAGTACATTTCAAACATCGATTTTAATCACATCACTGAAAATCCAATCTCATTAACTTTTGTTACTTATTTTACTGCACTTTGACATAGTATCACCGCACATGTAAATGCTCACGAAGCGTGTAGGTTATGTTTCGACACGCCGAGTGTTTTTTCATGACGTTTCACATATTTTCCATTCGAACATGGTAAGAATTTCAAGCGGCGTTCATCGCGGAACAGTGAGGAATCCAATTGGATCCCAACGAGGACTTCCTATCTGCGGTGGTCCTAACAAATCCCTATGGAGATGTGGGTGCATCTTAGGACTCCCCAACAAATTTGTGCACGGAACCACGAAAGGAAATTTCTTCTTTTGTAGGTCCAACAAATTCCGTTTGAGTATTTCAAATGAAAAATTTGTACCCGCAACCACGAAAGGTATTTCTTTTTTTGTAGGTCCAACAAATTGCGTTTGAGAATTTCAAATGAAAAATTCACAATCGACATCAATCGAGGAATACCTCGGAATCCACTTGAATTGGAATGTGAACTCCCTGCGTGCGGGCGCCCCTATGAAATACCTATATGGATGCGGTAGGAGCTGCTGACTCCCCAAAAAATGTCTGCACGTGTTATTTTAGAAGTGGTGTCCACGTTCCTTAAGCACGAAGGCACTTGCTGCCTTGTCCATTCGCCTCAACCCTACAAACGGTTCAGAAACTGCCCCTTTGCAAGTCTTCACGATTCATGGTCGCTGGTCAAAAGAGTCCTTGCATAAAAAAACATCTGCAACCGTAATATGATGTGTGGTATTCGAAGGGATTGGGTAACGACCATGTCAATTGACATCAAGTGAACACATTCGAATAATACGTCGGTGCTGACGAGCTCAGAAGGTTAGCAACTTTCGACACGATGGGTATTTCCGCGATCTCCTCGTGTGTAACATCGAACGTTTGCTAGAATCGACACGAGTCTAGAGACTATTTGATCCGAGGGAGCTTTGGAGTTCACAAGGCTTGACCCAAACCAACGTCTTATTTCCGACACATTCCTCGAAATATATAATCGATATTGCTCTTCTCGTAAATGCACACAGCGATCGGTCAATCGTTGATCTTGTCAATCATCATTATCACTGTTATTTGCTGGTATGGTAAATTTGAGTTTGTCGGATACGTCGAAGCTTCGTAATTTTGTATTTCGAGACTTCTTGTTTTCTGAGCGTGCGATGCATCAATATTGAATCGTATTCTCGAAAAAAAGATGGTCGAATTGCACTAACTGTCCTGAGGAAGTGTCACTGTGATGTACACTGTTCGTATTTTTGCATCAATTAATCGACATTAAGGGGATATTCCTCTCTGGAAACATAAAAAAATAGATTTTTTCCATTTTGTTATAGTGTGAACTTTCAAGACTATTTTGACCAACTGGACCCGGAAATTGTAAAAATTGACAAAGTTACACCCTTTTTTAGTGGAACAGTGTATAAAGTTAAGGATGGTTCGCGTGTAACGAAAGCGAATATTAAGAGGAGGTACCTGAGTAAACGGCGAGAAAAACAGGTAAACTTCGGGAATTTTTATCTCAAAAACGAATGTTTCCATTGGATCCGGGTTTTTTAAATTGGAAAATATGTACATTGAGGTATGTTTAGGAATTTTTAAAAATAAATTCGTTTACTGAAAGTGATTCAAACGCGATTATCTCGAAACATAGTTTTCAAAGTCGGTGCCAGATGTATCTCGAAAACGTCTTGTCCGATTTTGTCCAAATTTGGATGCAATATTATTCGATAGTTTTTCTCGTTCGCCACGTAGGGGTTTTTCATTTGATCGAACCATTGCTTTTTTATGCAACCAAAATCGTCGGAAATTGCGAACGAGAAACGAATGTTAAATTAAAACGGTCGCAATTCCGTAAAAAATGCAAATTTCAAAAAAATCCTAGGTGGCGAACGAGAAAAACTAGCGAAGGATATTGTATCCAAATTTGGACAAAATCGGACAAGCTGTTTTCGACATACATCTGCCATCGACTTCGAAAACTACATTTTGAGATAATCGCGTTCGAATCGCTTCCAGTCAACGAGTTTATTTCAAATAATTCCTAAACATACCTCAATGTACATATTTTCCAATAAAAAACCCCCGGATCCAATCGAAACATTAGTTTTTGAGATAAAAATTCCTGAAGTTTACCTGTTTTTCTCGCTGTTTACTCAGGTACCTTAAAGCACAAGAACACTCAAAAGAGGCCGAACTGCTCACAGGTTGCATACATCAGGTGTGCAACGCGATCTCGACGATGAGGAAGGACACTTATATGCTGCAGGAATCGCTGACTAGCGATACGACGGCAATATTTCAGAAGATCGTGTCAAATATATACCAAAACTTTGTACATGATTATCTCGAAACTACATATCTTGACAAGGCGGGACTGATATCTCGAGTAACTTTTACACTATTGACGTGAATTTGCACAGTAGGCGTTCAAACAGGAGTCATTTTCACTTCACGATCGCATTTTTTTATTGGATGAACCATTTCTTAATAACAATGACTTCAGCATGCTGTTTTTCAAAAGAAAAGTGAGGTTTTCTTTGCAGAAGCCGTCATTTTCCGTATTTTTCGACATTTCGAAAAGTCGATCGGGAACCCATAGCTAGTTGGATATATTTGAAGAAAACATTTTTTGTTTTCGTTTAAGGGAGCTTTCCAGTGTGAAATTTTCAAAAAATCGATTTTTTTTTGCTTTATCGAATAGTATACACTCTTCCGAATATTCCCTGAAATTTTCATGCCGAAATTCAGATTATTTCGGTTACTGTACAGCATTTCTTGGAAGAAGGCAACGGAGCGCTACAGCTACAGCGAAACTTTGAACGCGTTTTTCTCGAAACAGCATTTTTCAAAACGGTGTCCAACTTGGAGGGCAGAGTTTTAAAGCTATCGAGTTGAATTTTTTACACAATATTCTTAACGTCATTGTTTATCGTGCTATGGAAGCTTTTTTTTTTTTGACATCTTCCTATTTTTTTGTAAAAAAAACTGCTAAAAAAATGCTAAAATCGATACTTTTTGTTCAAACCGGCGCCATTTTTGCAAAAAAAAAAAAAAAAGCCTCCATAGCACGAAAGCCAATTATATACCGATCAATAATCTTTTTGTGTTTTTTGTTTCAGATCAAAATTGTGACCCCCAACGTGGACACCACATCCAAGTGCATTTTCTGCAACAATTGTTTCATCATTTTTATAGATATTAATTAATAAATAAATCGATCTTTAAAAAATTGTTTTGTATTCTTCAATACCCAATTAATATACAAAAAAAAAACCAGACCGATTAGATTATTTTTTCTTTAAAAAAAAAAATCGCGAAAAACAGCGATTTTTCGGGCTGTCACACTGGAAAGCTTCCTTAAGATTACATTGAAGCCTCGTAGAGATCCCCCCGTTTCGGGCCTCGCCGTTGGAGGACCGCAACGTCAACTACAGCACCACGAACACTTTGAAAGATTTTCTTCCGAAAAAATTACATTGTAACACAACCATATATACAACATGCCGGGAAAAAATATATTCAATCCAACCAATGTGTTACTAGAAAAATATTCATCATTATGAGCCTTCAAATTGGGTTTCTGAATGCGGAACTGCCTACGGAATAATGTAGGTCCGGCGAAGAAAAATCTACGGAAAAAAAAAAGAATACGAAGCCGCCGGTTCGTCGTTACATTTTCCACGTCGACTCTCTACACCCACTTGATTGTGTAAGCGAATTCACGAAGTGCAAGATTTCACGCCGAGGTTATTTTATTTCGTTTGACGTCCGAAAAATCATAGAGGTGCAGGATTTCATTTCGATGAGGTGAACGACACGTGGAACGATCGGAATACGCGGCGATGACGTTATTGTCTCTGCAGCCTCGACCACACGGTAGAGAGATGAGAAACATCGCGAGATATACAAAAATTGGGAGGAAACTGAAGAAAACCCGTCGTATCCGCCTACAAATAGCATGAATATAATTCCGAAAGTTTCAGCGTCGAACCACGAAAAGATACATTATGAAGAAGTGGAAATACCATTGGCGTCATAATTAAATAGCCAATATTGCGTACGCTCAACGTATGCACGGATTTTTCATTCCGATAATCGAGCGGCGGGGTATGCCACGATCGACGGGCGATTACAACGATTAGCGCAAGCTCGTTCGCGCTTCGATAATTTTTATTCTCTTTTGTTTTCATTTTATTTTTCTTCTACTTTGCATAGCCACAAACCGAGGGACCGTTAATTGCACGTCGGTGGAGAAAGAAAAAAACGCATGTACTTGTAAATTCTTGGATTCCTCGTCGTTCGGATTTCTCGCTTAGCGCAAAACGAAGAGGATAATAACAAATGGCGTGTATGAAGATCTCACTTGCGGTGTTAAGTATCGATTGATTATCTCTTCCAGGATGTGCGAGAACGATACGTACGTCCTGAATCCCCCCGGTCCCGCTCCGCTTCCACCCTGTATCAAGTGCATCGTTTCCTTCGCGGCTGATGAATGGGACGTGAATAATTTTCCAGTTTTGCACGAAGTCTGAAACCCGCTGTAATTTCACCTGACAATGCTACGAGGCGAAAACGACAAATGCGTCGCGCCGGAAAAGAAGAAAAAAAGTGGTATCCTTCCATCACCTCGCGGCCGAAAGAGTCAGCGGCGTCGCTTATGGAAAAAAAAAGAAAACAATGTATGGCCCCAACAAAACTCGCGGGGATGACGTGTTTCGTGCTCGACGGGTACACTCAGCGTGAAGAGTTTCATTCCGATACAATTCCAAACCTCCGTGGTACGGTTGGATTCGAAAAAAAAGATCTTTGGAAGCTGTGGATTAGAACGAATTTTGATTCGAAAAATGGGGGAAAAAAGATTGGAGATTTCGACAAAAATGGCTACGGTATTGGGAGAGATTGAACTTTTCGGCCCGAGTCTATGGGTGGGATCTTCAAGAATGCTTTTCAGATGTTTCGACGGGTTGTCACTCGCGACTACACTCGGCAAACATCGAGTGGCGTGTATACGCGCTAAACTATACGTGAAAGGACAATGGTACCGCGTCTGTGGTAGACTAAAGTAATTTGTAAGCTCTTCTCCGCAGGCCGTGGCCTTGACGGTGATCTTGACTCTCGTCGTATCATGGCGCCTTGTTAGTTCGCTCCCGCCACCAACTGCGTATATTCATTTTTCACTTGCTGGAAAAAACAAAACTAACGACGATAACGAAGGGACGATATCTTTTGCTGAGCGAGCATCAGCGATAACCCGTGTGTCATTTCGTCTCGACTAGCTTGTACAGAGAGCTTGTTGAAAGAAAGTAATCAGCGCGAAATGTAAAAGTTACTCCTGTTTACGAGCTCTTTTGTTCACGGCCCCAAAGTCCAATGTGACTCGTAATCAAAGGGACGGATGTGTCGCTGCCCTTAGTCCTAGCAGACATGAACGTCATCTCATTTTTTATCTTATTTTACTTTTGTAATTGAAAACGAGAATTTAAACGTGCGCAACCTTATCGCCATGTTGATTCTTCGTAAAAAAATTAATTCAATAAATTTGTGCAAAAGTTTTAAAAATGCAAAAATGGTCCATCGTCTTATCGTAGTTACCGAAAGTTCGACAAAAAGGATCACATTCTTGATGTTGATGATGAGAACCTATCTATGTCTCATGAGAACCCATCTATTTTGAACTATAATGAGACCATCATAGAAAAAAGTCTAAACTACGATAAGACGATGGAGCATTGTTGCATTTTAAAAACTTTTGCACAAATTTATCGTATCGGCCAACAATGTTGAAGCTTCGTTTGCCAGTTCCCCGCTGGTATCTTGTTCCCGCCGTCTTTTCATCGTAATTTCCCGTTACACTGTACTCAACCTATAATTTTCGTCCCACCGACAAATTTGTGGACACATCAAACGATCCCTTACCAGAGACTCGGGCATTGTCATTCTTCAAATGCACTCGATGGATACATCCTACAAATGTCTCTGCCGCGTTACATCCCTCCATTCCTGTCAGCCAACTATCCAAGCATATTTCAATAAAAAAAACAGTAACAAAGACAGCTGGAGTGGGAATCTTCTCCGATGAAGGAAGAACGCGGACGCAACGGATCGACCGGCGCGCAATCCTATATAAGATGATCGCGAGACGTGCCAAGTTAGTCATTCTCTTGCGAACTGCGACGTTCATACGAACATATTCTATACACGTAGTCGTTTCCGCGGATAAAAAGTGTTTTCATTCACAACAATAACAAAGTAACGATACGGAGTTTCAAAGTAAACGAGATTCGAACAAGATTTTGCCGTTATTGATAATACGTTGGTAAAATAGAGATTGTATAAAGAGGAATAACAACTGCCACTTGTTCTCGAGTAAATAGAGAACCCGAGTTATGGATATTTCCAAGGCCTTCGTGTGCGCGCTCCTCGTTCTTCTCGGACTAGTTGGTGTTCACAGCCACAAAGCTGAAAGATCGACTGGTGGTAAGTTGATTTCTCGTTGATACGATCTCTTCCTGATAGATCATCGGCCATCTCATCTACGACGATCACTCGCGACGCGATGTTATCATCTGTTTTCTGCTGTTTCTGTCATTCTTAATGAGAGATAAAAAAGATGCGGTTTTTTTTCGTAATTCCACTCAGAGCTCCGAGGTAACAAGGATAATTAGTAACAAACTTGTTGAGAATTGCCAAATGGAATAGGGTGTTTAGGAACTATTTTTTATTGGTTACTCGTAATATGCAAAATAATTATCTTCTTGTAAAATTTTCCGAGGAACACGGATATTCGCCGAGTCTTGGTATTTCGAAGTTTGAAACGATTGCCAACCCATCAGCGAAATAGCAATAACCAGTCAGCGAAGGGGACTAAACGCTAAAACTCATGTCTCGTATATGAATCGCGTACAAGTTATTTAAGTTAGTCCGTTATTTATATGCCGGCATATTTGACGAGTACGGGTTTTTTGGATTTCATACGTTCGCGAACTTGCCGCTCGAAGATACGCGTAAAACGTACGTCACGCGAAAATATGTTAACCGTGACCTCATTGCCGTGAGCTCACCTTGACATCCTCCCGCGTTTTTCTGCCTTTATCCCCCCCCCCCCCCCCCCAACACACACTTGTATCCTTATCGACATCATCAACCGCAGCATCTACATAGAATGTGACGATCGCAAAATACGCCGGAATATTATTTACGTTTTTCGCCAAAACTGTTTTTTTTTAATCGAGTGGGGAATAGAAAACAGAACTATTGTGATTGCTCCAGAGACATGTTATATGAATGATTCGCCGAGTTCATGATTCAAGGCGAACATTTTATTTCACTTTCGTATTATGCAAAAGGTCTGACATTTTGGTCGGGAGATAACGAGAGGAGTGACGTCGAGAATCGATATTGCCTTATACTTTAAACTGAAGCATACTGGCTGGAAAGCAAGCAATCAATGGATAATGAAACGATTGATTCACAAAACGGAGATTCACTTCGTCTACTGTTGCGGAGGATGCATGCAAGTGCTGTACGAGCACGCCTCGCCATTGAACGTCATTAGACTTGTCAGAAATGAGAAATAAAACAATCTGAAAGACATGTAAACACTCCATGGCGCACTGATACTTTTGCAGATGATTCTTGAATCTCTAACCGCCTAAAATTATTTTCTACAATTGGCTCTCAGCTTACGATAGGGAAACGTAACACACTCGCAGTTTATAACACTTTACTGATAATTTTCCAGCAATGGTGCTGAGCATATCTAACTCAAATTAATCGTGATGAAATTTAGTACGAATAATTTTCGCTAACAATTCGCGAAATTCGCCGAATTGCTTGGACGGATACGTCGGCAAAAAAGCCCACCTTCGGGTATTACAGATTACGAGGAGTCATGGAGAGAGCAGAAAAGTCTAATACGGAAGGTCGTATGTCTGTTGATTCTGTCGAAAAGGTAAAGGGCCACCTTTGTCACTGAAAAATCCAAGTGTCGCCGAGTCGGAGTTGGAATTTGCATCGAGGATTTGGAAGCGAGATGTAGATCGGCCAGTTAAAAAAAAGCAACGATTACCTCAACCGTCTAACGACGCTATTCCTGATAGCGATGCGATTCCTGAGGGTTCGAACGTTGTTAGTACAACGCCAAGTGCCGTTTCCGGCACTAAGTCGACTCTTAAAATTCGAACTCTTCCCACCGATCCTCCGGAACGCCCAACCAAACCTAAGCCGCGTGCACCCGCCAAGAATAGCCGAAGATCACGGCCGAAACCTTCCACTCCGAGTCCTTCGCCGGAAGAAAATCCAGAGTCAGATCCCGACGCAACCGATCCTCCGAAAGAAGGCGACAACCCAACCCCTACGACGACTCCGAGCGTTGGGCTTACGCCTGACCCTGGACCGAAAGCAAATCCTAAACAACGTCCTGGCAAAGGTTCGACTACCACTCCACTGCCACCAACCACCACTACGCCCAAAAATAATAAACCTACGGATTACAATGATACGCCGAGTTCCGAGTACGAGGAAGAACCTGAAGAAGTACCCGAACCGGAGGACGAAAAAGAACCCGAAGAACCGCAAGAGGAGGAAGAGCCCGAAAAAGACGAACCTGCGGAAGAGAAAGAACCTGATGAAAACAGTGAAGGGCCTACAAAACCCCCTAAGCCAAGAACGAATCTAAATTCTCCGAAACCTCCGAAAAATCGTAGCCCGTCCAATACACCCAAAAATGCACCATCGGACGAAGGAAAAAATCCCTCACCACCAGCCGATAACGATGATGAGGATGCGAATGAAGAGGAACCGATGAGCAAGCCGACTCCTGCTTCGAAAAACAAAAATAAACCCAATCGTAAACCTGCTTCTCAAGCACCACCTGCCAAGAAACGACATGTGCCTTCCCCAGCGGAAGATGATAACGAAAATGCAAATGACGACGACCCGGAAGATGAAGCAGATGTTGATCCTCCTACGAAAAGGCAGCCCAGCAAGAAGCGTAATCCTTCACCGGCGGCGGAGGACGATGAAAATGCGAGTGAAGACGATCCAACGGATGAGCCTCAGCAGAACTCGCCAACGAAGGCACCATCTACCAAGAGACAAAAACCTTCACTGTCTTCACCTTTGGCCGAAGATAGTGATGAGAATGTTAACGATGAAGAGCCAGATCAGTCTCTGGATGATCCATCTCCGAAGACGCCACCCAATACGAAACGAACCACTCCTTCTCCGGAAGACGACACTGAGGACGATCCGAAGACAAATGATGAATCAGATGAGTCGGATGTGTCACCTCCCAAAAAGCCGAACTCGAGGCCAAATACAAGACCCCAAACCACGCCGCGGTCGCCATCACGAAAGCAAAATAAGCAACCAAATAACATGCCAACGCGAAAACAACCCAGTGCGAGGCCAAATCCACCCAATCCACGAAAACAAAACACGAGCACACCGCCCGAAGATGACGATCCCAATGCAGAGCCAAATGAATCTTCTGAAGATGAGCCGAGCGCTGAACGACAGCTTCCTCCCGCTCAAACTAGACGAAAACCCAATTCTTCTCCCGCAGACAAATCGCATTCGAAACGCAAACCTTCCTCCGAACCGACAGATGGCGAAGACAACGATTCTACACCAGATCACAATCGTTCTAAACCAACAAGAAACAAGACCAACAAACGTCCTACTTCTGACACTACTCCAGCGACCGATGCAGATACTTCTCCAAGTTTCAAATCCCGCTTCGGCGAAGATCCGGATGCGGATTCCCCGCCCAATGCTGGTCCAAACGGAGCGGAGAATTCCGCCTCAAAACACACGCCCGACTTCAGTAACGGTCCACGATCAAACCCACCAAATATGTTCAATCCATTCCCGGGTTTTCAGATGCCCTACGGTTTCGGTTCCGCGAACAGTTTCAGTTCTAGTTCGGCGGGATCGGATGCAAATGCTGGTGCAAGCGCAGTTGCGAGTGCAAGCGCGAATGCGAATGCGAACAGCTATGGTCAGGGATTCGGACCTAACTGGATACCACCATGGGGGCCGCAATTCGGTCAGACTCTAGACCCGGGATTTAGTCCGAACTTTGGATCACCTTTCAATAACGGCGCTCCTTTCCAACACGGTCCCGCAATGATGCCTAATTACGTAAACTATCCCCCCGCGAATCCGCCAACCCCGTCCAAACCGAGTCATAATCCACAAACCGATTCGAAGTCAAACGTTCCGAATTACATACCTGGGCAAACGGAATTCCAACACAAGCCCAATTCTGGACCCATGTTCTCCAGTTCCAGTTACGATTTGAACTCCGCAAACAGCAACTCCCCACCCAATCAATACCCAAATTACCCTCCCAATTCCCATTGGAATGCAAATCCTATGCCCTCCACGGGTTTCAACGTCCCTCCACCGTCTGGCAATACTCAGCAACACTCTGGCCCCAACACTAATCCTTCACTCGGCAGCTCGTACTCAGCGGGTAACGCCGGGGCTTTTGCAAGTGCCGGAGGGTTTGCGAGTGCCGGACCAGGACCAGGAAACTTTCAAGCACCGATGAATTACCCTAACGGAGGATATCAGTCGCGTGGTAACGACCTCACCGGATTCCCCGGCTCCAATGGGGCAGGTACGATTCACCTGGAAGATGGCGGAAAAAGGACAACATAAGTCCGCCGCCATTAAATGACAATCATTATCAGGCATTCATCGGGGGTGTTACTTTTTCCCTTCCGTATCTTCGTGATGCGTTAGTGCATGCGTCGTTCACTAATAATCGCTGTGTACCTTCAAATCCCGATTCGTTCAGCCCTGGCGTAGAAACGAAGCGGAAACTGGTCGATAAACGGTGAATCGAATGATCGCCAGAATGGGCTTAGTGCACGAGAAAGAAGTCCGGCATGTGTGTCGCATAGCATGAAAGAGGCTGAGAAAATATCGGAAGTGTTCATCGGCATGATACCTCAAGGCATGGCTGTATAACCACAACTTACTAACATATTAATCCACTGAAAAAAAAAACGGATCGAAAAGCGCCATCGTTTATTCTTTTTCCTGGCAATCGTGAATCTTCTGCTAACGTGTGTGCTTTTTTCAATTTCTTCCAGGTTCTAGAGCAGGCTCCTACGCAGGCTCAATGGCAGGCTTCGACGACGATTTGGACAGAAAAATAAACAACCACTTCAAGAGTGTCGAGGCACAAAACAAGGCCATCCAGGCTCAAATCGACGGACAATTATACGGAATGTAAGCATTTATTACAGTTGCACGCAGCTTGACGATACTTTTTTCGCAAATTATACCTCCTTGCACACTGCGAACGACACAAGCGTTAAGCGTGAACACAGTGACGCAAAATAAGACGTGTTGTTTCACCTGAGCACCTACCACGAAAACAAAATTATGGCTATCGCCGCGGAATTGCTTTCTTTTCACTTTGTTCCACATTACTTACGCGTATGGCACACACGTAAATACTTCGAAGCAAAAAATTTCCGTTCTCCGGGCCTCACGGGTGGTGGTCA
Source organism: Ophion costatus (assembly GCA_951751655.1). Lineage (NCBI taxonomy): Eukaryota > Metazoa > Arthropoda > Insecta > Hymenoptera > Ichneumonidae > Ophion > Ophion costatus. The sequence goes on along the minus strand of OX632362.1, from coordinate 27,230,311 downwards.
TTCGTTCGCAGTCGTTTCTCTATCGTGCATCGCAATATCGTCTCATTGGGGAAGTTTTAACCAAGGTGCTTCGGTTTGGTTGGTTTTAAGGATGTTGAGTCCCTATGAAACATGTTAATGTTAATTGTTCAATAAATAGCTTCTTAATCGTCATGAAATTTTTACACGACCTCCTGAATACTTCATGTAAAAACATACCAAATTTTCAGAATTCTATCATCATTACTTCAACCTCCTTAAGGGTTGAAATAAAAAATGATAAGAAAATTCTGAAAATTTGGTATGTTTTTATATGAAGTATTTAAGAGGTCGTGTTAAAATTTCACGACGATTAGGAAGCTCGTTATTAAAAAATTAACATTTTGTTAAGAACAATTTTTAAAATAAATAAAAAAAAATTTATCAATAAACTTCGTTTTGTTTCCGTTGCTTTTAGTATATTGTAGATATTATAAAATTGAGAGGTCAAAAAAAAAACTTATTGCGAAGTTACATCAATTTCCATAAAACAACATTTAATTTGTGAATGTTAATTGTTCAATAACGAGCTTCCTAATTGTCGTGAAATTTTTACACGACCTCTGAAGTACTTCATACAAAAACATACCAAATTTTCAGAATTTTATCATCAGTTGCGATTTGGGACTCATCATCCTTAACCGCAATAAATGCAATAAACGCAAACACCTACACCTCTCTCGTTGATGAAATAGCTTTAACAGACTGGTCGTTTCCCCTACGGAGCAAATGCACCAACCTTCGATCCGTTTCGCACAAAGCTATCCAGCTGTTGATCATAGGTTATGGTTGAATTTGCCACTTTCCAACCCTACAGTTTCCCTGCGCATCATCCATGAATTAACTTGCGAAATTGATTGTAAGCCGCGATGCATTTGAGAATGATGAGCCTCGTTCAAGAGTCATGGAACACTTCTCTTTCTGAAATTACAGGAATGGTCTGAATAGTGGATTCCCTGGATTCGGCGGATTCGGAGACGTAAGTAGCAGTAGAGCCGCGAAAACGTTCGTACGCGTTTCGAAGGCAGTAACAAAATTTCCGATTTGAACATTTAGAACGACGACTTCGGCATGGGCAACTTCCCAACCGGTGGATCAGGAGGAGGATCCTACGGCGAAGGACCTGCCTCGGCCATTTCGAGCGTCAGCGTCGGACCCGACGGTGGATTCCAAGCTGGAAAAATAAGTCCCGTGAGTTTCTCTGAACGATTCCAGTTTCGATTACGTTTCACGAGATTGCCCTCGTCATTGATGGCGTTTAACACTTCGAGCGTGCAACTCCAATTAATTTTAAAGTGAACACGAAGTCGATTCAACTCCAAACTATTTTTGGATTCAACGCTTATAACTGTGCACTTTTTTGATAAAAAAAAATATGCAGAAAATGTAAGCTCAAAAATCTCTTGACGAATATTCCAACATCGGCGTATCTGACCTGATGCATCCAACGCATTTTGGAGCCCTTTATAGTACGCTAGCTTCAACTTGATCGAATGTTTTAGGTTCAACCCGGAATAGTCTCGCGTTTCGGCGAGGATGTTCCCGCTCCATCCGGTGACAATATCGCTGTGTTCTCCAGCTCCAGCTCCAGCCAGTCTGTCGGTCCTGACGGTAAGGTTATATCGCACAAGAGCTCCACGACCGGTGTCAACGACAACGGAAAAATCACCTACAAGACCGTTCACGACTAATGGACCCGTCGATCAAACGCAGCTTAAAATAATTCGCTATGGCGAAAAATGATAAATTGTGATTCTAACAAAATTTGAAAAATATATTAATGCAATTATCGAGTATCGTCCTAAAAATACGATGAAGTGTTAGCGTTGCTTGCCATATGCGAAATCGATATATATATATATATATATATATATATATATATATATATATATATATATATATATATATATATATATATGTGTGTGTGTGTATGTATGTATGTATATCACTTGTTTTATTATTCCGACACCGAAAAATATAAGTGAAATGTTATAGTTAAACGTTCAATCTTAAATAGTGAGAGCAATTCATTCGCGTATTAACAAATTTCCTCTTTTTTCCTCCCACGCGATCTTTCGGGTCTCGCGGGATGTGCTCTGCGTCTTATTGAGATGTTTTTATTGCACCGTGTACAGTTTTGTCTCCTATGAATAAACAATAGTGGAGTGTAACATCAATTTCGGAGGAGATACTCGTCTCAATTCGTAAGCGGATTCTATGGTTTTGGATTATAAAAAAAGCGATCAATGTTTCCGTAGCTAGGTACGCATGTAGTTGTAATAGTGAAATAAAACTTCGATACTTGCAACAAGTTTGCGGATTTATTCATTTTTTTTAATGATACAACCTTATCTTACGAACACTGATAACTGTCGATATTTGACATGTAAGAATTTTCCAAGCGTCGAGATCGATTTTCTAAGCGTCCAGAGTAATTAATAATCGCAGAATAAATAATCATTAATAATCGTTCATAATCGGTAATACGGCAGACGAAGCCTTGCCATGACGCAAAACCTTTCTGCTTTTTTTTCGAAATGAAATATTTCGCTGTAACCGCGATCATTTTTGGTGAAGTTACTCGTCGAATGCTGGGTGCGTTAATTATTCTGGACTATTAAACCTTTGAGTCCACACGTCCACGGCGAATCTCGAAGTCCACGTGGGGTCGAATTGACCCCATGCTATTTTCGATTTCAAATACATTGAAAACTATCCACTATTTCGAGAAAACAACATAGAAAACTAGGCACTATTTCGAACATTCGAATAGCATGGGGTCGAATTGACCCCATGCTATTTTCGATTCCAAATACATTGAAAACTATCCACTGTTTCGAAAAAAAAACGCAGACAACCAGGCACTATTTCGAAAAAAAAAACATTCTAGCAAAGTTATTCGTCTTTGAAGTTACCCACATGAATTCGAAAAAGTTTATTTGGTGGCAAATGTGGTTGAATTCGAAGCTGCGCGTGTAAAACCGAAAAATTCATTTTTTTTCTTCACAATTCCCGTGCTTATAAAATCTGGCAAATCATTAGGGTGTTTTCGCTCCGTGAACACAAGAGGTTCGTTTCAAAGTTCTGTCAAAAACATGTTGGTTGGTTACGGGCCATTCAAGTTCCGCGTATTATTCCATTTAATGGTCTTGAAGTTTCCGTGGTTGGAATGCAACGAAAATTCTTTTTTATATTTTTATTTCCTCATTTTTATTATTTGACAAAATCTTTTTTCACATCTAAATCGTAGATCATCAAATAAGCGATTTAAAAAATGGTAGAAGCGTTTACGTAACGAATATTTGCCAAAAGAAATTCGAACGACTGAAAGATGATAATATCCATTGCGTTCCACAAACTTCGATCTCGTTCGATTTGTTTTGTCGTGTACATGTGTGTTTCGCGGTTGCCCAAATCTTCGTTCCGAATTCTCATTGTGCAACGCGATCGGTTTTACTCAACGGTGGCTCAATTTTATCGTCCACTGGAGTCTTGCCAGGAATCCTAGAGTTCCAGGCCGTCGATTGGCGTGGTTCGAAATTTCGAGGATAGAAAGGGGCCGATGGAGGCCTCAGATGATTGCGTCTTGGCACATGTCCCTGTCGAAAACGAAAGCGAAAGAAGAATGAAACGTTTCACTATACGTGACTCGTTACTGCAGGAGAATCGGCGATTTTTTCTTATCACCTGCGGTATGTGGTTGTCGATAAAGTTGGGATAAGGTCTGGCATTGTCGGGGACGAAGGTGGGCGAATAATTGTCGTATCCGGAGGCTCGAATGCCATCGATGACCGGCACATCCTCGACTTCAAGGGCCTTTGACTTCGTGACAACTGTCACACTCACCGAGCCGATCTCGTTATCCTTGTCAGTTTGATTGGTCGAGATGGTAGTCTCGCAAATGTTATCCTTGCAATCGAAGCTGTCGGCGATCGAAGGGGTAACGTCTTTGCCATTCAAGACGATGTAAATGTTTTCAATCGCCTTCGAGTGACCCGCGGAAGGATTCTATCGAAATATTTCGACTTTTAAGGTATTGCTTATACGAATTCGAATATTTAACAATTAACAAATTTTCACCTACGATCGAGTAAAAATATATCGCAGGTAAAATTTCAAGCCGAGTTACCGGACTTTTGAGGAAAAATTGCAACTCTAAAAATCGTCTCATTTGTACGGCGCTTTATCGAGCTGCCCAAATTTTTATCGAATAATTTATACACTAAACAACTCTAGAAGGCTTATATCAACTGCTCACGCGATAAAAAATCCTAAGAATTCCGTAAAGCCAATAAAAACAAAGGATCACTGAATGTTTAAAGAAAATATTAAGGCGGAATATACATTCTCAACGATAAAAAAATCGAGAATTGTTTTTTTTTAATTAGGAAGGAAAAACTCCTTTTTAATCCAAATTTTATAGAAATTATGTGCGAAACGTTGATTTCTTTGGTCAATGCGTTCCGTTCTCTTAAATCTGCACTTCCTTCATTTTAATTACTGTCAAGCAGAAACAATTAACTCTCCAACGGGGAAAAAATGAATTTTTTGCAAATCAACGTCTACCGGAAGCTAGACTGCACGCCGATTCGCAACTCCCGCGGCAAACTTGCTGGAACACTCTCCCACAGCTTCGCCGTTTTGATAATAAATTAATTTAAAAAGTTGTTCTGTATACTTAAATATACCATTAAAGTATACCTACAGTTTGATCAAGGTAAAATAATTATTTCTTCGTTTAGAAAATCTTTCAAAAACGCTTAATTTTTTCCTGTCTAAATGTATATCCCGCGTTAATGACGAACGAAGAAAATGTGTCTAGAAGAATTTTCGTAGCAGTCGCTTTGTAGAGAAAATGAAAAAAATGTTAAAATAAATTTTCGCGATACTTTATATTCCAGTTTAACGTTAGGTATTCATTGTGACTTATTTATTTTTACTTATTTATTTATTATTTATGATAAATTAAATTGTTATTATTAATAGTAGTATTTATTCCAGGTATACCCCTTAGGGGTTTTTACACAGAGGTACATTTGATGTCCTTATCAGTGTTATTATTAATATATAATTATAATATAAAAACATAATTATTAAATATATTATTTATTATTTATGATAAATAAAAATGACTTATTTATTTATTTATTTATTCATTGTGACGTATTTTTGCTAAGTGCCACTGTAATTTACCAATGACTCATCAGGGCCCTGCTTTACAAAATACGGCCTACAAAATATCTGCGAAAGGAATACCTTAACGCTGCCAGTCTGTCAATCATCCGGATTAATTTATGAGCCCGAGCCGTTCGATCTGTCTTTTATTGATTAAAAAATCTATGATCTGTATAAAACGTCGAACTCACATGATTATTTCGTGACTTCACTGACGTGCCGGGGCTTCGAAAATTGACGTTCCTTCCTGATATTGGTCTCCAACCGGAGGCTCGAAAACCGCGCCTCTGTTCGATCACTTCAGGCTCACTTTTTATCACGATAACAATCGGTTCCGGCTTGTCCCGGGACGAATCGGAGCATTGTTCCGTCGAGTCGAGATCGATTTTCGACGAGATTTCAAACGCCGAACCCAATGATAAAATCAATGAAATTACGAGACAAAACTTCGGCATATCTAACGATACGTAGATTGAGTAAAGGAACAAGATTTTTCGTACGTGTCACGATATCGAACAGGGGATAGATACTGATATTTCACGGGTGCTCGTAAACCTCTGTCATGCAGCTCGTAGCTGGAACAAAGCGGGGGTAATAGTTTCGGGATGCCTTAGAGATAAGAACAAAAGAAGAAAATTGCAGTGGCCTCGGTGCGGATCAACACGTAGCTGCACGAACCCATCAAGATCATCGTTCATCAACTTAGAAAAATTTAAACGTAATTTACGTGAATACTTCATCGAGCCATCATTAGGCGAGAAAAAATTAGACAGCTTCATTTTTTTAAACGGGACCAATATTTTTTTTGTTCAGAACTTTAACATGGAACTAAAAACAAGTTCACACTTAAAGTTTCAAGATGATCGATCAAGATTCCGCATAAAAATCGATAAATCAGGAATTTCAATGTTTTTCGCCTAAAATCGATTAAAAAGAACGTTGCGAACACTTATTCCTATATAACGTACTCAAAGTGATGACAACCACTTTCAATAAACGCTTGCAATCTGATTCGCATTGACTTCATTGTCTTGTGAAAAAAGTCTGTATCAACGAAAAGGCTTCACTTGAAGATTCAATAGTTTAGTACAAAGCAAAATCCAAGTAAGCCGTACGGCTTCGTTTACAGTGCTCGCAAGTAAGAATCTTATCCAACTTGTTTTGAAACGCGTTGATTCTAAGCTAAAAGAATTGGAATTTTTTAAATCTCAATCGACCATCTTAAAATTCACAGTGTGAATTTATTTTTAGTTTCATAATAAAATTGTGAACAACAAATAGTCGTTTAACTTATAATAAAAAAATTAAAGGGATTTTGAAATCTCCAAAGAGCCTCCACCCGGGTGAACCTCGTAGCCACCACTCGAAGACCCCCTTCGAACCATGCAACTTTTGTAGGAAAAGTTTTCTCCTAAGTCTGATGGGTTAAATAAAATTTCTATTGCTAATAATTCGATCATTCTAAATACAGTGGGTGTAAAAAGGATTTGTACATGTCACACGAAGCTATTGTTAATTTATCTTTATTTGTTTTCGTGTTTTTCCAAGATTTCTCTAAACAGCCAACATGTATATTTAGGATAAGCTGTCGGACACAGAAACTTCATAAACAATTTTATTTTAGGCAGGATAATTTGAAAAAGACGATGTGCAATAATAAGAAAATATGTATGTGTATGGAGTTATACATATCTATATTTAAGGTATATATATATAATTAAGGGGCTACCCCCACTTGCGATTTTGAAAAAATCGTTTTTTTTATTACATTTTTTTGAAGTATAAGTATCTGAGAATATGTCCTGAAAATTTCAAGTCAATCCGAACAAAATTGACTGAGATATGAGCGTTGAAAGAGAAGAATCCGTGAATTGAAGAACTGAAATTGAAATTTTAAACGCGTTTTTCTCAAAATGGCATTTCTGAAGTCGGTGACCAAGATTACTCGAACACTAATGATCTTCTTGAAATTTTGCAGGCACGATCTTCTTGAAATTTTGCAGGCTTATTTAATACATAAAAATGTAGTCTTTAATCGTTCGATTTTTTTTCGAAAAAAATGGCCGTTTCATAGGCAAAAAACGGCCGTTTTTTCGTTAAAATCGAACCATTAATTTTGACTGTCCGCCATTTTGTAAAAAATGAATATTTTTTAAAATCCTTCGATTAAAGACTAGTTTATACTTATATTTGACTAAATCCATCCGCTTTTTTTTTCAGATGATCCACTTCGCCGCAATGTTGGTCACCGCAAACCGTGTATATAAAAACATTATATCATTGACGTCCATTTGCCACTAAACAATGTAATATTTTTCAATAAAAAAATTACTGAAAGTTCTTCAAGATGTGTTCTTTAAGATGGTATATTGATCGATTAAAAAAGTTTTGTAGTTTTCTTTAAAAAAATTCATGAAAAAGGCCTTTTTTGCGCTACAAGTGGGGGTAACGCTTTAAGATAAAACGCCTTCATTTGCAGTGCTAGCGATTTTCTATCAACTCGATAGTCCGCTGCACCGATTTCTTGATCATAAATTGCCATTGGAGCCATACTTTTTCGTCTTTTGCGGTGAGAATAAAAAATTATACGTTGGCTCATGGACGGCATCGATTTATTGAAACCGTTGTATGAATACAATCATTTCGCAACGTGTCCAAACGTATCAATTATTTTGATCGGTTGGGGAAATTGTTTGCACAATCCAGAAATTGTCAATGACCACCACGACGACGCTGCTCAAGTGTTTATACGAGGAGTAAAGTACCCGGACAAACTCATTGGTAGGTTTTCGTCTAATTTGAATGCAATGTTCTATACAAATCGCTTCGAGGACTTTGTAAGCCCTTTCCATCACAGATGACGAGGGATTGCGTCTCGCGTATAAATCTCCGCGTTTATTTGTCTAAAAGAAGTGAAATCGTGTTTACAGTGTAGGATACTTTAGGTACTATGTAGGAGGGCCTGCTTTAGGAGGAAAACAATTTTTAGACAGGACAGATAGTGAGAAGTATTGAGTTTGAAGGATAGTGAGAAGTATTCAATGTAATTTAGTAAAAGATAATACGACAACAGTGGACGCATGGCCATGGTGTGCAGCTTCGGCGAACTTCTATACAGCGTTGGCCTGGGCCATAGTTGGATGGGTGACCGCTTAGCCGCGCACTGCCTTGCGTTCCGACTGCTCAGACGCAAGCAGTTTTACCTACTTGCCAATGGTAACACAATTTACAAAAAATGTCCACTGTTTCACCTTGGGGTCCCTATGGACCTGGAAATATTGGAGCGACAAGTATGGGCCCCTAAGGGACTGCGGAGAAACATTGAAAAAAAAAATCAAAACGAAAATACAGGATAATGAACGAGACTTACTTAGCGGAGTTTCCTGTGCACGTGTACTCAACATAAAAGGATGCCTGATCGGTATCGACAATTTTCACACCCCCTGGGATCGGTCCTGTTGCACTAGGTTGCCGTAATATGTGATCGCCTGTTGTTCTCTTATCGAAAACGTTAACTGAGTTTATATAACTGTTCAAATTGTAACAGGGTCTGGTGAACTCTTCGGTACTTGTATCAAACCTGTGAATAATTCCATTGACATTGGCTGCGGTAGTAAATTTTCTATTTTGAAAAAAATTGCCGTCTTACCCGCGAATGCAGAGTGCTCTCAACCTATAAAATCCATTTTCGATCTGGGTGTAATTGTGCACGACGCATACCGGCGGGAGTGTTTTAGGAGGATAATATTCCACTCCGTGCCATACTCCCAGAAACTGGGGACTAGTTGAAAAATAGTTCAGTAGGGGCCTACACCTAGTTGAAATTTTTAAAACGATCGATTTTCGGTTTTCGGCGGACTCTCTAAATGTAGCATTTGAAAAATATTCTCCGAAAAATTCGAATTGATCCGTTCAAAAGTGAGGGAGTTATGGGGCGTTTATAGGCAGATTCCGTGGATTGGCGAACTTTAAATGCGTTTTATCTAAAAATGACTTTTTCACAATCGGGGACCACAATATTTCAATAATCACTGCACCCACTTCAAAATTCAACTTCAAATTTTCCAAGCTTCTTTTACATGCCAAAACCCAGTGCTTGAACGAAGGAATTTTTTTACATGCATAGATATTTTCTTTCCACCGAAAATCGACACATTCCCTTTGGACTGCATGCCATTTTTTTTCATGCAGAGTTCTTTTCTTTTCGCCGAAAATCAATACATTCACTTTGGACTCTAGCCATTTTTAAAAAATCTATATTCATCATTTTTTTTTAATCTGTAATTTACTACATCGTTCGTCCAAGCTCTAAATAATTTCATGCAAAAACTAAATGCGTTTGATTTTTTTTATTTCAGATGATTCGTTTCCGAGTAGCAGTGATCAGGGCGAAGAATGTTTTCGATCAGCGGTCTGCACATACCGTTGTGTTTACAGCATTGTTTTTACCACATTTATCAATATTTTTCGATACGAAAACGATAAAAGATACTTAAAACTGTACTCTTTGTGGTGAAAAATAGAATTGATAGGATGCAGACGTTTTCCTAAAAAAAAATTCACGAAAATTCCACTTTTTTCCGGCCACAAGCTTGATGAAATCCGTTAACGTTGTACGATTCTACATATGAATACAAGAATTTTAGAAGCTTAAGGGGCGAACGACTCTGTGCTTCATTTCATCTGAATAAGAAAAATCAGCAGTAGATTAAAAATCACTTCTCAAGGATTGTATTTAGCGAAGATGAATTTTGCATAGCATTCATATTGAATTTTTTTAATGATTACCTCGGTCAATTGATTAATCAATATATCAATGTTAAATCAAACGTTGCCAAAATGGTTTATGTATTAATATATACGTATGCATATTTATTAAGCCAAGGAGCACAAAAGTGGCCATCATTGGAATAAAAATGATAAATTACTTTGTAAATCAGTTGGCATTGCTTTTTTCACTGAACTATAAAAAAATAAAAATCAAATTATGTTTTTATTTTCATTTGTAAAGTTATTTATTCATTATCGTATCGTATTTATTCCATGGTTTGCCCTGTAAGGGTGTTTACACCTATACTCCCTCTCACCTTCTCTTCCACTTTACACTGATTCTTACAACTTATTTACACGACTTTCCATTTTCGCAACATTTTTATACACCGGTATTTCCTTCTCTTCGCGCTACCTGGTATAATTTTTTATTCAATGTATATTTATATATCGAATATATATTTTATATTTATAATTTTATATTCTTATGTATACATTATATATATTTAGATTATTTTATCAATCCATTGACGTTGCTTTTTTTACTCCTCTTTAAACAAATCAAATTTTATTTTTTATTTATCTAGTTTTCTATTCATTATATTTCATATATTATATTATAAATGACTCTTTTTGTATAGCTAATAAAATAAAATCCTTAAAAAATGAAAATCAACACGGACGCTCAGATACATAAATACATTAAGAATTTTTTTTCGAACTGTTTCTTTACGAGCTCGATTTTTCCAGTTCGTAGTTAATCTCACGTTGTTGAGATGGACATCCGGGACAGCTCCGATTGTAGCGCAATTTACTCCATCGGAGTAAGCACTGCCAAAAAGGCCAAATACGAAGAGCGCATAAAATATCCTCATAACGAAATGAACGGTAGGCTGCGATTCGGTAGAATTGACGGGGCGTTGCTCGGCGATGTGCTCTTATGTATGAATCTCTAACGATAAGTAACAGTTTTGACGTAAAGCGTACGTAAATTTAAAAAAAGATGGCATGTCGCTTTCGTTCTCTCCTCGAGGCCAGTGGAGTTAAATTATTCTTAGTTAGTTGACTTTTGCTAAAACCGAGGAGACTTTATCAGTGGAATTTAAGATAAGAGATTTCAAACAATAGATTTTGAAGTATGCGCCGCAAGACACGTGGCCGTTACTGATCGTTGAAGCACGCAAAGCAGTCGTGACCAAATGGAGAAGAACCAACTTATTTCATTTTTCCACGCGACTCTTACCCCATGTATACGGCGTTCGAAAAATAATGTTTCAAGCAAAGCTCATATATTTTTTCTCACAGTAGTCTTCACCCGGTCAACATTTGTGTGCATAATCAAAAGTGCCTTTCGATAAATGATAACCTTTACGTCAAGCACTTAGATTCCGCAAAAAATGCATATTTCGACAAATATTTGGGTCGGAAAGATAAAAATAAAGTATCCGGATCAGTGTTCACCGAAATATTTATATCTGTCGTATCTAAAATTGCATAGCCTGCGTTGTTCATCAATGTTGACGATACAAATATAAAAGAAATGTCATTATTCTTGTTTTTCAATGAAGACGAAAAAGACGAACAGGAGAGGAAGAGTGCATTTTCATCATCGCCGAATACAATCTCGATCTAACAGGACGACCCACGAAAATTGCTGCATTCGCGGCTAAACTCGCGTGATTGACGTAGCGGAAAAAATGATCAAGGTTTATACGTTACAGCGCTCTCAGGATTCCTCGCAATCGAAGAGCGTGAAAACATCGTCGTGTGCTGACCGGGGAAAAAGCGACCTCAACTTTTGCAGCTTAGGCTATAATAATATCGTTAATATGTTATATAATATATAATATATTATATAACATATAATATATTCGTATATAATACAGTTATTTTTTCGAATGTCATGTATGTGTAATTTATTTTCAAATGCAATTTTTCGCGAAATCAGTACGCATTTTTACATTCCATACATCAATTATTTATCCATTCATTATTTATTTTCGCCATCCTTACCTGATGGGCTTGAAAAATAAACAAGTATGTATAAATATATATATATATATATATATATATATAAATACGTACTTATATGCATATATATGTATGCATTTTCTGATTAGTACAAAAAACGAGAGATCGTTCTTTAGCATTGTACTTTGCTCAGTCTGTGGATGTAAAACTTCGGCTCGTTTCTCTTTTCCCCACACAGTTAAAATCAAAAGGTACGTGTTTGAAATTCTGTTCAGGAAATCCATTTCCAGACGATAGCCAATACGAAGGCGTCGATGGAGAAGTTAAAAGAAATTATAGCATATTTGATATTCGTATTTCGAATACGCAATAAAAGAAAAACTATGAGGCCGAGTACACCGCACGCTCGCAACAGTATTCGATCTACCGACGAAGAGAAAAATAATGAACTTCGGCTCGGTTTTGTCTCGCATAAGTCTCATACTTAGCCCGCAAAAAGTGAACGAACTCGAGAGCGCATTTGGCAAAAGTTTATTTTCGACGTTACATATTGTGGTGGCAACATTTACAAGCACGACGAACTTAACACGCCGAGTTTTATCTTTTCTCTCTCCAAATTTGCAGTCCAACGAAGACCAGGCGAGAGAGAGTGCCTTGGTTAAAATTGATACGGAATAAGAGAGATATTGAAGTTATAGGATTGTTCATAAATCTCAAGTGCGGAACGCGTAGCTCGTAGTCGGGGCATAGTGGGGGTAATAGGTTCAGGATGACTGAGAGATAAGCATACAAGAAGGAAATTGCAGTGGCCTCGGTGCGGATCAACACGTAAGTTACGCGAACCCATCAAGATCATCGCTCTTCGACTTGGAAGACCGTAGCGTAACAAAATATACGATATTCATTTCTATCGATTCTTATCCACGCGGCTTTTTCAGCAAGACGAATTAAAAAGTAAAACAAGTCAAAAAATATTGCGCACAGTAGATAACGGAAAAATCAAATTTTCAAAGTACACAATCAAGTACTTTGTTACGATTTTTTTCGCGATAAAATTACATTTCCGTTGTAACAGATTTACTGGCAGATAAAAAATGCACTGACAATGTAAGACAAATAGGGAAAAAGAAGTTTCAAAAACAGGAATACAAGATTAGGATACGATGGTACGCATCTAAGCTTCAAAGCGGTGAAAAAAAACAGGTACATTTCACGAATCAGTTTTTGTTTTAATTGAAAGAATATTTAGCACTCTAATTACATTATGAACGACAATTAGGCATATTAATTTTTTTTTCAATCACAATCTGAAAGTTACAAAACGGGATTTGCGAACTCTTAGACATACGGGCGTTTAAGAATACGCATGGGGGTCGATAAGAGTACATAAACATCAATCGACACATAAATGGCAAATGAAGTTACTCACATTGGTATGAGCGATGCGATTCTCATGCCACCAAGCTTTACAATTAAAACACTCGATCCAGTCCTCACATATTGGTTCTTCGTATACTTCTTTGTATAGTTTGTACACTCGTAAAAAAATCTATACTATATATATATATATATATATATATATATATATATATATATATATATATATATATATATATATATATAATCGATATATATATATATATATATATATACTTCTTTATATGCTTTGTATATTTGGAAAAAAAACTATTTTTTAACAGTTATCTAGGACTGCGCACGTACTGCTCGGACCTAAGCACTGCGTAGTCCTGTACGATCTGCACATTTTAAACAAACATGCCTGTTATTGCTATTTATTGATGAGATGCGAAATTACTTTTATTTTGAACTGGCGTACAAAACTTAGTAAACTGGCGTACAAAATGAATAGTTGTTTTTGAAGAAAGTAAATTTTGTTTCGTACTTGCAATGCTTTGAAAATGTCAAAAATAAATAAAAAATTGCAACCAAAACGTCAAACTTACCTTGCCTCCCCGTTTTATTCCACTTTGGATTTTTTTTTGTCACAAACCTTTACGTTGTTACGCGGTCTAAGCACAACAGAAGTTAGCTTTAATTAGCAAACTGTTCCGTCAGTAGCGTAACTACGTACTCTTACCGCCCGCGTACTCGTATACCACCTTACCCTCAGAACACAATAGAAAATTTGCAACATTGTAATTCATTCACGATTATATTTTTGTTGGGAGTAGGATAAATAAAATACAAATAATGAAGTCAATATTGAACAAATAAATGGAATCTAAGTTTCCCACATATGAACAAGGGAATTGAAATTTTTCATTGTCCACACTAAGATACAGGTTTATATATTTTTGGACGGATTCGAAAAAGGTTCTTGTTTAGAAAATCCTGCAAGGTTATATATATGATAACACCTTAATATTTATATTTATGTGATGAAACAATACAATTTTCAGTTTTACAAGTAACGCTGACAACACCATGTGCGGACTAGTGTCCAACAAAGTTCTTTTGGGTTTGAAGGATAATTATTTATTCCCGGCGAGCACGTTTTTCCAGTAGCAACTACTGAACTCGCTGCATTGACCACTCGTGATATTCGTCAATTTTACATTATTGTTGCCTTGTTTGGTTCTTGGCTTACGGTATGACTTGCAAGTACTTCAGTGGATTAGGGATTATCTTTAAAAGGTGGCCCAGCATAGAATATTCGGGTTTCTCGGTGGTGATGCTTGTATAAATGGGTGCGGGGCTGGTGGGGATGGGTGCGGAGCTTGTAGGGATGTGTGCGGAGCTTGTAGAGGAGGGTGCGGTCCTTTTAGGGATGGGTGCGGAGCTTGTAGGGTGAGGTGCGGAGCTTGAGGTGTAGGGTACGGAGCTTATAGGGTAGGGTGCAGTGGTGGGAGGGCCATATGTGGTGTCTGCGACATTAGGTGCGGAGCTGGAATCGGATGGCACGGTACGTCCAACCTTGGGTTCGATGCCGGCATTGGAGACTGCAGAACTTGCAACATCGGGTTCGGTGCTTGGATTGTAGACTGGCGAACGTACAGCATCGGGTTCAGTATTTGCATTGTAGGCTGCAGAACTTACAACACTGGATTCGGTGCTTACATTGTAAGCAGGAGAACCTGGCGCACCGGATTTTTTGCTTACATTGTAGACTTCAGAACTTCCTATATCGGGTACGATGCTTGCATTGTATGCTGGGAAACTTGTAACATCGGGTTCGGTGCTGCCATTGTAGGATGCAGAAGCTTCAGCATCGGATTCGGTGCTTGCAAAATAGGCTGCGGAACTCGTACCATTGGGTTCGGTGCTTGCATTATTCACTACAGAATATGCAACATCGGCTCCAGTGCTTGCATTGTAGGCAGCTGAATTAACATCAGCGGGTTCGATGCTTGCATTGTAGACTGGAGAACCTGCAGCATCGAGTTCCATACTTGCATTGTAGACTGCAGAACTTTCAGCATCGAGTTCCATACTTGCATTGTAGGCTGCAGAACTTTCAGCATCGGGTTCGGTGGTTACATTGTAGGCTGGAGAACCTGCAGCATCGGATTCGGTGCTTACGTTGTAGACTTCAGAACTTGCCATTTCGGGTACAATGCTTGCATTGTAGGCTGGTAAACTTGTAACATCGCGTTCGATGCTATCATTGTAGGATGCAGAACCTGTAGTATCGGATTCGCCGTTTGCAAAATAGGCTGCGGAACTTGCAAGATCGGGCTCGGTGCTTGCATTGTTCGCTACAGAATCTGCAACATCAGCTTCGGCGCTTGAATTGTAAGCAGAATTAACATAATCGGGTTCGGTGCTTGCATTATTCGCAACAGAATCTGCTACATCGGCTTCAGTGCTTGTATTAGAAGCTGCAGAATTAACAACATCGGGTCCGGTACTTTCATTGTCGACTGAATAACCTGCGCCATCGAGTTCGATACTTGCATTGTAGGCTGCAGAACTTGAAACATCGGGTTCGGTGCTTGCATTGTAGGCTGGAGAAACTGCAGCATCGGGTTCGGTGCTTGCATTGTAGGTTGCAGAGCTTGCAGCATCGAGTTCGGTGCTTCCATTGTAGGCTGCAGGTCCTGCAGCAGCGGATTCGGTGTTTGCATTGTACGCTGCAGAAGTCACAACATCAAGTTCGGTGCTCGAATTGTTGGCTTCATAACTTGCAGCATCGGGTTCGGTGCTTGCATTGTACGCTGCAGAAGTCACAACATCAAGTTCGGTGCTCGAATTGTAGGCTGCAGAACTTGCAGCATCGAGTTCGGTACTTCCATTGTAGGCTAGAGAACTCGCACCATCAGGTCCGGTGCTTGCATTGTTCGCTACAGAATCTGCAGCGTCGGCATCGGTGCTTCTATTGTACGCTGCAGAAGTCACAACATCAAGTTCGGTGCTGGAATTGTTGGCTGCATAACTTGCAGCATCGGGTTCGGTGCTTGCATTGTACGCTGCAGAAGTCACAACATCAAGTTCGGTGCTCGAATTGTAGGCTGCAGAACTTGCAGCATCGAGTTCGGTACTTCCATTGTAGGACAGAGAACTCGCACCATCAGGTCCGGTGCTTGCATTGTTCGCTACAGAATCTGCAGCGTCGGCATCGGTGCTTCTATTGTACGCTGCAGAAGTCACAACATCAAGTTCGGTGCTGGAATTGTTGGCTGCATAACTTGCAGCATCGGGTTCGGTGCTTGCATTGTACGCTGCAGAAGTCACAACATCAAGTTCGGTGCTCGAATTGTAGGCTGCAGAACTTGCAGCATCGAGTTCGGTACTTCCATTGTAGGACAGAGAACTCGCACCATCAGGTCCGGTGCTTGCATTGTTCGCTACAGAATCTGCAGCGTCGGCATCGGTGCTTCTATTGTACGCTGCAGAAGTCACAACATCAAGTTCGGTGCTGGAATTGTTGGCTGCATAACTTGCAGCATCGGGTTCGGTGCTTGCATTGTACGCTGCAGAAGTCACAACATCAAGTTCGGTGCTCGAATTGTAGGCTGCAGAACTTGCAGCATCGAGTTCGGTACTTCCATTGTAGGACAGAGAACTCGCACCATCAGGTCCGGTGCTTGCATTGTTCGCTACAGAATCTGCAGCGTCGGCATCGGTGCTTCTATTGTACGCTGCAGAAGTCACAACATCAAGTTCGGTGCTGGAATTGTTGGCTGCATAACTTGCAGCATCGGGTTCGGTGCTTGCATTGTACGCTGCAGAAGTCACAACATCAAGTTCGGTGCTCGAATTGTAGGCTGCAGAACTTGCAGCATCGAGTTCGGTACTTCCATTGTAGGCTACAGAACTCGCAACATCAGGTCCGGTGCTCGCATTGTTCGCTACAGAATCTGCAGTATCGGCATTGGTGCTTGTATTGTACGCTGCAGAAATCACAACATCAAGTTCGGTACTGGAATTGTTGGCTGCATAACTTGCAGCATCGGGTTCGGTGCTTGCATTGTACGCTGCAGAAGTCACAACATCAAGTTCGGTGCTCGAATTGTTGGCTGCATAACTTGCAGCATCGGGTTCGGTGCTTGCATTGTTCGCTGCAGAACTTATAACCTCGGGTTCGGTGCTCGAATTGTAGGCTTCGTTACTGGCGGCGTCGGGTTTGGTGCTTGCATTGTAGGTTGCAGAATCAGATACGGTGCTTGCAACGTAGGCTTCGTGACTTGCAGCATTAGTCTCAGTAGTGCTTCTTTTCAATTGCGGTTTCACGTATGAAGCGAATGCTTTGCAATTCGAACTATTGAATTTGACCATTGATGTTCTATTTATGCTGTTCGCTTCGAGAATTTCATAAACGTTTTCCATTACCGATGGCGAAGGTTCGACGTCTCGAGTGATGACCTCCACGTTCGTAGAGCTGAAAGATAACAAGTTTTGTTTGCGGTGTGGGCTACTTTATGACATAGGAAGGTCCAGTACAAGAAGTGTGCAGCCAGAAACGACACCAAGAAAAATTGTGTTGCGTCGAATGCGTTGTACTATAAAATGAAACGAGAGGAGTGGACGAGCGGTCAGTGCGTGGCTTTCGCGATCTCCCATGTACAAGGGCGTTGGCCTGGGCCAATACTTAAAGTAATACTTAATACCGCTTAGCCGCGCACTGGCTCACCCTCCGACTACAAAGCGAAAGCAGTACTCCTGAGCTTCCAATAGCGACACAACTGAAACTCGGTAAAATATAAGATGCGTGGCTCAAACACGGTTTTCCATAGTTTCCGTATGCCCTGGTGCAAATGCGATACAGCTTCGCATTAGGAATTAATGGCTCTGGGAATGACTTTGAGGGCGGATGGCGTTCTCTAAAGGATTGAATATAGTATGATAAGTGTTGGGTAAAAGTAGATGGAGTTGAAAAATCCCGTCATACGAAGGAACATTTAAAAAAATCATTCGAAAAAGTATATTATAAAATGAACGTGACTTACTTCAACCCAACGCTGCCTTCCTCGCAATAATGCAAAATAACGAAACTTGAGTCGTCGGTACCCATGATTCTCGGTGCTACTGGCGTTGGAGCAAATGTACTTAAGTGTTGCTCTGCCAACTCGATCTGATCCGAAATGGGAATTTGGATCGTTTGGCAGTCCGGATGATCGTGAGGCGTGATGGGGTCTCCAGTACTTTCATTATATCTATAAATAATTGAACTGGAAATTCACCCGCTTGTGTTGTTCCAATTCGAACAAACAAAGTGCCGTCTTACCTGTGATAACAGAGACCTATCTCATTGTAGAACTTGTTTTCTATATTAGTGTAATCGTGCACAAGGCACAATGGTGCTTTCGATCTAGGCGGATAATATTCCACTCCGTGCCATACTCCCAGAAACTGAGGACAAGTCGTAAGATCGTTCAGTGAAACGTCGCTTGATTCCATATAAGAATAGAAGAATTTGAAAGGCTTAAGGCAAGTTAAAAACCGCTGTGTCCATGAAAATCCCGTTGCTCACTTTGTCTAAAATTTGGAGAAAAAGAAGAGGCCCACTTGGTTGTCCTTCTAAGATAGTCCAAAATGAGAGTCTTCTTTTTCTCCGAAAGGTCCGTCGTCTCGGAGACAAGCGAAGAAATAACATAAAATCTATGACCGTTTGTAAAATGCATTCTGCATTAAGGCAGGATTCTACTTTGGAACTTTGAAACAGGTTAGATTGGAAGAAAATAATTTTCTGGAACAGGCAGCAGGCATGTTGTATGGTGCAGGCATCACTGATTAAGCGTGAGTTGATTTTTTGTGATTTTTCAGCAGAAAAACACTTTAAACGCGTTTTTCTCAAAACCACGTTTTACACCGCTTGGTGCTGAAACTTCCGAAACTGCTGAACCGATTGTTATGAAAATTTAACCACATATTCTGGACACCTATAGCAACCGGCTGAACTAGAATTCTTTAAAAGTGTTGATTTTTACTATTTTTATTTAGCAAAAAGCAGTGAAAATACATGCAATTTTTTTTCTTCCTTTTCTTTGCCGCTATTTTGTTATTTTTCCATGTACATTGAAAATTCTAGCTCAGTCGGTTGCTAGTGATATATAGAATCTAAAAATTCAAAATTTTTATGCTCTAGATTGTCCATTTTTGAAATTTCAACACCAGCGTAGACGCACCTACTAATCGAGGCGTATTCAAATGGTGTTTTTGTATGTTAAAAGTGCATAAAATATATAATAAATTTTTTTTAAATGGATTTCAAGAGTGTATTTATTAAGCCTAACAAACCCTACATCAATATCTTTATTCATAATCTCATTAAAAATTCATAAAAATAGCCTTTTTTCGAGCACCCAAAGTAGAATCCTGCCTTAAAAAGGTGAACTCAACATATTGCTTAAGGGCAAAGAAATGAAACGCCTTGTATGAGTTAAGGGGGACGATACATTTAAAGGATCAACATTTTCGATTTTTTTTTGCCAAAGTCTATACTAGAACTCTTGGAGAATATATTCCTAAAGTTTTATTGCTCTATTCATTTTCAATCATTTTATCTATTGAGAGATACGCATTCATATTGAAAGTGACGAATGAGTTGGATATAACCATTGGCCCGCAGTGTAAATTTTTGCCGACATTTACGACGAGCAGCGAGTTACGAAAAAAGATCGGTGCTGCCTAAGGTTCCTAAAGGAGGCACGAACAGCTCTTACACTCAGTCAAATTCGGCAAAATTAGTTTCAAGAGGTAGAGGAGGCGTTGTTTTATCGGCCTGGTATAGCAGGTGTGTCGTCGATTGCGGTAAGTTTTTAATCAATATAACGTTTCTGTACCGCAAATTCTAGACACGCTTTTCGCGGTCGTACGTTTTTTAAATTTTTTGCACATGATTCAAAACAGTTCTATTCGATCAATTGACTTATTCCGAGGTTTTTGAATTAGATGATCAGCAACCAACTTCGACGACCTTAAAAAAAATATGAAAAATTGAATTGAATAATAAATTTTGCATTGAAAAATTGAAAATCGCGAAAAAACGCGCGAAAATCGTTACGTTCTTTTTCAAACTCACCTACTTCGTTGAGTTGCAATTTTTATAGTTCATTGATGATATTTATACATGAAAATAATGAAAAAATTGGCTGGCTTTGTTTCAGATAAAATTTGGAGATGTCAGAATGTACACAAACTGGAGATAACAACGGCAGAGCGTCATACACATATATGAATATTTCATACATAAATGAATCATTCTGCCACAACAAAATATTTTTTCATTTTTCAATAGTCTACTAAACACCGATAAAAGTTTTATAAGGATTTGCTTTCTTTTGGCTAAGAAATAAATTCTCAAAGATCAGACTTAGTGGTGTTCTAAATGCATCTCCCCCGTTGATGCATCGAAAACTCTCTTCCAAACATTTTAGCGCAAAGAAAACTGAAAAATTCGCAAAATTGAGGTCAAGAGAACAATAAAACTCCAATACTCCGCTACCGGTTAACAGCTGGAGCGTCGCTCTCTCGTGCGGCCAAGTAGGGTGGAAAAAACCGACGTTTCACGATAGCTGCCACAGAAAAAGCTGAACTCGCGAAATCCTTGTACAGCGCCGGCAAATTTGAACGTACGTAAGTTGTAATTTTTCTGCCGTAGTAGTGCCATAGTGCGCGAAAACTTAAACGCATTTTTCTCAAACAGCATTTTGTACTAGTTTTGACGCGATAACTCAAGAACTTTTTCTACAAAATAAACCGACGTCTATGTGAAAAATGACATTATTATTATTATTACAACAAATGTCATTCGGTTTTCGATATTTTCAAATTTTAGGCGCTAATTATTCACTTTTCATATTTTTTTTTTCAAAAATGTTGGGTTCAGTCTGGGGAGGAATATCTGAAAAGAACGGCGTTTGGGAACTGCCAAAAACTCAAACATGCCACGCAGAATCGTGACAATGAGGGAGCAGCGCATGAAACGCGTTGTCTTGTTTATCCGCCCATATCGCCCTTAAAAAAATATATTTTTGAAACCTCAACCACTGACTTCAATAGCCAAAACCTCAATAAAAACGACGCAAAAAAAATGTATGTATGTTTCGGGTTTTCACAAATGCCATTTGAATTTTATCCCATTTTCGGTCTATTTTCCCTGCCCAGTCCCCTTAATAGATAAATCAATATTTCAATTCTATATCGACTGCGGCCCGAACGTTTTATTACGCGTATGTTACGGTATGCGTATTTTCGAAGTCATCGCCAAAGGTGGTGACCATCGAATCGAACATTTTACATGACTTGAAATAGTACGGGCACAGTATCCCGTCAAAAAAATGTCTCACTCTAAAATTGTCCGAATAAATGTAAAAGGTGCTTAAACATAATATATTTGTCGCTATAATTCTATATTCCAAAAAAAATTGCAAATTATTTATTCTCGTACCAATTTTACTTGCAAGGAGCATCAATGAAGTATCCACCTTCGACTTTGTTGAAACGCATACATGTGATGAAGTATTGAAAACTATTAGACACATATTTTTTTATAGGCGGAAAAACGTATTTAAACACCAGGTGCGTCGAGGGGTGATTTTTCAGTTTCGCGTAGTCCAACGATCTGAATAACGCAAAAATCGAAATTTTTCTAATTCTTCTAAAATTCTTCTAAAATTCTTCTAAAATTCTTCTAATTCTTCTAAAAGCTATAAAAAATCCGCTATAGGAGTATTGAAAAAAAAAAAATGAATTAAGAGGTGACAAGCCTTTTTGAAAAGTGGTTAGCCCCTTTAAAACCGTTTCTCCGCCGATAACAAAATACGTGTCTATTATTTTTCAATGCTTTATCACACATACGAGTTTCGCCAAAATTTGTGCTCCCGAATTCATAGCGTCGCTATCTTGCTTTAGGAATCTTTCTATAACGTATTAATAGCTGCCGTTAACTACGGAATTTTCATCGAAACATTGGGTAACCGCTATTTTCTACCACATCTCGAAACCTCTGAGACACCTTAAGCTTTTTGGTCCCATGTTCGTGTAACTTGAGAACTATGGATGAAACTGAGCAGGAGAATGGTAATGACGTCCTTTACACAAGACACGTTAAATCCCTCGTCTTTGGATTTATTTATGAAGCAGATAAAAATATCAAGCAACAATCTAATGAACAAGCACGCGCTATTATTTTCACTCGTTGATATTGATTTTTGTTCACTGATCCACAAGAACACACCGACGGCAATTTTTAAACCATGATTACGTTCCTCCATTGTCCTATATATTTAAATAAAAATCGATGAGGCCACTGATTCATGCGTATAATAATCCAATAAAAATATTATAGATAAAAATCTATTCATAGATAGATTTTTAAAATAGATAGATTTTTTAAATAGATAGAAAAAATAGATAAAAATCTATTCATGTCGAATTAATATTAATACGTATCCGTTAGGAAATATTCAGAACATTTTTTTTAACACGAGTACTATTTATAGTCGATCTTACGTTGTTTAGGTCGAGGCTCGAGATAGCCGGGAAATTGGGACAGTTTTTTGCGGCAATCGGTTCCGAGTAAGCACTGGCGAAAAAACAAAATCCGATCAGCGCGTACAACATTGTGTCGACGAATTCAATAATCCACGGTTATTAATTTCGTAAAAATGACTGGGAATTGTTGGGCGATGGATCCTTATATACTGGTTTAGCATACAATATACGTTCCCACTTTTTCTCTTCGGGAAACAAAGTGCTGATCATTTTTCGATTCATATTTATTATATATTGTAGGCGTGTTCGTTCCTTGCATGGCTGTCCCGAGCTGCGTCTATGGCTCTATAGGTCCATACGTCATTAGTATTAACAGACACGCTTCCGTTCTGACGGCGAGCACAAATGAGAAAAACACAGAACGTCGCCTGTTCTTTCTCTGGTCTAAGTGTGGTGAAACGTAGGAGCCTTTATCAGTGGAATTTGCGGCAAGTTGTTTCGAAGCACCAGCTCGCGTCCTCGATCGATGCAAATGCGGAGTGATGTCGGTACCGCCACCGTGCTCTAAAATAAATTCCTTTCGCGACAGGCTTCGATTGCGTGGCATGCTACACGTTCTCATTGATCCATTATTGAAAAGCGGAAATGAGACGAGAACAAAACGGAAAAAAAATGCGGAAGGATTAAAATGCATCAGCGTTGGCGTGTGTGACTTCAAGATATTCGTCTACCCGACTCTTGACGCAGGTTTAAGATTTTTATGGTATTTAAGGGGCTATATTGTACTGTGAGGGCTAGAAAAATCAACCGTATCTAATTTTTTTTTTTCCATGAAAACTATTGCGTGTATCGGTAGAAACTTTTTTTTTCGCGTAAAGATACGTTCTTACAGAAGAGAAAACAGTTTTTTTGTTGTTGCATAAAAATGTATATTTACGGAACAATTTATAATCGTGTAAAGGCATGGAAAAAGTATGCTGCTCGTATGAGAAAATTCAAATAGATTTTCAATCGGTATGAGTGTGTTCGAAGGTGTTCGAAAAATACGTTTTTTTTCGTCATAATTCGGGAGAAAGTATAAGTTAAAATTAATATTTTTGAATAATTTTAGTTCGTGCGATAGTCATACGTATTTCGAATATGCAGTAAAAATTTAAGCCAAATCGGTCAAGCGCATTTCCGAAATGACCAGCATCAGGTGAAAAAAGTCGTTTCGAGAAAAACGACTCGGAGGCCAAAGAAAAATTTAAAGCGATACTAACCTGTAGATCATCCCTTTATTCCCGTAGTGAAAAGAAAGAGTACTAATATACGGTAAATGCACAGAACTATACGTGTACGTGCGTCTACTCAGGTATAAATTCAAAACAGCTGTTCCCAAAAAGGGACGCGCAGCGACTAGCCGTACCACAGCTGAGCGCGCGCACCAAGCGCTGTACTGAGTCGATAAAGTGAAAATCGTCTTTACCAGCAATCGGATATCAATTCTATGATAGGATATCGTTGAAAAATACATAAAATAAAAATTCGATTTTCTCATCCCTCTACAGTAGAATAGCTCCTTAAATTTGCATCGTCGGAATGCAACAAATTTTTGTTGTTGTTGTATTACCGTATGCTTTTTGCAGAACATTTAGGCTGCGAAAATCACTGGAACATTTCTGAAAATGCTTATTTTATAGCAAATTTTTTTCATAAATACAATTCGTTACCCAAAACCGACAAAAAAATTTTACATGGTAATAAAAATGAAGAAATAAAAAAATCAAGAAGTTTTTCCATTGCATTCGAACGATGCAAATTTCAATACCACGAACAATGGTAACAGATTTGTTGCCAGAGGTAAATAAATGTTGAATGTGAAACCGGCCTTGTGCAGCTACAATCTCTGCAGACGCGTGCGCCAGCCTCTTTAATATTCTACCGCGAATATTTCTCCAAGCGTGCGCCGCAACGTCCGGAAAAATATTTGTAGTGAAACTCATCGGGAGAAGGCGATAGCTAACCCGGCATCATTTAAATATATCGCCTATAGCTACAGCGATTATTCTTAGTTTGTAGCATAGCTCTTTACGTGTTCCAAGATTTGGCTATTCATCATTTTTAATAACGACAGTTATTTTGTCGTTTTTTTTCTTTTATATTGGTGAATTAATTTTAAAAAAAGTAGAAACCTGGCAAAACTATTAAATATTATGATTTATGATAAAACGTTGATGTTTGTGTGGAGAAAAAAGAAAACCGTCAAACTAGGACAGATCGACGGTACCGAGACATTTTTTCTAGCCTAACAAGAGCCCATTCTGCAAAATGTTAAGAAGAAAAACGCCGGTCAAGACCAAGCTACTATTACACTGAATAAGTGTACCAAATTTCAAGTCAATCCGTTCGTTGGATGTTGAAAAATCATGTACACCGTTTTGAAAAACAGTTTTGTAGCACCATCGCGTGAAATGTTCAATATACTCTTTAATAATAATAATAATAATAATAATATAATAATATAATAATAATTTATAATATTATATTATAAATAATATAAATAATATTTATATTATTATATTATTAATAATATAAAACGTTATATTATATTATTATTATAAATAATATAATAATAGTTTATATTATTAACATAATAATAATGGTTCAATAATAATCAAGGTAATGATAAAAAGATAAAGAGGATAAACAGATAAAGAAAATATAAAGATAAAGAGGATAAAAAGAATAAAAGAAGATAAAATGATAAAGATAAAGGGCTTAGACCTCACAGTTTAGTCGTCAGCTAATTGGCCAGGGGGCGGGCAAGCTGGGGGAGGAAAGTTGGGGGAAATATGAATTTTAGACATTTTAGAACCTCGTATACGAATCGCAGGGAGGGGTCAGCTGCCCCCCCCCCCCCCCCCAAGCGACGCCCTTAGGTCGTGTCAGTCCATCCGTCGTCACGGTCCGAGCGTAAGTGCGCGGTCACATTGCAAGCTATTAACTAGTAGCTAGTAGCTATTTTATAGCTCAAGAAGCGCTAAACTACATACTGATTTACGAGGTAAGAGCGAAATGGCTATAGTTCACTAGTTTATGGTTCACATTTTGAAGTACTGAAATTGCAGCTCAGCTAATTCGACTAGTGGAATATCTACTTGCTCGCAGGTTGACGTCTATAGATGTAGCTTCGAGACTAGTAGTCTAGTGTTGCCCGCTTGGTACTATTCAACAGTTCAACATTCCACCTCCGAAGTATTCACTGTTTAGTTCGCTGCTTCGCGTCACTGTTTTTAGCTCAGCGTTAACGCGTTACCCCCACTTGTAGCCCAAAAAAGGCCTTTTTCATGAATTTTTTTAAAGAAAACTACAAAACTTTTTTATCGATCAATATACCATCTGAAAGAACACATCTTGAAGAACTTTCAGTAATTTTTTTATTGAAAAATATTACATTGTTTAGTGGCAAATGGCCGTCAATGAAATAACGTTTTTATATACACGGTTTGCGGTGACCAACATTGCGGCGAAGTGGATCATCTGAAGAAAAAATGCCGATGGATTTAGTCAAATACAAGTATAAACTAGTCTTTAATCGAAGGATTTTAAAAAATATTCATTTTTCACAAAATGGCGGACAGTCAAAGTTAATGGTTCGATTTTAACGAAAAAAAACGGACGTTTTTTGGCTATAAAACGGCCATTTTTTTTTCGAAAAAAAAATCGAACGATTAAAGACTACATTTTTATGTATTAAATAAGCCTGCAAAATTTCAAGAAGATCGGTTCATTAGTGTTCGAGTAATCTTGGTCACCGACTTCAGGAATGCCATTTTGAGAAAAACGCGTTTAAAGTTTCAATTTCAGTTCTTCAATTCACGGGTCCTTCCCTTTCAACGCTCATATCTCAGTCAATTTTGTTCGGATCGACTTGAAATTTTCAGGACATATTCTCAGATACTTATACTTCAAAAAAATGCAATAAAAAAATCGATTTTTTCAAAATCGCAAGTGGGGGTAACCCATTAATAGTTCCACGTGTATCCCCCAATCGCTAGATGCTAGTTTACTAGCTCACCGCCTTCTAGTTCGTAGCTCTGAGTACGACCGCAATTGGCTAATAGTTTACCAGCACACTCCCTACCTGTCAATAGCTCGGCTGGCAATTTTTCGCGAAAGCGACGTCACTAAGGCGTCTGCAGTTGCGAGAAAAACACGCTTGAACATTTTACCAGCAGCTATATCGTTGCGATAATAAATTTACGTTCACACTGCCATTTCTGCATCATACGTTGGACCTTCCTCCGCATTTTGAGTCGCCTCGAGCGACGAACGAGCGTTCGTCTTTCTTACAGTAGCCTAACCCCTAAACTCGAAGTAACGTTAAATTTTTATCAAAATATATGCGAATTCGAAGTATTCGAAAGTTCATTGAAAAAAAACTCGTGAGCCTACCCAGGATAAAATAAACGTAGGTGTGCATTTATATCCCGAGATTTATCGCCCACGCTATTACGAATGACTACGTGGACTCCCTAGTTTTTTTTTTCGATGAAGACAAAGCAGACGTAGAGCAGAGGAAGACTCAATTTTCATCGCCGGTAGAAAATATTCGCGAACGGACGGGACGACGTACAAAAATAACTGGCACGCGGTTAGACTCGCGAGATCGACGTAGCGGACTCTTTCGTTCTTTTTTTTAAAAAAGATTTATCTTTTTCAGGGCTCTCGGGATTGCCCGGAAATTCAAGAGCGTCAATGGACTCTCGCGTGTTCGCTGGAGAAAAAAAGGGGATCATCTCTCGCAGTTTACAGTGCAATAAATTTATTCCTTCGTACACGACGTGCGCGTAATTTATATACAAGCGCAAGCAAATCTCGTTGACGCGTTTCATACGCTTACGCGTACCGAATATACGTTTATGCATGTACGCGCCATCCGTTCGTTATGTACAAGATACTCATTTTATTTATAAACAAATGTATATACAAAAATACCAAAAGAAAATAAATTGGCACATTGAATAGCTACGTGGCAAGTTGAATCACTATCACATTATTTTAAACCTGCTTTGCGTCGTTAGGAATATTGATCGAGGCAGTCTATTTTTCTTTTCAGTACTCTTCTTCTTCCTGCGGTACAAATGCTCGTGGTTGGATCGTTCGGTGGCAGTGTTCGGTGGTAATGAGTTCCGTGGTTTTGTTTGCTATTTTTTTTTGCAATTTCTTCATTCGCACGTGTCACGAGGACTCGCGTGTCGAAACGCTCCGATTCGTGGGAGAAACAAAAAACTAGAGATCGTTACAGAGCGCTGTAGCATGCTCAGTCAGTCGATAGAAGAACTTTACTCCCCGAAGGCGTTAAGGCGGGATTCTACTTTGAAACTTTGAAAAGGCTAAATTGGATGAAAACACCCACCTGGAACACGTCGAAGGCATATTATATGGCCCAGGCATCGCTGATTGAGGGTAAGATAATTTTTTCTACGATTTATCACTCACCAAAACTTTAAACGCGTTTTTCTCGAAACGACATTTTCAAGTACCGTGGTCGTGATAACTCAAAAAGTACTGAACCGATCCTTATGAAATTTGGAACACATATTCTATATGTGTGTACCAACCGACCTAACTACAATCAACTTAAAATTTTGATTAGAACTATTTTTTATTGCAAAAAAAGACCCAAAAAACGCATTTTTTTTCGTATTTTAGCCGACATTTTGTTAATTTTGCACGTATATAAAATATTCTAGTTAGGTCGGTTCCTGAAGACATACTGAACATGACACTATTTGATTTTTTTGTTTCAGACCATCCGTCGGGAAGATTTCACGACCACGGCAACGGTACCTGCTTTTCGAGGCGTTGGCTTTAAACATATTTTACGTGTACAAAAAATGAGTAAAATACATTAAAATTTTTTTTTTTATGTACTCAAAGAGTGTATTTATTGAACAGTTTAAACCCCATATCGATATCTTTAATAGTATTCTCAGAAAAAATTCACGAAAATAGCGTTTTTTTTTCATGGTTTCAAAGTAGAATCCCGCCTCAAAATTGAAAGATTCGTGTTGAAAGTCACGCTACACAGAGGAAATTCGGTCGCACGGGATAGTTCATCCCAAGTCAACGATGGAGATGATTTTCGAAGTTGAAGGATCACGACGGTGTAACATGTCCAAAAAATCAATTTTTTTTGCATTATCCGATAATATAAACGGTTATAGGCTGTTTATTTTTTTGGGGCGAAATTCGGTTGCTAGTCTTCCTCAGAAAAAGGGATTCGACGAGCCGCGTGAAACCTGGCGCGGCCAGACGCGTTTTTCTCGAAGTGTCGTTTCTCAAAACGACACTCACGAAGGAAGAGTTTCCAAGCTATCCGTCTCAAACTTTCACCCAACATTCTCCGCGCCATTCCTCATCTTCCTATGGAAGCTTTATTCAAATCTTCGTATTTATTTTAACGAAAAACTGTCGAAAAAATCCGCCAAATTCTAAACTTCTTTTCAAACCGCCGCCACTGCGTCAATTTTGATTAAAAAAAAAAAACCTCCGCAGCGAGACAGCGGCTTTTATACTGATTAATAATCTTTCGACAAACTTTGTTTCCAAGACGACTCCATCGGTTACCAAAAAAAAGTGAAAAAAATAAAAATAACTGTTTTAAAATGTATTTTCCGTTCTTCACGAGTGCTTTGATTCGTCACGAAAAAATCGGTCTAACGTGTTTGAACGAGCGAAGAAAAAAATCGCGAAAATCAGCTGCACTTTTGCACGTGTACGAAATACGCGGTAAAGGAAAAACCGTTCGAAACCGTTCACGGTGCTCGCGATCCTCTTCCGTCCACCGACTGAGAGGAAAAAAGCTGAATTTCGACTGGTTCTCATCGCGCACTGTTGGCCACAAGCGCAAACGTTTTTCGTGGCCAAAATTTACAATCGCGAGTCTCGAAGCTTAAGTACACGCCGAGTATTTACATTCCGTTGAATTTGACGCTTGTCGTTGGAGTTTTTTCGGCTCGACGAAAATCCGTCGAAGGGAAGAGTGACGCGGATGCGTTCGTCGGGTTCTTCTCAGACGTATCGGGTGAGCTGAGTATGAAACTCTTGTAGGCAAACGATGAGTTGGCTGAAGGTTGGCCTCTCGTCGGCCGACATTGCCCAACAGTAAGCCATCACCGCGAACAGCTCGTCCGGGCAATTGATCGGTTGGGCGAGCCTGTAGCCGTCGCGTAGGTAGGACGCCATCTCGAAGGGATCTACCTCCACGTAGGGCTGTTGCGCGAGTGTCGTCAGCTCCCAGAGAAGAACGCCGAACGCCCACTGGAGGGGAGAAAAAAAGAGCAGATGCGATCATTCGCTTGTCGTTCGTAACGAGCTCTTACCGAATTAACATTCTGCACTTTTTCATATTTATTTGTACCTAAAGACTAAAATCGTTTTAGGTGTGGTAGGCCGCAGAACAATTGCGATTTACGTTTAAATTATAAGCTGAGATTAGTATCTGTGACCAAGCCAGATTTGTGTTTTATTATCCTATATTGGAAGTGCCATTTTTATTGTTCAATTTTCAACTGAGATTCGAATTCAACGACTCGAAAAACCCCTGCATGTGGAGTTTCATCTTCATCGAGCTACTTTGAGCATTTTGGTCCGTCATATTGGATCCGCCATCTTGAGTTGCCAAATGTTGAGTGCAGATTTGTAATCAGCGACCCCAAAAACCCCCGAGTACCAACTTTTGCTTTCGTCAAAGAATTTTTGCATTTGTGGTCCGCCATATTGGATCCGCCATCTTGAATTTTCCAATGTTGAGTGCAGATTTGTAATCAGCGACCCCGAAAACCCCCGAGTACCAACTTTTGCTTTCGTAAAACAATTTTTGCATTTGTGGTCCGCCATATTGGATCCGCCATCTTGAATTTTCCAATGTTGAGTGCAGATTTGTAATCAGCGACCCCGAAAACCCCCGAGTACCAACTTTTGCTTTCGTCAAACAATTTTTGCATTTGTGATCCGCCATATTGGATGCGCCATCTTGAATTTTCCAATTTTGAGTGCAGATTTGTAATCAGCGACCCCGAAAACCCCCGAGTACCAACTTTTGCTTTCGTAAAACAATTTTTGCATTTGTGGTCCGCCATATTGGATCCGCCATCTTGAATTTTCAAATTTTGAGTGCAGATTTGTGATCAGCGACTCCGAAAACCCCCGAGTACCAACTTTTGCTTTCGTCAAACAATTTTTGCATTTGTGGTCCGCCATATTGGATCCGCCATCTTGAATTTTCCGATTTTGAGTGCAGATTTGTAATCAGCGACTCCGAAAACCCCCGAGTACCAACTTTTGCTTTCGTCAAACAATTTTTGCATTTGTGATCCGCCATATTGGATCCGCCATCTTGAATTTTCCAATTTTGAGTGCAGATTTGTAATCAGCGACCCCGAAAACCCCCGAGTACCAACTTTTGCTTTCATCAAACAATTTTTGCATTTGTGATCCACCATATTGAATCCGCCATCTTGAATTTTCCAATTTCGAGTGCAGATTTGTAATCAGAGACCCCGAAAACCCCCGAGTACCAACTTTTGCTTTCATCAAACAATTTTTGCATTTGTGGTCCGCCATATTGGATCCGCCATCTTGAATTTTCCAATTTTGAGTGCCGATTTGTGATCAGCGATCCCGAAAACCCCCGAGTAGCAATTTTCGCTTTCATCAAACGATTTTTTGCATTTATGGTCCACCATATTGGATCCGCTATCTTGAATTTTCAAATTTTGAGTGGAGATTTGTAATCAGCGACCCCGAAAACCCCCGAGTACCAATTTTCGCTTTCATCAAACGATTTTGGCATTTATGGTCCACCATATTGGATCCGCCATCTTGAATTTCCGAATTTTGAGGGCAGATTTGTAATCAGCGACCCCGAAAACCCCCGAGTACCAATTTTCGCTTTCATCAAACGATTTTTGCATTTATGGTCCACCATTTTGGATGCGCCATCTTGAATTTCCGAATTTTGAGTGCAGATTTGTAATCAGCGACCCCGAAAACCCCCGAGTACCAATTTTCGCTTCCATCAAATGATTTTTGCATTTATGGTCCACCATATTGGATCCGCCATCTTGAATTTCCAAATTTTGGGTGCAGGTTTGTAATCAGCGACCCCGAAAACCCCCGAGTTCAAAGTTTTGAGCTGATTGCACGTAAGGAAAAATGTATGCTTCAAAGGGTTAAGATATTGTAGTGAATTGTCATAAATGATATGCGGGATCTCGTGTAGGTCTCAAAAAAGGACGTTGGCAACATTTAGATGTATCGTAGGAATCGAGGCGTCAATAGTACTCACCACGTCGGAAGCCGTTGTAAAATTTTTGCTGAGCAGACTCTCGATAGCGAGCCACTTTATAGGACGATTCTCATTGTCACCGAGACAGTGATAATCCTGGGGAAAGAGATCCCTCGCGAGTGCATTGTCGGTGATCTGTACCCTCAAATCGTCGTCGACACTGTATGCGGAAAGAGAAGTAAAGGATCATCGTTTGTTCCGAAGGGTCTCCGGGAACTCGATTTGCATCGATCGAACGCAACGAAAATTCTTTTTCATATTTTTATATCCTCATTTTTATTATTTTTCAACTTATCGTTCATATTTGAATTCTAGTTCTCTAAATGTAAGAGATTCGAAAAATTATTGAGGCGTTTTCGTAACGAATATTGGGCGAAAAATTCACACTATTGAAAAATGATCATTTTCATTGCATTCCAACGACGGAAACTTCAATCCCATCTTTTGGAGAGAATGGATCGCGTATGAATTTGCAACGAATTATTTGCAAATAGAAAGTCCATCGTGAAATTATACCGACATACGTGCTAAGTTTAAGGGGTTAGGCTACTGTGGAAATTTGAAGAAAAAAATCTATAGTAGCTTGAGGCAGCTCACATTGAAGGGGTTCACCATATGGTGTAGGAATCGCAAATCGAAAGTAAACTCATTATTACAACGATGGAATTACTGGTCAAATTTTAAACGCGCCACGCTCGCGTTTTTTTTTTTTTTCATTTTAACACATCTAAAATTTTTATTTCGGTCCCCAGTGGGTTCGTTTGGTCGAAAAAAAATAATTCCGGCGTTTCATCGAGTTGAACTCGATCGAGCGCGAGCGTAGGGCAATTGGGGATTATCGCCAGAAATAATCGTTCGATTGATACATTTACGATTCTACGAGTGAGCAATGAGAACACCGGCCGCTTAAGTTTCCACAAAAGGCCCCGGCGCCGAGTCCCGTTGCTCTGGTAAATCAATTGGCGTTCAGGGAATAGATAAGCGTTAAGTAAAAACACGAAGGCAATCGAGCCCGCGTGGCTGAATAATAATGACAAGGAGAGAAAAAGTATACGACTTACACGCAATTTCTCGCCGCGAGATCTCGATGAACGAGCCTCTTTCTGTGAAGATACTGCACGCCTTTGGCGGCCTGAAGCGCCATTTCAACGACTTCCTGAGTGGTCAGAGCACGCGGCGGGCCCTCGCTGCTCAATTTGCACCTTAGCAAAAATCGCTTCATGTTCCTGTAGCCGGTGTGCGGATAGAGGAGGAAAGGTGCACCCCGGTCCTCGATGGAAACGCCCAGTACGGGCAACAGGGCTGCGTGACTCAGGCCGTACAGTGCCAATCCCTCGCGCAATAAAAGAGCAACCTTAAATATGCCAAGTATTCGCGTCTTTTAGTTTCTCGGCAAAGAGGCAGCCGAGGGCATGACAAATTTCATATCCGGTGCTATTCCAAAAATTGCATCTATACATTTCCAATAATTATAGATATTCGAGCATCCCTGATCCTGCCGTCATATTGGGATGTTGAATAAGTTGTCGCTGTTTCGTTTTTTCGTGAAAATGATGGCTTTTCAAAAAAATTGCCAAAGATACTTGAAATAGCCTTCACTATGAAAAAAAGTCAAAAACTTGCACCCATTTTCCAATTGTCAATTTCAGGTGTCAATTGTCAATTCCAAGTTCCAGTTTTCAGGTGTCAATTGTCAATTCCCGGTTCCGATTTTCCAGGTGTCACGATAACACCTGTTTTTTCATATTACTAGGTGTAGCCCGTTAGGGGGCGTCCATGAATTACGTAACGCAACATTTCCTAATCCCCCCCCACGTAACAGAACCGTAACGCTTGGCTTGAACCCCCCCCCCTTCCGTTACGTAACGGATGCTTTGTCGTCAATGATTGCGTTTTTTTTTTCAAAGAAATAACTAATTATGAAAGGATCGGGTTTATACTCATTTTATGAAGTACATATCCATCTAGTTTTATATCAATTTTTTTAAAATTAACCCTGATTTGGCGACGAAAAAAAATTTCCTTCATTGTCCCATCGATATCTTCGTGAAAGGTTATGTGTAAATGAGAAGTCAGCAATTTATCGATATCTATACAAATATAGCTATCGTTACGCCTAGCCGTTTTTTTATTTTGATTTGTTTAAACAAAATGCCGCTACTTTGGACGTTTTTTTCTATCTTCAAGGCCATTTTTTGTACTCGAGCAATCTTTAAAAATAGTAATGATCAAAATTTAAAAAATCGGCTACGTACAACCTCAGTCACTGCGATTACAAAAATGTTTTAAAAAAATTGAAAACCGGTTGATAAGTTTTTGAGTATTCACTGAGACGAGGTCGAAAGAAGTAGTTTTGAGAAAGTTGCGAACAAATTTTTCGTTCCGTTCTGCTTGATATAAAGTGATGTTTTTTTTTCTAGAATATTCATACTTATGTTAAAGTATCAAGTCGCGAGCGATATGACAGTTTTTCATCATTATATTTCTCAACATAATAAGAGCTTGCACTTTATCTATTCTGAACGATGAGTTTTAAATTTAAAAACTTGAACATGCAGAAATTTTGCTATTCTGACAGTTCTAAAATCGCGACGTAACGCAAACCTTGACCCCCCCCCCCCGTACGTACGTAGACCGTAACGCCAGGCCGAACCCCCCTCTCCAAATTGCGTTACGTAATTAATACTATGAAAAAAGAAGTTGTCTGCACTTCGGCGTGATGAAGTACACCGAATTTCAAGCTCACTAAACTTTTTCGTAGATGCGTTACGATCTGAAACTACACGCACGCAATTCTGGTAACGCCATCTGCCGATAAACAGCGAGAACTTATTCAACGCTCTATCAGCCGAGATAAGACGAATCTTCAGACGGGCACGATAATTTTACAAAATTCGTAAGATGTTTCCGAATCGCTCCCAGGGCAGCGAACAAAAAATGGAGTCCCGTCGTATCCTGGGGATTCGCATGGCAGGCGTCGAAACGGCCCGAGACTCCACTGATTTAGGATCGTATGCGCAAGAATGACTAACCTGGGCTTGAGACGCGTGTTCAGCCGCCGTTTTCACGAGTACATCACGCGGAGTGGTCGCACCCTCTTCGTGGTAACTGCCCCGATAAACTCGCCCGAAAGTGCCTTCCATCTCGATACTGAGAAGTCGAACTCGGCATCTGGAAGGAGATTGTGAGTTTCAAAAAAAAAAAAAAAAAAACAAGCAACTGCGGCAAGTGGAATAAAGCGTGAGATTTACGTTTGGGCGTATCTGGCGAGACACGAAGCGAAGAAAGAAATAAAGTAACGCCGGGGAATGTAAGTGGGAAGTGTAATGAGAAAACGAGCATGCGGAACTTCGGTCCCGAGACGATAGGTGGATAACGAGGACGGAAAGCAGGAATAAAAAGTCCTGGAGGTCGAACG
Source organism: Ophion costatus (assembly GCA_951751655.1). Taxonomy (NCBI): domain Eukaryota; kingdom Metazoa; phylum Arthropoda; class Insecta; order Hymenoptera; family Ichneumonidae; genus Ophion; species Ophion costatus. The sequence continues at coordinate 27,194,726 of OX632362.1, read as the reverse complement.
CTAATTCGGAGCGACGCGAAAGTGACATCGTCTAATTGTTGAAACGTGGAAATTTCGAGTCTCGTTGTACACTGCCTATAAATACACGTTTTGGTATTAATTCGAGGTGGATGAAGAGGCTGACACGTGCGAGTGGCGCCAGGATGGGAAAAATTTCTTCAGCCTCCCGCTCTCTTATAGTCACCGGATGGGCGTATCAAGACATTCCAGAAGTGCGCCACGTTAATCTTCGTTATTCGAAAGATTCGTGTCTCCCGTTGGATAAACGAGCGACTGCTGGTACAGGGTTTCGCGACGATTCGAATAGTCGAAAACCCGTCGCGTTATTTTTACGAGAGAAGATTTGCGTCGGTCGCCCGAAGGGAAGCTGAACGAGACAAAAAAGAAACTCGAGTGAAAGTAACACGAAGAGGGCAGAGCGGAGGCACGTAGTGCAGCGACGTGTGACTGAAAGAAGCAAGAGCCAGCACTTGTTTACTCTTATTTTTATATTTTCGTCGTCCGATTGCAAATTTTCCACGAATATTCGTTTTTTATCTCTCTACATTTTCGGCAGATTTGATCCACCGCTCCAACGATTTGAAGAATTGTTGCTCGAATTCGGTAAGATAAATATCTACACAGCATTTCGCACCAGTGAACAAAATGGAAGAATTAATAGTAATATGAAAGTCAAGAACGTAGAAATTACGATAGTGCGAAATATCGAAGTTTTCCAAAGTTATATTTGAAATTAGTGAGTTTTCGGGCGATTTTTTGCAATAACAAGCTACGGTACGAAAGAAGCGGAAGTAGCGCGTGAAAGATGGTTACGAGTAAAAGAGAAAGTGTACTGCGACAGAGGGACATGACACGATGGGCATGACATGACGGGCATGACATGACGGGCACGACATGACGGGCACGACATGACGGACATGACGGACATGACGGACATGACATGACGGACATGACAAGAAGGACATGACATGACGGACATGACATGACGGACATGACATGACGGACATGACATGACGGACATGACATGACGGACATGACATGACGGACATGACATGACGGACATGACATGACGGACATGACATGACGGACATGACATGACGGACATGACATGACGGACATGACATGACGGACATGACATGACGGACATGACATGACGGACATGACATGACGGACATGACATGACGGACATGACATGACGGACATGACATGACGGACATGACATGACGGACATGACATGACGGACATGACATCACGGACATGACATCACGGACATGACATGACGGACATGACATGACGGACATGACATGTCGGTCATGACGTGACGGACATGCCATGACGGACATGACATGGCATGACAGAATGACATGACCGACATGACATGGCAGACATGGCATGACAAACATGATATTACATGCCGGACATGACATGACAAACGTCATATTACATGATGAACATGGCATGACAAACATAATATTACATGACGGACATGACATGACAAACATGATATTACATAATGAACGTGACATGATATTACATAATGCACATGACATGACATGACAAATATGATATTACATAATGGACATGACATGACATGACAAATATGATATTACATGATGGACATGACATGATATTACATAATGGACATGACATGACATGACAAATATGATATTACATGATGGACATGGCATGACATGACATGACAGACATGACATTACAGTGGAGTGGGCGGACATAACAAAAATTGTGAGAGTTTTCTCCAGCGGCTACGGAATCCTCAAGCGTAAGTAGGTAAAATAGTCCAGTCATTTCGTCCGAAAAAAAGGCAAATAAAAGAAAATGAATTTGCGCTTCTAATTTTTTAATATGTTGTAGGGGATACCTAGAAAAGCTTAACTTGAGATTGTCGACCAAGCTTTCCTAGGAACTTTCGCCGCCATCTTGGAAAACGCTTAAAATTTGTTTTTCGGCAATAACTCGGCTATCCGATGAGATTCGAAAATTTTTGTAAGACACTTTTTGTAGCTTTCTTTGTGCTCTACAATAACGCCTGAATCATTTTTAGCGTATCATGCATCGTTATCGAGATATCGATCGATAAAGTCAAAAATTTAGGACACAATTTTTGTTTTTTCCTTTTTTTTTCTTTGGGTCTTAATAAATATGAAAAATTGTGGAATTCAAACTTGTAGAGCATATTCAGACCTACAATTTCCTTCTTGGATTTTTTTATGTTGGACAAAAATTACGATCTCCAGCGCGCCGCAAAGTCGGTGAATCCACGCTCAGCGTCGAGCGCGCTCAAGTTAGTATATCGTATCGTGTTGAGTTTTTGCTGTGCGTAGTGTAAATCGAGGGTTCCGATATTCTGGGCAAAAATTTCGATACTTTCGAGTTCAAACACAAGTCAGTTCTGGAGCACATTCTTTTCATTCACGCTTTTAGCGGTTGCGACACGACATCATCTTTCTATAACATCGGCAAGTCGAAGTTCATTAACACTCTCGAGAAAAATCCAGAGCTACGGTCATCGGTGGAATTATTCAAACAAGAAAAGGTCGATCCGGAGGTTCTCACTTGCGCGGGAGAGCAATTCCTTATCGCCCTATATGGTGGTGATAAGCACGAGAAGTCCATAAATATTTTGCGATTCCATCGCTTCGCAAAATCAATGACAGCGAATAAAGTGAATCACCTCTCACTACTCCCGCCAACCAAAAGCGCTGTGCGTCAACACATTTTCCGGACGTATCTCCAAGTTCAAACCTGGCTCGGATTTTTCAAGGATCCACAAGGATGGGGTTGGCGACAGACCAATCGAGGGCTCGAACCAATCACCAGCACCGCCGAACCCGCTCCGCCTGAACTATTAAAGCTCATTTCCTGTAAGTGTAAAGGAAATTGTGAGGCCGCCTGTGGGTGCAGAAAAGCGGGAATCAGTTGCTCCGTTATTTGCATGCACTGCAGTGGGCAAACATGCAGTAACGTCGCCAGAGTCGACATTTTGCTTGACGACGACGACGACGATGTCTGTAACGATGATGATGACGATGCTCTCATCGAATCAGCATCATTTCCAACGTTTCAACAGACACAACAACTCGAAGAGTTTACGGAGGACGAAGATCTTCAGCCTGGACCATCCAAGCGAAAAAAGACATGAAAAAAGTCCATCGTTCGTGTCTCGAGTGCAGAAAAAAATATTTTTCTTTCCGTTTATTTTGTTTTGTTTATTTTGTATTGTAAAAAAATATTATTTTTTACTGCACAAACAAATTATTTGTTTAATAAATTACTATTGTGTGATCCTTAATTTGTTGCTCTATGTACTTATTTTTTATCCCATCAATTTCCTGAACAATTTCCCATTCGATTCGACATCCAGACACAACCGAGCGAGCAGCTCGCTCGACGCTGAGTGTGGATTCACCGACTTTGCGGCGCGCTGGAGATCGTAATTTTTGTCCAACATAAAAAAATCCAAGAAGGAAATTGTAGGTCTGAATATGCTCTACAAGTTTGAATTCCACAATTTTTCATATTTATTAAGACCCAAAGAAAAAAAAAGCAAAAAACAAAAATTATGTCCTAAATTTTTGACTTTATCGATCGATATCTCGATAACGATGCATGAAACGCTAAAAATGATTCAGGCGTTATTGTAGAGCACAAAGAAAGCTACAAAAAGTGTCCTACAAAAATTTTCGAAATCTCATCGGATAGCCGAGTTATTGCCGAGAAACAAATTTTACCCCTTTTTTCAACATGGCGGCGAAAGCTCCTAGGAAAGCTTGGTCGACAATCTCAAGTTAAGCTTTTCTAGGTATCCCCTACAACATATTAAAAAATTAGAAGCGCAAATTCATTTTCTTTTTTGAATGTACGTAATGACTGGACTAAAACGAACACGTTACGATTGCGGGCTCGAAGCGGATTTGAAAATTGCAGTGGCTGCATAACGGTTCGATATTGGGAAGGCAAGAGATGGAGAAAAAGAGAGTAAGGAAGTAAGAGCGAAAGAGGCGATCGAAGAGCCTCGTTGACTTTATTTTTGGACGAGGTATTCGAGCACGTACGAAAACGACGGTACGATCGATCGTGACCGATAAAATCGCTTGCCGTCGATCGCCGTATCGAGATACGAGACTATACGTGACTATTCGACCAAACTGCTCGTTCTCACCCTCTCGTTTCCTCTTTGCCTCCACGCGACTATTTCTTCCTTTTCCCTGCGCGCTTCTTCAGCCACTTTAACCGTTTCTCCTCGCAGAGAATTTGCTAGCCTGCCGTGATAACGATTTTCTCTGACGTCCAGTTTCGCGACGCACAGAAAAAGGTGTTCGTCGTAACATTTCATTGTTTGAGCAGGATCGATGGTTCTTAAAAAAAATTCGAACCTCCCTGAACCATTCCTCCGCTCCCTAGTCCATTTCGATACCAGTCATCAATGATATTCAATTTATGTAGAAAACAAACGAAGTAAAATCTTCTCGACAGTACGAATCTCCACAAACTTCGTATACTGAATTTTCGGTATCCGAAAAGTTCGCACGTTCGTTAAACCCGAACGCTTCCTCCAACTATCTCCAGTCCCAAATTTTTTTCAGTGCCACTCTGCGCGTGCGAAAAATCATCCTGATACTTCAGAATTTGCGCAAGTGCTTTTTGAGTATTTCGAAAAATAAATAATTTTTCAGACCTCGTCTGTTAGGCTGATTGGAATCCGAATATGGAAATGGCATTTCTCGATGTTTCCGATAATTATGAGTTCTTTCCCAGGGCGATCTCGATGAGACAGAAACATCGACGAAGACAAAGCTCCCTCTACGACGGAGCAGGATGAAGAAGAAAGGAGCGTTCGCCATTCGGTTCCGTTGGGTGAGACTGACCGATCATGAACGACGATGAAAAGGCTTACCTCTGAACGGTGATCTCCTGGATTCTCTCGTGTAGTTCGCGGCTCGGTCGATCGTCGAGTCGCCTGTAGCTGGAGGCTGAGGTTGCCGAAGGTGGCGGCGGAGTTTCCGGCGAAAGGAACGTCTGGGCCGGACCGATTCCGGTGCCCCTCTCGACGCTGCAGGCTGAGCTGAGACCTCGGGATTCCCTAAAACAACGAGGAACGTGACCAAAAAAATTGCAGAACGAGTGCCATTTTAGCCTCGTTTCTTTTCCTTTCTCCTTAAAAAGGCTTTCTTTTCTCAATTGTCAAATGCCATTGTTTTCTTTCGCTCACTTACTGCAAAGGATCGCGATGTCTCCTGGCCTTTTTGTCTCTGACGTAATACGCAGCAACGAGGACGCAAATTGCGGCGATAAAAGCGCAGGCGCAACCGACAGCGGCGTAGAATACTTGTCCACCGGAAGTGGTGCCCGAAGCGGCGACGAGTACCTCCTCCGGCCCGGGATAACCGCTCTTCTCCTTGAGGCAAATTTTCTTACGACGAAACTCGAGGCTCGTCGTGTTGCGATGATTTCGCGAGACGTTTATACGGAGCGCGAGATCAACCTCGGCGTCGTAAGGGCCGCAATGAAGGGCCAGTGCCCACGTCTGAGAACCACCTACCGGTATATCACCCGCTTGAGATATGTTCAGGGAACTGCTCAGTGCCGATGGATTGCTGATGTCCACGGCCATGCTGTAAGGCAGCTGATTGACAGAGGAACGAAAATACCACGATACAGTGAGTTGTGAATTTTCAACAACAACAAAACACGTCTCTATTCCCGCGAATGAATTGTCGTGGGGATCCAATTGGATTTTCATACTCGTCCCTACTTCCTGGCAGGGATCCGATGAGTCACCGTATTGGATCCTTACACTTGAACCTCGTGCTCGTACATTGGAATGATGTTTCAAGTTTGCACAGTCGGAATACAACGAATTTTTTTCTCCCTTTTTGTCCATTATTATTATCAAAAATCATTCTCGGTAGATTCAGGTGGTAGGTCTCCAATGACGATCGTACATTTTGGAATGCTTTGTTCTAGCAACAAAAAAACAATTGGTAGCTAGAGAAAAATTAATTTCGTTGCCTTCTAACAATGCACACGTTGATACAATACGTTGGATTCTAATCAGGGTTCCCCCATTGGAATACAATTTGAATCGTAAGGATTACCAGATTATCGAGAAAAAAATCCGTTACGATTATTGGTGGACACCATCGCATTCTGTATGTTGAATTTTTTGAACAAAATATGTAGATATACAAACTGAGTGGCACTCAAAAAAGTACATCTTAAAAATCGATTTGAATCACATCACTGAAAATTCACTGTAATTATCGTGTGTTACTTGTTTGACTGCACGGAGAGAATTTTTAAGCATTTTTTACGGTGAAATCTCCGTAAAAATTACATTAAAAATTTGAAACCGCTGACAAATGTGCACATAGTCAAAAATTGACACTAGCTTTTAATATTTTGCTTTCATTCATGTAAAAATTTAAGCAAGTAGCATAATTTTTTACATTTCTTTCAGTCGAAATTCTGACACATTCTCATGTAGAATTTTAACAATGGGCTGCCTCAAAAATTCCAAGTTTCTACAGTCAAAATAACCTGGACAAACTTGAAATTTCTAATATCCCTAGCGAAAAATTAATTCCCTATGATTAAATAAATACTCTATATACTGTATTTCTGAACATTTGTGTTCTTGATTGCTACTTATTTTAGCATATCATCTTTCCGTACCATTGTAGACGTCCTTTATCGAAGTTTCTTTGCACGTTTCTTTGTTTTCTTGCGTAGAACTACGTAGAACACGTTAGACTGCACGAGACCACGAGGCTTTCTTGGCCCATGCTTCGTACTATAATGCGCATGCGCGGTACCGCTGTTGCTAAGCAACGCGGGTCGGCGTCGTTCGTCTCGTCATACTGCGTCATACACAAGCACACTCTCACAGCTTGCGTTCACGTATACGCACGCTCGCACACAGAGCTCACGCGTACGGTCAGGCGACCTAGCCCTAACTGATTTTACTATAAAGAATGTAAAATTCCGGTGGACGCACGGAAAATTTCGGCTTCCTTTTTTAAATTTTTATGGAAAACACGCAAATTTCTCAATGTTCCACTGAAAAATTTAATTTATATTAGCACTTTTTTAACTTATTGTCGTAATCTTTACGTTTCATGAAATTTTACTATTAATTTCAGTAAAAATTCTGGAAAATATTTAAAATTTCTGTTACGCGAAAGTAAATTTTGATTCATTTCCATGAAAATTTATAATTTATTTCCTAAAAACCTGAAGAATTGCACATTTGTCACCGAGTTACTGTGATTTCACAGTAAAAATTACTTAAAAATTCTCTCCGTGTGCACTTTGGCATAACACCAACGCACACGTACACGCTCACGAAGCGTGCAGGTTATGTTTCAGCAGGCCGATTTTTTTCTCCTGACTTCCCGCATATTTTCGATACAAACGTGGTAAGAATTTTCGAACGGCCCCCCATCGGGGAACAGTGCAGAATGCATTTGGATCCCGTGAGGGTGAAGCTGCATCGTCGGAATGCAATGAAAATAAAGTTTCCCGAATCGCTTGAATATTTAAGCAAACATTTTTGCCGTAAAAAATCGTTGAAATCTTTTTTAAGATACTTATTTAACGATCGACGATATGCAGAAAAAGGTTTCAAAAAAAGGATTAAAATCAGGTAATTGAATACAAAAGAAACTTTCGCTAATTCCAACGATGTAAGCTTCAACACCGTTTGGATCCCAATGAGGACTCCCTACGTGCGGTGTCCCCATGAAATCCCTATAGAACCGTGATCGGTGTCCAGGACCCGCCCCAAACAAATTTCTGTACGAGTTGTTTTTTTAACTCAGCCTCCACGCCCCCTAATTTTCCGCCGCACATGGCCTCCCCCCATCCAGACCGGGGCTAATTATCCTCTTTTGACCCCGAATTGCAAGAAAACTGCCTCGACGATTCTTCAAGCCGTTATCCGTCTCGGAGCAAACTCGTCCCATGCATCGTAAGTTACGTCTGCACTCTGTATGCAGAATTGTCGCAAACGGCGCAACGAGCACAATAGAACGATTACACACGCGAACGATTGCGCACATACGTTACGAAACCCGCGCCGTTCATCGGACAAACGATAAAATTTCAAAGCTCCGGAAAGTGGGAGTCCCGCGGGGCCGAAGTTGCTTGCACGTATTTGTAACGAGTGCATGGACGTAGTGGCGGGCGGGATCACGCGTCGAGCACGGGGGAATAATATAACGCGAGGCTTTCGATAAAAATCGCGAAGGCCGCGAACCGATCGGAAACATCATATACACGTTGCGAGCTCCCGAGAAAGGGTAAGCCCGAGAAGAGAGGTACGCTGAGTTAAGGACGTTGAGTCCCAAATCGCAAATGATGATAAAATTCTGAAAATTTGGTATGTTTTTGTATGAAGTGTTTCAGAGGTCGTGTTAAAATTTCACGACAATTAGGAAGTTCGTTATAGAACAATTAACATTCACAAATTAAATGTTGTTTTGTGGAAACTGATGTAAATTTGCAATAAGTTTTTTTTTTTGACCTCTCAATTTTATAATATCTACAATATACTGAAAGCAACGGAAACAAAACGAAGTTTATTGATAAATTTTTTTTCATTTCTTTTAAAAATTGTTCTTAACAAAATGTTAATTTTTTAATAACGAGCTTCCTAATCGTCGTGAAATTTTAACACGACCTCTTAAATGCTTCACACAAAAACATACCAAATTTTCAGAATTTTCTTATCATTTTTTATTTCAACCCTTAAGGAGGTTGAAGTAATGATGATAGAATTCTGAAAATTTGGTATGTTTTTACATGAAGTATTCAGCAGGTCGTGTAAAAATTTCATGACGATTAAGAAGCTATTTATTGAATAATTAACATTAACATGTTTCATAGGGACTCAACATCCTTAAGGGGAGCGCAAATGGAACTCCGGGAATAACAAAGGTCGAGATATCGCACGCTGTAGTCTGATAATGTACAATGCGAGCGAGAGAGGGGAGGGAGGGAGGGAGGGAGGAAGGGAGAGAGAGAGAGAGAGAGAGAGAGAGAGAGAGAGAGAGAGAGAGAGAGAGAGAGAGAGAGAGAGAGAGAGAGAGAGAGAGAGAGAGAGAGAGAGAGAAAGAGGTATGACACAGAGAAAGAAGGAGACTGCATATGTATAGTTGAGCTCTGCTAGATCTGGAAAAACGATATATGAGACGGGAAGGTGAAGAGGTAACATCCGCGAAGGGTCGAATGAAGCGAAATAAGGAACGGAGAGCATAAGGCTGCAAAGAATGAGAGCATGGTGTAGTGTGTGTTGTTAAACTTGCGAGGTTATGTTTGGATAGAAATGACAGTGGGAATACATGAGATAAAGAGAGGGAGGGGAGAGAGAGACAGAGAGAGAGAGAGAGAGAGAGAGAAAAGGCAGGGAGAAAAGCAGGACTGCAATTTATGATGATAACGGCAAAGTTGGCGAAGAGAGATAGAAATCCGAGCAGGATGCTTGTTTTCCTCATCTCTGTGGGTTGCCCCTCGGTACATACATTTTTTTTTACACACGATACGCAGTTCGCGTAAAATATAATAGAGAAAAAGCGAAAGGGAGAGAGAAAGAGAGCATAAAGAGGCGGATGAGAGAAGCGCGAGAACGGAGCTAAGGAGAGCTCCGATCATCACCATCCACCACATCGTTACGAGCGAAACAGCCTGACTACCAAAAGAGAAAGAGAAAGAGAGAGAGAGAGAGAGAAGAGAGAAATTTCGCGCTACGGCAATATCGAGTAGTACAGACCATAAAGTCAGTTTGCACTGGACCTCGTTCTCCCTCTTCGCCTTTCCATAATCTCGACGAGCATTCGCAAGAGCGCAAACCCGCAAAGAGGGAGAGAGATAGATAGAGAGGGGGGGGGGGAAGTTCTTGGAAGGCGATTTCAGCTGTTGCTGAAAGAACGAGCACAAGTGGATAAAGCGAAGTCGGAACGATGAGCAACGGCACAAGTCGAATGAGTAACGAGCGATGGGCATGTTGTACGCGCCGTTCCTTTGCGAAAATTCACGTGGGTAAACGTATGGAAAAAAAAGCGGAATAAATGTAAGGGAAATGGCCAAGGCGACAGAGAAAGAGACAGAGATAGAGAGAGAAAGAGAGAGAAGTGATGTAGGCTCTCCAAGAATTTAGAGCAGCGTGCAAAAATTAAATTTCCAGCAAATCCACAAGGTTGTATTCCTGTATCCAATTTGATTCAAATGTTAAGCTCGATTTTCTACATGGTGTTGAAGTTTGCATCGTTGGCATGCACCGAAAGTGTATTGTTTCGAATTCCCATTTTTTTTAGCCCATTTAGATTGCACCGGTCGCGGAAACATTTTTGAGACCTCTTATCAAAGATTTGTGACCCAAGTTGCGAAAAAAGATTTTAGATAATCGCGAAAATGAAGAAATGAAAAAATCGAGAAGTATTTTCGTTGCGTTCTAACGATGCAAACTTATGATATTGAAGTTTGCACCGTTGAAACGCAACGAAGATCATTTTGGTCTGATTGCCAATTTTTTTTTTCTCGGTAGAACGAAGCTACGGAACACTTTGTTGAAGATCCTCATTGGAGACCGACGAACTAAATCTATCGAGAATGATTTCAGGATAACAGTAAAAATTGAGTAAAAAGGGGAAAAAAGAGAGAAAGAAAAATTCGTTGCATCCAAATGACGCAAACTTCAATACCATCTTTGAACAGTTATGCTATACAGTCATATCTTTTTGCATTTGTGCTCTTTGACATAAGCCCGCAAAAGAGTACAAGTGAAGATACATTATTCTCTGTCTTTAGATTAGATTCACCAAGTAAAGATACATAATTCTCTGTCACGTTGACATAATAACAAGAAATAAAATGTATTTAAGGGGCTTGCGTGATTGAAGCTGTTTCTTGGGTCGAAAGGCGCGCTTTTTTCACAAAAAGTTCCCGGTCATACGAAACCTTTGTTATTATGCTGAAAGTATCTTTGTTTTTCATTTAAGATCACCCTCGCTGCCAGAATCATCAACGCCGATTGGCCATGCAGCAACGGCGGCACTTTATTTAAATAATAACTTTATCGTTTGTCAATATTTTTCAATTTCAAAGAAACTCAATCTTGCCAAGGCTATACATCAATTGTGTATAAAATCGCGACCCCGGGGTCCCAATGCTTTCATGACAAAACGTATCGAAAACGAGCCGTTTTTTTCGCCCCCAAGCTAATGCAGACTCGTTAAGGGGAGACTACCGTCGAGAGGCATGACAAAGGCACGAACCTCGGCAATTTTTTTTAATACAAAATATTTACTTTTAGAAATGGGTTTTAACGTATTTTATTCTTCTATATTTTATCTTCTGTATCTATTTTATTTTTCTATAAATAGAGAGTAAATACCAATTCTATTGCTTTAAAAAAAAAATCGAACAAGACGGCGCCAGCTCCCGTCAAATAAAGGCATGCACGGCGGGTTTTGGTCTGCGCTCCACAGTCTTGCCAGTTCCTATGCAACAAAAATGATTTTGAAAACGATTAAACTAGACGAAATTTGCGGGGCCTTATTATTTTTTATATTCTTAAAAACCGCTGGATAACAAAATGGCAGTCGTTTGAAAAAAAAATCCAACTTTTTGCCCCTTTCCTGCTTCAATGGGAGAAAAAAATATCTCTATATCAATTTTTCACAAAAATTACTTCCTGATGACAGAAAAATACATTAAAAGTTCAACGTTGTGAAAAAGATCGTATTTAATGTTTGTTTTTGACAACCCAACCAACCGACGTGTTTTAAACACATTAGGGATGCAAATTATGTATAAAAAAAGGTCGATTTTTTCATCGTCATGAACTGTAACCTGCCTTAAGTTAGTATCGAATACCATCATGTAAAAGAACGTATTTTAGTGCAGTGCAACATGTAACTAGAAAGAGCCCAAGCATAAAAACAAAACAAACAAAGCTATAAAGCAAAGCAACAAGATAAAAAAAGGCTGAAGGCGAGTGGCAGGTCTGATTACCGGAACTCTCATCAGAACTCTCGATCGGTTCGCCAAGTTTGGAGTGGGTATACGATAAACAGGGATGAGCACATACGCAGACGAGCTAGTCCGCCTTCGGGACTAGGGGTTCACTTTTGCTTACGATGCGCCTCGCGGTCCGAGCGTTCAATGGACAAGCCAACTAATCCACGGTGCAACCCGCGCGTTACACCGGGAAACGAATGAACAACGGTAGGGACCGAAGTACTTTGTGATACTACTATGTATACGAGGGAGAGGGGGAGGGGAGAGAGAGGCAGGGAAAGAGAGAGGGAGAGAGAGAGGGAGAGAGAGAGAGAGAGAGAGAGAGAGAGAGAGAGAGAGAGAGGTAAAGAGAGAAAGACGATGGTTTAAACTCTGAGGTTATGTCGGCAAGTGTTGCCGGATAAGGCTATAGTTATACGGCGCTAAAGTCTGTCTTCCTGACTGAGCAAACACAGCGTGGTATATGCAGTACAGGCAAACTCCTATGGAGATATACCCGCAGCTTTGCAAAGATCTATAGAGAGAGGAAGAGTAGAGCGAGAACTTTCATTCCTTCTCGTTGCTTGTTTAGCGCAATTGCCACATCTCAGTGAGAATCTTCCGCAGGCTCGAGGGCAAGGTTAACGCAGACATACAGTGTGTTTGTTCTATAACCCGACTAGAAATTTTCATAGCCCTATACGGCATAAGGACCTTTTCAGGTGAACCCTAAATAGGGAAATGCCTCTCAAGGTCCTGATAAAGATAATATTGGGACAACCCTGCGATGGGAGGTACCGATAACGTCCTTGCAACGTTTTAACAGGGTTATCCCATCTGGGGTTTGGATAAGGTAATGATGTAAGGCCCCAACAATGTTTATTTAGGGGTAACCACATGAGTCATAGGTGAACATACAAACCTTATACTTGGCAATAATAAACAGATATACAAAAACATTTTTGATAGATATTGCAATAATAAGTGGATTTTATGAGATTTTTTTTTTCATTGTAGAACTTTTCTTATTTTTTTATTCGGAACTTAATTTTTCATCAAGTTTTTCACATATATATTTTGATAAGCATAGAGACATTTTATTTTTTTTCCATGCTTTGTGTCCGTACTCAGCAATTTATTTTGTATTCTTTAGTTCCTCTATCTTTAATAAAAAAATGAGTATGTTATTTAAAAATTAATCAAAAGTGTTCTTCCTTACATGTAAGCATAAGTAAATCAAACCAAACAAAAACGATAAATTGTGAATTCAATCAATGAAGGGTAGGTTATTTTTCTACCAACTCATTCCCGGTTTTTCCCTTTTGTTATAACGTTCTAAAAAATTCCCAACCCAAATCCATGCAACGTTGCTGATTTCAGTGGGTCAATGGTAGGGCCGGTTAGGGTGGCCCGATAAGAGCCCAACAAAAGATTGGGCTTGCCCGCAGCAAAACCTGACAGAACCCAATGAAAACCCTAGAAGATCGTTACACACCCTATAAAAACCTGACACGGAAGCCCGATAATGACCCAACAAGGAATTGGGTTGACCCAGCAATGAACTGTACAAAATCCCAACGTCAATTTCTGGTCGGGGTACAATCCATAAAGGATCTAGCGGGCTGGACACGCGTGATCGGTTCAACGCGCTAATTCGGCGTGCTCCCCGAATGTGGTGCCTGTCGTACAGTCGGGCGAAAAAACGGAAGTGCAGAAGCGACGAAGAAACAAGCTCGCGACCGAGGACCGTCCGGTCGTCGAATTCTTTTTCCGCGTTTCCCCGCGTCGAGCTGGAGGGATCCCACACGTGTGTCCAATCCCGCGTGCCTTTCGGTCCGGCGTCACTCAATTTGACGGACAGGTCGATTCGTTTCGAGGGGACGTTCGCGAAACGTCCGCGATTTTGTCGCCAGGGTGACTGATGTCGTGGCACGGGCCGTCACTCTTTTCTCTCTTCACTTCCACGCGCGCTCGCCTTATATTTGCCGTTTTTTTTTTTGTTCATCGATCTCCCACTGCACTCTTCGTCTTCGCCTGGCTAGCGATTACGAAACTCGGGCATGGCAGAGAGGGGGGGGGGGGGGCGCGCGTACACGCGTGCGGGACAAGTGAATCGGCTGGACATACGACGTCGAAGAAGTCGTTCGACCACTTTGTCCTACTCGGTCGGAAGACTTTTTTGCCCCGGTCCTCGCGAAGGAAGGGCAGGACGGAGAGGGAAAGGGCAAAGACGGAACGCAACGGCGAGTTGATTCTCTTTCTCTCACGAACGAGTCAATCCGGCAGGTTGTGTATATCGAAGAAGAGTGTCGCAGGATACTTTACGAGCGACTCATCCGTCCCACCGTAAGTACCCTCGACACACATCGCGCACTCCCTTAATTGATATTATCCAGCCTGCGATCTCCTCCTCCCTTGTAATACCTGTTCTCTCCGCTTGGTGACACTTTTTCGCAAGAGGGAATACAAGGCCCACATTGGCGAACGAGACGGTTGAAATAAGCGAGCCAACGAAAGGTCGTACGGGGGAAGCGAGTTTTAACAGCACCTTTTTCGGGATTTGGCAGCGATTTGGAACTCGGCAATTTCGTCATGTTTGTACACGGAGAGAATTTTTAAGTATTTTTTACGGTGAAATCTCCGTAAAAATTACATTAAAAATTTGAAACCGGTGACAAATGTGCACATAGTCAAAAATTGACACTGGCTTTTAATATTTTGCTTTCATTCATGTAAAAATTTAAGCAAGTAGCGTAATTTTTTACATTTCTTTCAGTAAAAATTCTGACACATTCTCATGTAGAATTTTAACAATGGGCTGCCTCAAAAATTCCAAGTTTCTACAGTAAAAATAACCTGGACAAACTTGAAATTTCTAAAATCCCTAGCGAAAAATTAATTCCCTATGATTAAATAAATACTCTATATACTGTATTTCTGAACATTTGTGTTCTTGATTGCTACTTATTTTAGCATATCATCTTTCCGTACCATTGTAGACGTCCTTTATCGAAGTTTCTTTTCACGTTTCTTTGTTTTCTTGCGTAGAACTGCGTAGAACACGTTAGACTGCACGAGACCACGAGGCTTTCTTGGCCCATGCTTCGTACTATAATGCGCATGCGCGGTACCGCTGTTGCTAAGCAACGCGGGTCGGCGTCGTTCGTGCTCGTCATACTGCGTCATACACAAGCACACTCTCACAGCTTGCGTTCACGTATACGCACGCTAAAACACAGAGCTCACGCGTACGGTCAGGCGACCTAGCCCTAACTGATTTTACTATAAAGAACGTAAAATTCCGGTGGACGCACGGAAAATTTCGGCTTCCTTTTTTAAATTTTTATGGAAAACACGCAAATTTCTCAATGTTCCACTGAAAAATTTCATTTATATTAGCACTTTTTTAACTTATTGTCGTAATCTTTACGTTTCATGAAATTTTACTATTAATTTCAGTAAAAATTGTGGAAAATATTTTAAATTTCTGTTACGCAAAAGTAAATTTTGATTCATTTCCATGAAAATTTATAATTTATTTCCTAAAAACCTGAAGAATTGCACATTTGTCACCGAGTTACTGTGATTTCACAGTAAAAATTACTGAAAAATTCTCTCCGTGTACTAATGTCACAGCGGAATTCTCCCCCCGCTCGCTATTCTCGTTTGGTACACAAATGTTGAGTATCATTGTTAAGTAATATTTGGTAACGTTAAGGGGGAGAAGTTTCCTCTCTGCAAACTTCAAAAAGTCGTTGTTGCATATTGTTATAGTGTCAACTGTCATGCATAGTTTTGTTACCGAAAATCGATACTGTCACTGTGGAGTGCGACCATTTTTGTAGAATCAATATACTTTATTAAATCCGTTGTCGAAGCACTAGATAATTTCATGCCAGAACTAAATGCGCTAGATTTTTTTAAATTGCGGATCATTCGTTTCCGAGCAGCAGTGATCACCGTTGGAGGACGTTTATCAAACAGTGGTCCAACAAGCCATTGTATCTACCACATATACAAATATTTGTCAATGCCAAAGTGTTCAAAGATACTTAAACCTTCCTTGACACACTTATATTTGGCCACGAGTTTGACACACTGGATCAATTTGACCCAGATAGTGCTTCATCCGCCTGCCCTTAACGAACCTTCGGTTAGTTTTTCTTTTAAAACATCCGGCATACGCTTACAACATTCCTTAATATATCTGCGTAATTGAAATTCGGAAAGTCTGAAATTGATTTGATGTGAAAAATCATTGAAAACTTTTAATTTTCGGAAATTGTGCATTTTATTTCAAATTCGTCCTGGTCAAAATGACCCAGTGTATCGACGTATGGTTCAAACCATATTTTCAATATAAAAAAAACTGTAGAAGTGTTTCAGAAAAAATGATTTTTCTGGACTGTTTTCCAACTTATTCGCCGATTGACGCAGGGCCATAAAATGAGGTATGAATCCACGGTCGTTCGAGGTGAAGGTAGCGGGTACCAAGAGTGCCCATGGAAGTGGGTACATTGTGGGTACCTTTTTTTCCCTCTATCTTTTTCAGAGGTACGCCTGAGTGCGTCAGTGCGATCCTGAGGGCCGTCCGAGGAGCTCCCGCTGCGCGTATATGCCTCATGACAACTGTACAGATATATGTATTTGGGCCTGTGAACGACGAGAATCGGGAGGGAAGACGCGAGTCAACGACGAGGAACGCGATATGCCTGGGTGACTGAGGTAAGCGTAACCGCGGACCCTCGGCTCATCTCGTAAAGGATATTCCGGAAGAGGGGAGTTACGGATAGTTATATGTAAATAGAAATTGCATTGCGATGAGAGGATCCGTCTGCTCTTATAAGCCCCGCCCCCCTCCTCTCTTGTAAATCGAACAGCTTCCAATGTTCATTCAAGCCTGAACGAGCCTTGAGGATGCATTGCCCGTACATTCCTACCAAGAGTGAGTATCACTGAGAATTTTCAGTACGCATCGATAACATTAAAATCTGAAAAAAATTATCAACCGTATTGAAGATGCTAAGAACATTGGTCTTGAACAATAAGAACGCCAAAAATGTATAAATAAATGGTTTAAACAAAAATTTGTTCAAAAAATCTCCGGTGAATTTGATTTTGTGAGACATTAAATTAATTATGATATTTTTTTGAATACATATGATTTTTTTTAAAGAATTTTCTCTCTATTTCGAAAATCTCATTTTTGGAATTGATCGGAGGCTGTACCTATGACACTGTTCGTTCAATACTCCGGACACTTCTTGGATTTAATATGCAACATTGCTCCGAAAACATATTGAACATTTGTGACTCTTAATCCATTTTTTTAATCAAAAAAATTCAAATGTAAATGGAAAGAAAATGGTAAAAAATTCGTATCTATTCGAAACGATCTACGAATTTATTTTATAATATAAAAAAGTAGTGCACCGGACATTTGTTGAACAATTTTTTTTTTTTTCAACAACTTACTTGTAACTTTTTTCCATTATTATTATCGCAAATCAATGTTCTTAGCATCTTCAGTGTGGTTGATTTTTATTTTTATTTTAAGCTCATCGCAAAGTACTCAAAATTCCGAAACTCACTTTTGGTAAGGAGTGTACGGGCAATATATCCTTAATGTCACTGCCATCGTATAAGACCAGGCACTTCTGTACCATGCTCGTTTCCAACTCAGCTTATGGCAATGGGAGCACTATCGGCGTAACTTTGGCGTTCAAGATGGCGAAGTGTACCATTGTAGTTGCCGCCGCTTCCAACTCATGATTGTTATGCATTATTGACTTTGAAATTTCCTGACTTTTCCAGGAATTCCACACAGGGTTTGCAAATGTTCCACAGAGATTTGGGTCGAAGAACATCATTTTTTTTAGGGTCAAATATGTGAAAATGTTAAATATTAAAATGGAACATTAAAAAAAACTGAAATTCGAAAAAAATGTAAGCATTGTAGTGAAAAAAATATATATATATATTGAAAGCAGAACTTGTTCTCCATTATAAATAGATTTTTTCATGTCGGTGCTAATAAATAAAAATATATATAAACACAAATAAAACTGGAGTTCGAAAAATAATTTAAGCATCGTAAAGTGAAAAAATTTAATTGAAAGCAGAATCTGTTCTTTATTATAAATAGACTTTTGTACGTCGGTGCTAATAAATAAAAAAAAAAATTAACATATACACTTATCTAAAGAGGATTAATTTTTCTGATGTTTGATTAAAAGAAGCTTCGCAAAGAAAGGAAGAAAGAAAGAAAGGAGTAAATGTAAAAAGCCCGCGAGGGTGTACATGAAATAAAAGATTCTACATAAATAAATATAAACACTTATCTACAATAATAACAAATGTGTAGTTGTGTATCGACAAATCGAATGCAAATGTATCGAGCATTAGAGTAAATTAGTTATTAGTTGTTGCAATTTTCAATGTTTGTCACAGACATAATTTTTTTTGTATATAATGAAGAATAATATAAATATTAAAAATATACTACTATTTTAAATAGTTCTTAGCAGGTCTTATAGTACTTCAAATTATCCAAAATATAAATATTTCTTTTTATACTTTTCCACTTTTTTTCAGGTTGGTTTGATTTTTCGTAATTCTTGCAAAAAGTTAATACTGGAAAAATCCAGAGAACTTTCAAAATTCCTGACGTTTCCCTGCTTATTCCAGAAGGAAAGAAATTCCCATTCCCATACCCGCACTTTTTCATACAACAGCCATGACTACTTTGGAGAACCAAAGCATGTCGTTCGTCCCGCAACATTTTTGGTTTCTCCCATCTGTCCGTTTCTGTACTCGCAGTCTCTTTTCGCGAGAACTTATGATCGTATAATAGCGCGGAGCATAGGTAATTAATTAGTAATAAGAATTTTCGCGAGCTGATCGTAATATAGATTTCGGTGCATTTTTATTCCTCATGACAGTGATTAATTAAACGGATTTTTTTTTATCAGCGCGCTATAGCATTTTTTCCACGAATTTCCAACCTGTCAAAAATAGTAAAAACAATAAAATGATAATATTAGAATTGTTAACTCACCGGTCT
Organism: Ophion costatus; assembly: GCA_951751655.1. Taxonomy (NCBI): domain Eukaryota; kingdom Metazoa; phylum Arthropoda; class Insecta; order Hymenoptera; family Ichneumonidae; genus Ophion; species Ophion costatus. The sequence continues at coordinate 27,175,648 of OX632362.1, read as the reverse complement.
TCCGGCTAGATTTTCCCAGGTGAAATGCAGCTTGTGCACCTGGGCGGGCACCGGTACGACGAACTTGATCGCATATTCATTGATAACTCCTTCCCTAACGTAGAACAATTCCGCTTGAAGGCCTGTAAACACAAAAGGACATCGGTCGATCAAGATTTCGATCGAAACGGAACGACGGTAGTGAGTTCGCGGCCGGTGCGCGGGCACCCATCCGATACTCGGATGGGTGCCCGCTTAACCGACCACTGACTCGCTGACTAATCAAAAGGGAGACAGTTTTATCGAGTTTCAGATTATCAACACAAACGCATACTGAAAATGTAACTGTCTGTATCGACACGGGTTATTCACACTTTCCAAGTGCCCTCGTGGGAATGGTATTGAAGTTTGTATCGTTGCAACGCAACGAAAAAATATTATCTTCGTACTTCCGTATTTTTTTTGTACATTTAGGCGACGAAAGTCACTGGATATGTTTTAAAATCCTTATTAAAAAGTTCATAACCAGAAGCCGCAAAAAATAAGATTCTAGATAATAATAAAAATAAGGAAATGAAAGATCGAAAAGAGTTTTCGTCGCCTTCCAGCGATGCAAATTTCATCACCATTCATGCTATACATGATAGCGTTAGGAATGATGATGGATCTCACTCTCCCAAAAACTGAAAACTGTCAAGATCATACGTAATGGCATAAGGGAAAAATCCAACTGCAATAATAAGATATGAAAAATCGCGTAGAAATTTGTTTCGATGGAGTTGAAGTTTGCATGGTTGGAACGCAACGAAAATTCTTCTCAATTTCTCATGTTCATTATTATCCAGAATCATATTTTGCTAAATTGTTTAAGATAGCCAAACAGGGATCCGAAAAATTGTTTGCGTGATTTTCGTAGCTTAAATCTGCCATAGAAAATTTGGAAAGTTAATTTTTTTTTTAAATATAAATATTTAATTATATACAAAAAAATGTATTAAAAAAAATGATTTTCGTTGCATTCCAATGGTGCAAACTTAAACCTCGTTTGTCGGGAGTCGCTACATCGACATCCCTAAAGGGATTTGATAGGCATACCACACCTAGGGAGTTTTATTTGAAATTCTCAAACAGAATTTGTTGGATCATCTAAAAAAGTATTATTTCGCGATCCCGTGCACAAGTTACCTCCATAATGCTAGCAGAGCAAAGTCCCCAAAATGGATTTAATGGTTATCGAAACTTTGTGCCTTTTATGTGCTAATTTTGTGCTCCATTGAAAATTTGTGTGCTCATATCGTTTAGCGGGAAATGAGAAATCAAAAGTGCTCTGCTGGCTTAATATCAGGCTAGCAGAGCACCTGATATTCTTTGCCATTTCTGAAAATGAAACTACATAATATTTATGTGATTTTTATGTGCTTCACGAATATGGAACAGCCAAGTCCATATTTTGTTTTATTTTGCCAGATATAGACCCTCAAAAGCCGTCTAAAAAGAGCATGGACTTTTTTTTTCAGTATTCCAAAATGAAAGTACACTACATTTATGTGCTCTTTATGTGCTCTTCGAATATTCAAGAGACAAACCGCTAAAACGAAAATAACTCCAAATGCCACCCCTAAACTACCCTCCAATGGGGGATAGGGATATTATTTCGATATCGCAAAATCAAATGATTCCACATTTATGTGCTTTTTATGTGCTCTTCGAATATCCAAGAGGCAAACCGCTCAAACGAAAATTTCGCTCAAAACCACCCCTACGCTACCCTCCAATGGGGGAAAGGGCTATTATTTCGATATCGCAAAATCGAATGATTCCACATTTATGTGCTTTTTATGTGCTCCACGAATATCGAACAGCCAAGTCCATATTTTTTTAATTTTGCCATTTTTAAATTGCACATTTTAAATTGGCGATGAGGCACAGTTAGTCCAGTTTCTCATTACAGGGTAGCTTGAGACTTATATGTGTGGAATTTAGAAAAATGTTCGTTTTAGGAGTTGGGATCTGTGATATTTTGAGAGCACATGTGCTCTCAAAAGCAAAAGCAAAAGCAGCACTCAAATGTGCTGCTTTTTTAAATTGGCGATATCGCACAGGTAGTCCAGGTTCTCATTACAGGGAAGGTTGGGACTTATATTTGTGGTATTTTCAAATAGAAATCGTTTTAGGGGTTGGAGTCTGTGATATTCTGAGAGCACATAAATAGCACTTAAATTTGTTGCTATTTAATTTGGCGATATCGCACAAATAGTTCACGTTCTCATCAGAGGGTAGCTTCAGACTCGTAGGCGTGGTATTTCGACACAATTTACGATTTAGGGGTCGCGTTTTGTAATGTTCAGAGAGCACAAAAATAACACTTAAATGTGTTGTAACGCAAATTCGTTATATCGCAAAAGTAGTCCGCTTTTTTGTCAGCGGATAGCTGGTGCTTTCAAAGGTGGTATTTTCGCAATATTTACGATTAAGGGGTTCAGGTTTTCGATATTTCAAGAGCACATAAATACTACTTGAATGTGGTTCAATTTGATTTAGCGATATCAAGAAGATAAATCATGCTCATTTTCAAGGCCAGCTTGTATCTCTCAGGGGTTATTTTGCGGAAAATAATAAAAGTTATAAATTTGTGGAATCATTTGATTTTAAGATATCGAAATAATAGCCCTTTCCCGCTAAACGATAGGAGCACAAAAATGTTCAATGGAGCACAAAATTAGCACATAAAAAGCACAACATTTTGATAACCATTAAATCCATTTTGGGCACTTTGCTCTGCTAGCTTTATGGAGGTGCACAAGTACCTCAGGGAGTCCCAAGACGCACCCAGATCTCTATAGGGATTCGTCAGGGACCCGCATATAGGGAGTCCTCATTGGGATCCAATTGGATTCGGCACCATACCCCGATGAACGTCGTTTGAGAATTCTTACCACGTTCGAATAGAACATATGGAAACAATCTTGAGAAAAAATTACAGTGGATTTTCAGTGATGAAATTCAAATCGATTTTTAATATATACTTTTTCAAGAGATTTATACTTCTTCAACATCCACTTATTTTGCATATCTACATATTTTATTTAGAAAATTCAACGTACAGAATACGATGGGATCCATCAAGAATCGTTTCGGAATCCGTTTGATAATATGTGAATCCAATAGGATTTAAAACGGATTTGTAAATTCCAACGAAGAATCCGGATAAAAATGTGACGTTTTAGTATAGGGGTCCATTGAGAGAAGACCCACTGGATCTTTACCAGAAAGTAGAAACAAGGATGGAAATTCAATTGGACCCCTGCGGCAATTTCTGTACGGGAACATTAAAAAAAAAAATGCATTGCTCCACCAGAACGACCAATTCACACGATCGTCTTCCTTTTTTCCAATAAAAAAAAAAACGTAATCCAACAAATCTCGATGCATCTACATCGAAAGCGTGACGTGAAATATCACAGTATGTTTCCGTATCGAGTTATGCGCGCGCGAGCAGTACATTTTTCCTCCTTCTCTTATCTCGATTATTTCGGGTGTGGATCGTAAAGAGGACGAAAAAATGTCGTTTCTCCCGCGGGAGGTGTCGAGTGTCTCTCAAGAGTGCGGCGGAAGGAGAAGAGGGGAAAAAAGAGACACGCAGCGATAGAATGGAGAAGTTTGCTCCCGAGGGACCTTACGATTTCTCGAACTCGAATTTTATTTTTCGTTTTTTTCCATCATACATTCGAGCGCTCGCTACGGAGGCGATGAGGGTGGAGGATCGAGGTGCGGGTGGGTACGGGAGGGAACAGGGCGTTTCATGACGCTTGAGTATATATTGTTCGATATCAGGAGGGAAGATGGAAGAAGAATGTGCTGGACCCTTATTTACTGAGAGAGAATGAGACGCGAGAGCGTTAAATGCAAAGAGGGAGGGAGGGAGGGAGAGAGAGAGAGAGAGAGAGAGAGAGAGAGAGAGAGAGAGAGAGAGAGAGAGAAAGTGAGAAAAACACTGGAATACAGGTTTCGTATCGGATATCACGAGAGAGAGAACGCGTGGTGTGCAAGGCAAAGGTAGTATCCGTGACTCACGACACTCTCTGCTTTACTCCCACACGTTTTATCGTTCACCCCTCGTTTTTTGCGTTTTTTTCTCATTCGATCTCTCTCTCTCTCTCTCTCTCTCTCTCTCTCTCTCTCTCTCTCTCTCTCTCTCTCTCCCTCTGTATGTTACGTCTGTCTCATTCTCTTTTGAATTAGAACACCACGTTGGCTCTTTCATTCCAACTGCGTACGTATATCCGTTAGGGTCCAGCCAAGGTAAAGGCAGCGAGAAGAGAAATTCCCAATGGTCCAATATTGGACTTTACAGCTATAGATATGTACCACCATACGGGATATATGGAGCAGAGTTCGCGCCCAAGAGCGGACTTTTTATAAATCTATTACAACACATCGAGACACCTTTCGCGGTTGGAGAACGTAGAGTTGAAGTTTCCATGGCGAAAGCCGTTTTTTACAGATCCAGGGTGTGAAATTGACGAAAAAGAAAAATGGGCAATCGGAGAGAAAAACAATCGATTCGATTCCAATGCAATGGTCATTGGAATATCCGGAAAACAGGCGAAAAAAATGTGAGATATTTTTTCAGTCTTGTCATACTTCTGTCCCTCGAAATGCACATTGAAATTATACGATAATAATCGTTACTATTATCGATATTTATTTGCTTAGAGGTGTGTATACGTATCACAAAGGAGGCATGGTAGCTGATGCATACACCTTGACGCTTAAATGGAAACCTATTATTGATGAATATTATAATAAATGTACTGAGTAATATTGCTTATCGTAATTAGATAACAAGAACGCTCCGAGATTACAGGATGGCAATATACAGAGCTACTGGTTATTGGTAACGATCCTGTGATCGGGTCTTAGGGCATGCTTTTTGTCATCAAATAACCCAGTACTTTCTTATGCAAGAGTGAGTAACTGTCGGGATATTATTATTTTTGCTATTTTTTTTGTGAGGGCAACTTTAAGAATTAATTAAAAGACAAACAGTTGTATGGAACCAAACTTTTTATTATTCGTAGTTTGAGGACACAGTTACAAAGAAGTATGAACAATGATTTTGTATTTTTTAATTCTTTAATTAGGACTCCACCTTGCAAGTCTAATAATTTTTTGTTATTTTCCTGTTGATAATTCTTTGTTACCGTTTCCGCGAACTAGACACAATAAAAAAGTTTAATTCCATACAATAGTTTTTTAGAATTATTTTTTAAAGTTGCCTACCCCTTACTTTAAATAAATATATAATATCTCAAAAATGACACATTTTTGCATAAAGCATTACTGGGTTATTTGATATCTGAAAACATGTCCTAAAACCCTCTCAGGGCATCGTGATCAATGAGCAGTAGCTCTCTATAGTAATTTTTATGTCTTCAGGTTATGTAGGCAGTCCAACATACTAACATTGCTCTGATTTGATGACATTGAAGTTTGCATTGTTGGAACGCAACGAAAATAATTATTTTCCACTTACCAATTTTCTTTGGCAGAACATAGCCACGGCGAACTTTTTTAAAGATCCTCATTAAAGACCTACAGTCTAAATTTATCGAGACTGATTTTAGATTTTAGATAACGATAAAAATAGAGAAAAAAGGAAAACAAAAATATTTCGTTGCATTTCAACGCTGCAAACTTCAACGACACCTCATTCCACCTATTGAGTTGGAAGCAGATCATATGTTGGGCATTCTAGAAGCATATGTTCAAGCTTGTCAGTCCCATGACTATTGCAGGCTAGGCAGATTTGGCGGTCATCCAGTTCATAGCTATACTTTTTGTATCTGAATTCTGTTTGGTTCAAACCGTCAAGTCGACTTTGTGCAATTAGTCTTATAAACGAGATCAGTACGTTCGATCTAAGATACTTTTCCCATTTAAGTTCATTTGATTGTTTTATCTGCTTGTACCCAGTGGAGTACGGCGACCGGAAGGCTCTGATTGCGTCTGAATGAAATTGTTTTTGTATCCTTTTTTTCGATGATGGAGTTCATGTGGTTCATAACCACAGCCGGCGTTACAGTTTCTGAAATATACGCGGAATCCGCTTTGGCTCAATAATTCTCTCGTATACCCGAGTATCATAGTTGTATTACGACATATTTTTGTCCGAGGTGTGCAAAGCAAGTAGCTGATCGAGACAGATTCTTGGGACGTGCTGTCAGGACGTACGAATGTCAGGATCGTTTTCTGTGGTATGCGATAATATTTATTATACAATGAAAAGAGCAGCTGTCCAATAACTATCGCTTCCCATCGCCACGTGAATATTCTACGAAAATGGAGATCTTATTTTCCTCCTCCTGTTCGGAAGTTCGAAGCTTCAGCACCGACACGACATCCGAGACAGCTAAATTTCCGTAAAAATGCTCCTCTAAAAAATCGGAAGGGTTCCACCATTCTTTGACACAAAAAGCAAATGCATTCTGAGATACAGAACGACGGAATTTCTTTCCGCACTTCGTTGAAACGTTTCGCGCAATATCGAGACAGTTTCGTACTTCGGGATTCAAATGTTGACAGCACCTTTTGGCTTGGAGCCTTCCCTGCAGGGCGAGCAAGGCTTGCGTATCTATCGGCATATCGAACAGTTTCCGATATATCGGGAAAACTTGAATTTACACGACGACCACATTTCCGCCCTTTTGACATACCTACGGCTCGTTGCGAGTAGCCGCGTATAAGAGCAGCATATATAATATCGTAACGAGAGTAACGACGAGGCAAAGGAGATACACACACATTCGGAAGGTAGAGGAAGAACATGCACGTCGGAGAAGTAGCTATTGTCGGCATGATACAGCGGCACGCTTTGTTCATTGTTCAACACCGCGAGTCTCTCTCTCTCTCTCCCTCCCTTACTTTGTCTCTTCCGCCTCAAAGTTAAATTAGGTTTGGCCGGGTGTAATGCCCAGTTGAAGCAAACACCGCGGGCCCCCTGTTATAACGATACTGATACCTTCACTGTACGCGTAAAGTTTAGTTGAATATACACGCCAGTTTACCTCGACCCGTAACCGCGATAGTGTTGAAGTTTGCATCATTGGAAGTAAACGCAAATGCCTATTCATTTTTCTCCCCATTATTTTATCGTTTACCAAAAGATTTTTTTTTGCAAATTTAGGTTTCAGGTCTCCCCAATGATCGAAAAAAAAAAAAACGATCGCGTGCTTTTTGTAGCCAAAATGTGCGATCAAAGTATTTAGGTAAATGAAACTGGTGCATGGGCATAGTGTCAGGGTTGGAAAGAAAAGCAGTTTTATTTCAAAAAGAACAAAATATCATGTTTTATTTGGAAAACAAAAAAAAACATGTTTTAAATCAGTTGGACCTAAAAGTTTTTTATGAGGTGTTCAAAACAGGTTTTAAACATTGCTTAAAACTTGTTTAAAACAATATAAGGTGTAATCTGAAGTACAGCTGACATCACAATTAAATGATTATTTATATATTAAATATGTTAAATAATTTGTTTACATAATGTTCTTTACTTGTTTACTCAAGTACTAAGTAAAATTGTTAACATCATTACTTAATAGCTATTTTCTCTGATTTATGGTGCGTCCTCGTGTCTAGAATTGGTCAATTTAAAAATAAGCATGTTGAAGTTAATAATCGGATTTCTTCTCCCATCGGATTTCTCCTCCTTCATTAGTGCTCCTCAATCGCATTTCTGTTTAGTGCTCTCATAATTGCAACTAATTTTGTTTGATATAATAAATTAAAAAAACACTGATGTATTTAGTATCGTGTTTTAAGGATGTTTAAAATAATTCGTTTTGAACATTTTTTAATTCAGGACTGTATTTTGGTGTGTTTTAAACACTGTTTTAATCGATTGTTCTAAACAATGCCAACCCTGCATAGTGTTGAGATTTGTATGGTTGGAGTGCAACGAAAATTCATCTCGATTTGTTCATTTCTTCATTTCTATTACTACCTGAGTCCTTTTCCTTTATTATCAAATTTTAATAAGGACTGTGAAAAACGTTTCAGTGATTTTTGTCCACTTAATGTGTTACAAAAAATACGGCCGGACGAAAAAAAAAACAAACATATTTCCGTCGTATTCCAACGATGCAAACTTCGATACCCTGCAGCACTGACAGTGCACGCAATTTCCTGGAGAACCAAAAAAGTAATATACAATATGCAGTAAAAAATTGCCCTTTTCGCCCTTGGAAAAAAAAATCAGACATGCTTATGCGACGGTGCATTGGACCGCCATGAAACGCCGGAGGGTTCCTTTTTCTTCTCCCACAAAACCACGGGATACATATCCAAAAACCTTCGTGGAGTGGACACTATCGTGGCTCTTTCTCCGAGATACGATCGCGGTCGTCGTTTTTTCCATCCTGCGGCAATATATCTGGCTCGCCTCCTCTTCCCTACGTCGCGACGAGGATGTACCTTGCGCTGGTCGCGAACTCGCGGAAGTTCGGAAGCCAAAGTACACGCCGGTGAGGTAGACACAGAGAGAGAGAGAGAGAGAGAGAGGAAGGGACGGAGAGCACGAGCACGAAAGTGCTGGGAAAAAGAAAGGGTGTACAGGGAACGGCGTGTAAAAAAAGGGCAAAGGAAAAAGATAGGCGAGGGAAGAGGCAAGCTGGGAAGGTCTACGTGCAGTTGTTATGTGGGGAGAGGAGAAACAGAAGGCAGGACACGGAGGAGCAGCGAAAAGGTCCAAAGGGCCAAGGGAAGCTCCCGGACGCAAACACCCTCGCCCTTTTTTCTTTGCCCATTCACACACACGCGCAGCGATCACCCAGAAGTGGAACGACCTAACTCCTACGATTTCAACGCTAATGAGGAGACTCGTACGAGCCCTTTTATTCTATAATCCACACCCTCCTCTTGGTCCCTTCACGACTGAACGTGTTTGCAAGGATTAAAGCGCACCTACGCTGGACATGTCCCCACGTGCGCGATTTCTCCCGCGTGTGTGTCTTCAACCCTGTTTTGTCCAGTGTCGTGACTCCAGCGTGGTTGGAGCGATATCATCTGATAGCGAGAACTTTTAACGAGCCACGAGCGAATTTTTAAATCATCCGCCCAGACAATACTGGCCCCTGACCAGAAGCTCCTGAGCACGATCTCCACTGCATATTTATAGGAATTTTTCAAAAAAATATATCAGCTTTTACGTACGGGATGTTCCAGGCCAAAAATGATATCTGACCCGAAATTTTGATGGTGCTGCAGTTTCCATCGTTGGAATGCAACGAACATTTTTCTTGATTTTTCCATTTCTTTATTTTTTGCTATTACCTAAAACCTTTTTTTGCAGGTTTTGGTTATAAGTTTGATAAAAAGGATTTTGAAACGTGTTTCAATGAATTTCGTAGTCTGAATGTGCAAAAAAAATACGGGAACACGAGAAAAAATTATTTTTTTTTCATTGCATTCCAACGATACACACTTCAAATCCATAAATTTTGAGGCTTTCACAGTTGGCAACAATTTTAGGAACAAATTCAGTTTTCTCACCAGAGAGCGGATCTCTACCAGGAATCTTGAAAAACCTTTGCATGACTTTGGTAGCCTGAGCCTGCCCAATAAAAATACAAAAGTAAATCCGATGCATTCCGCTGCGACTTCGACGTCATCTTGACTCGACGGCGTTGAATCATTCAAATGCAACAAAAAAAATCTTTTCAATTTCGTAGTTTTATTATTATCCAAAATCATATTTTGCACATTTGTTGTAGAACGCTAAAGAAGAATTTCAAAAAAATTACGTGATTTTCGTAACTCAAACCTGCCAACGAAGATTGGGGAAATAAAAAAAAATCCTTTTCCTTGTATTCCAACGATGCAACGTTCAACGTCATTTGACTCGACAATTCGTCGTCCATGTATTGCTGCGCTTTTACGAAAGTTTTGTAGCCCGAACTCGTTTTTTTTTCGACAAATTTCGGCTACGAGAATCACTCAGACGTTTCTCAGGATCCTTATGGGAAATCTAAAGGCCAATTCAACAGAACAACAATTTTGGATAATGAAGTAAATGAAGAAATAAAAATTAAGCAATAGTTTTCGTTACATTCTAACGGTGTCTTCAACTTCGTGATTTTTCGCAATTATTTTCGTGACCCAAAAGACAACCATTCAGAGTGAGACCCCCTCTCGAACTTTCCTTTCTCTTAAAGGGCTATACCAGTGTGACACTTTCTAAAAATCGATTTTTTTTGCCTTTTTCGACAGTTTATATTTGCAAGAATTTCAAGGCCGTATCTCTAATACTCCCTGAATGGGAGCCTTCTAAAGAGTAACCGCTCGTAGGTATAAAATGCCCCAGTTGAATCTTTGAACGCGTTTTTCGCGAAATGAGATGTTTCAAATTTGCTGACATTGTAACTCAAAGAGCAATTATCTGATTGACTTGAAATTTCAACTGAGTACTCTTGAATATATTTACTCTACAATGACGTAGGATATTTTTGATTGGATGAAAATTGACGACTTGGCATTGAAAAAAACGACCACTTTATAGGCAAGAAAACAGACTTTTTTTAAATACAACTACGCCGTTTTGTTAGATTTTGATATTTTTCGAAAATCCTACGTCATTGTACAGGAAATACCTTCCAGTTTAACGACTTTTTTTCTTTTTTCGGTTTCAGCTACTCAACCGGCCGGAATCATGTCAGCAGTGGAGGAACTTTTTTTGGCACCTCCGAAGGCAGCGCATAAGTCGCTTGGACCTCAATATTTTTTCTATGAAAAAATTATGTAATATAGGTCAAACATAGCCAAATATATTCTTAATTTTCCGAAATATTTAACCGAGTACTTTTCTTCCAAAAAATTCCCGAAAATCACCCAAATGTTCAGCGTTCACGCTGTTACAGCCCCTTAAACGCGAAGTCAAAGTTATTTTTATTTCTTATTTTTATAAAAAATATATACTGAGAATCCTAAAAAAAAAGCTTTGCCCCATTGTCGCAGCCTGAATGTGGCAAAACAATTAGGGCACTTCGAGTAATAATTTATTCTCATTGCATCCGTGCAATGGAAACTTAAACAGAATTCATTTACTCAGCCCTTCGGAGTAGTTCGAGAAAAAAAACCTGTAACGCAGAAAAACACTGACTCGGCGTATAATTCCCCATACGCGATGCGAACTTCAAGTATTGTGTTTTATTCACGAACTCTCTCGGTGATCGTGGTCGGGCTCGCGCGCGGAGCTTCTGCAGTTCTTGCAGCCAAGATGCAGCACGTATGTAGCAGCAGACACGAGGGGATCGAGTGTACACATATGCGCGTGCGCTCTACTGTCTCCACGGTATTCTTTCATTCGATCTGCCCTCGCTGCGGCCTTTACCGGTTTTCTGCATCAGATATCGGCTCTCGAAAGCGTTCAGCCCCTCTTCCTCGCGAGTATCACGACTTGAGAGAAACGTTATGACCGTATTGGAGAACCGTACAAAGAGAGAGAGAGAGAGAGAGAGAGAGAGAGAGAGAGAGAGAGAGAGAGAGAGAGAGAGGCAAAGATGCCCATGGCATTATGCGACTTTTTCTTCTTTCTTTCATCGAATTGGCCGTAGACTCACAAATCGCAGGCAACGGCCAGTACATGCAGCCCAGTTTTCGTGAAATCATCGAGGCCTCCGATTCTCGCTTTCATCAGGCTCTCTAGTGCATTGTCGATGGGTAGGAATATTTTCACCGCAAAACGAAAGGGGGCGACTCACGGAAATTACACGTAAAACTATATATATATATATATATATATATATATATATATATATGTATGTATATATATTAGGCGTAGTAAAAAGAAACCCATTATTTTTCCATTCAATTTCATGTAAAAATAATGGATTCCTTTTTACTACACCTAATATATATATATATATATATATATATATATATATATATATATATATCTGTAAACGTTTTTCCAGTACTTTTCTGCTGTCAATCTGGCTGTTTCAAGGCCTGCTGTTTAGTCACCCAGTTGATCCATTCGAAAAAGATGATAAAAAAATGCATGCTGGTGTTCGAACCATCCAATTGAGTATATCAATCATAAATGCTTTCATATATTTATGTGAAATAAATGGAGCAACTCGTTAGGAAAGTAGTTTTGGCTCGGACCCAAAATATCCAGGTTTACAGATGAAGTGATATATATTTTTATTTTCCTGATTTCTTTATGTAAAATTGTACCCCATAAAAAGAATATCCACACCAATTTTTCGTTTTTCACCTCTTTCCTTTCAGGAGTCATGATTTTCCCAAAAAATATCGATTTCGGAAGTTTTGGAAACGTTTAAACGCTAAAAATTTCGAAACTAATTGAGATATCGACAAATATTGACATATAACGTTTTTTCACTCTGAAGCATACTTTCGTTGAAAAATGTGAAAACAATCATCAATTATAAATATCATGTTAGGGACACCGCACATCGGGAGTCCTCATGGGGATCCAATGAGATTCTGCACTGTTCCCGATGAACGCCGTTCGAGAATTCCACGTTCGAATCGAAAATATGTGAAAAGTCATGAGAAAAAATTCGGCGCGTTGAAACATAACCTGAACGCTTCGTGAGCGTGTACGTGTGTGTCGATACGTCGAAGTGCAGTAAAATAAATAAACGACAATAACAGCAGCTTTCTTTTCTGCTTAAAAACTGCCTTTGCGGTTGAAGGCAGTTTTTAGCAAATTTTGAGGTGTTTAGCGCCGGATTTGATTCAAAATATTTCGGGACCTAACAAAGGTATGCTTGAGAAACACTAAAAATAAAAAATTAAAGAATTTGACGTAATTTGAAAAATAAAGAATTTGAAAAATAAAGAATTAAAGAATTTGAAAAATAAAGAATTTGAAAAATAAAGAAATAAAGAATTTGAAAAATAAAAAATTAAAGAATTTGACGTCTGGACCAGTCCGGTTTCGATCGCCACTATAATTCATTGAGTATACGAATTTTCGGCCAAATGAGAAAGAAAATGGGCTTTTCATTTATTTCGTTATATCGATGTATTTTTACTCCCTGGCCACGAATCCACCGTGAATTCCCTCCAAAGCCTTCAATTTTCATTAAAATACACCTGTGTGTGAGTTGGTGATTTTCTTCGTGAAACGGGTCGAGGGTTAGCAACAGGCTTGACCTCCGACCGATTCGACGAGATATTTATAACGAGCTATACATGGCAGCGTGGGTTGCGAAGCCTGAGAATTTTCCTCAACCCGATACTCAATAATCAACCAACTAGAAATTAAACGTTCGTCAGTAGCCTCCCTCTCATATCTCTCTCTCTCTCTCTCTCTCTCTCTCTCGCTCTCTCTCTCTCTCTCTCTCTCTCTTGCGACTCGAATAATCTATATTAAGGTACTCGTACGCTTTTTCCTCATCTGCTTTGGCTGTTCGTTTTTTTTCATTCGTCTCGCAACCACTCACGGGTGTCTCTTTAGCTCGTGCACGTTTCTGACCTCTTTACCAGTTTCCACCCAGCGAGGTTTTCATCGGTGAGGTATATAACCCTGGTGCTCAACTCTCTTTGACTTCTCTCCTCTTCTGGGCTTTTTTATACATAAAGGAAAGAAAGGGAGACGAAGAGAGAGAGAGAGAGAGAGAGAGAGAGAGAGAGAGAGAGAGAGAGAGAGGGCGATAGAAAGAGAGGGGAAGAGGGAGGAAGCAGCAGAGAGGCAAAGTAGAAAGGAGAGACCAGGTGTCGTTATGGCGAGATTTATCTCCAGCTTTATCCCATACTATGATATTGATTAACCGAAGCTCGGAAGAACATCGTGCAAATGATATTTCACCGGCTTCGCTCGACGAGGTTGTTGATAATTAGGTTCATATGTCGCGAATGGATCTTAGGCACATCTCGTATCAGAGTTATTACGACAAACACGTTTTCTATATAGTTGAAAAAATCCTGTTTTAGGTATGCGTCCGACTATATGAACGTAACCACATTACAGTCGAACCTCGATATAAGGAACTTCGATATAACGAAGATTCGTCCATTCACTTCCGATAGACACCCGAAACCTTGATATAATGAACATAAAATACATAACGTATTTTATACATAATGATTATATTTTTATACATTATATATTTACACATATTATAAATTTATACATTATATATTATATATTTATATATAATGATACAATAAAAATAAAATAATAAACACTGTGCTCTAACTGCTAATTTCATGTGAAAAAAGTCTCTAATTCAAACTTTTCTTTCTTTAAAAAATGTCCCTATATTTATAGTACTAATATATATTTAAAAAAACATTATAAAGAGCATGATCTCGATATAACAAACTTCCCTAGAGATTCGTTATATGGAGGTTCAACTGTACCAGAAAAAGAAACGAAGTGTCGAGTCAGGCAATGATTGAAGCCGATGAAACTATTCTAAATTGAGTACCAGTGAAAGCTTTCTAAAAGATGGTAATGAAAATCGCAATTACTCAGCTTGAACGTGACGGATCGAGATGCAAGTGCAGAATAATTCTGGGAGCGTTTACTTTCACACGCCAAACATCAGGTAAAAGTTCCAGTCGTTTTCGCAACTATGACCAAACGGACAGGCACAAGGATGCAATTGCTCAAATCATAGATACCGTTTCAGCATCGTACTCTGGACCAGCCAGAATGCAGTAAAAAATGGCCAAATTCCGATGTTCCCCCTGGGAAACGCTTGGTGAAAAAGGAAAGCATTTTTCGTTAACACGAAGGTACATTGTACATTGAGAGCCATTATAAAAAATCATCAAAAAATGCAGAAAAGCAGATACTGTTTCAAAGTCGGTGGACATGATGTCTCGAGAACCACTTGATGGATTGTATCCAAATTTACAGGAGGTACGATGAGAAGCATTTAAGGGTCATTGACGATCGCACTTTTTCAAAATCGATCTTCATTTTTCAATAGTTAAGTGAAAATGATTTTTTCCATAGATTTTGTATGCTCAAGTTTCAATGCGCCGCCGCAGCGTTAAAAAAAAATTGTCTAAAAAATGGACGATCGTCAACGACTCGTATTTATTGTTAACTTGGATACCCCGTTTGGTTTTTACATTTCTGATGGACCATTTAAGCTGGAGAGTGTCTGGAGTGTCTGGAGAATGTTTTTGTTGTTTTTCTATATTTTTTTATGACTGTTCGAAGGTTCTCCATACATGTACCTTAGTGTTATAGAAAAAGCCTTTTTTCACCAACCGTTTCCCCCAACAAAAAAAAATCGGCATGTAGCCATTAATTTCGAGCCTCTAGGTAGATGCAGCACCTTAAATACAGCCTGCAAAAGAAAAGAATATACAGTCGGTACAATTTTATGATACCCGTAAAATATACCGCAATCCTAATTATCACGAGCGGGTCGCCGTCTTTTCAATCCCGTTTGAGCTTTGTGCTTAATATGAAAACCCACGACGGAACAGGTGCACCGAAGGGGCGAGTAGGGTACTTTTTCTTGTCAAATAATTTCCGTACTCGCATATGCGCTGGCCGTATGCAGCAGGTATATGGCGAGGTGTGTACACAAGAACGCGAATATGTGGAGGGGGATATACACCCACGAGAATTCTTTGAAGTCTGCTGGACGTCGTATAGGGCTGCCAAAGAGCGCAAAAATAGTCATAGGGTGAAAGGGTTAAGCTGAGAAAGAGGGCGAAGTAGGTAAGTAAAGAGGGGGCGAGAGAGCAGTAGGGAAGGGAAAAGCGAAAGAAACGCAGGCCTTTTGAACGAAGGCGTCGACCCTTGAGAGAGAACCGGTGCCAGACACAATTGTCACGAGTGACGGGGCACACTGCCACTTGGAGCTGGCTTCTCCCGCATTTGCGCGTGTAAACTCCGCAAAGCAAAGGGCCTCAACCTAGCCTGGACGTATATGGAAAAAGGTCATTTTGACGAGATCGGGGGTTGACGTCAAGATTACCTTTTTCCATATACGTCTGCTGCAGCCTGTCCAGAAAGTTGTTTGCGAGTCCCTAAATCCTACCATATCCCTATAGGGATTTCTTTTTCGTTGCATTCCAACGAAGCAAACTTCAACGTCATCAATTCGATCGTCGCGACAACTTCTGCACGGGGGTCCTTGAGGCGGAATGTCTTCAAAATAATCTCTCCCCATACGTGTCTTTGTACTCCAACGTCATCAATTGGATCCATATGACAATTTCCGCACGAAGGCTCCTGAGGCTCAATGTCTTCAGAATCATCTTTTACCATACTCTATACCTGCTGGTTCAACGGGACCCGCGTATCGTAGTATTGTTTCCAACGGGAGAGAGCCTCACCTGCGAGGGAGTTTCCCTTGGCCTAGCTTGGAGGAAAGTCGCGTCACGGAGGCCTTTGAAGAATCCTCGCTCTTCAAGTTCCTCGTCGTGGCACATACGCACGTATGACCTGCATTAGGTGCACGTATAAGCGTGACGTAACGCGAGACATTTACGCGGTGGGTCGTTTCGTCACGGACGCCCTTTCGACTAAAGCCCCACTGTTTGGCCTCACAAGTGACGGTCGAATTTTACGCCGGCGTTCATCTACGCGCGAAGTTTGCCACGTGGCGTCGCTGCTCCTCCCCTGACTCGCAATTAGGGCAGCGATCTTTTGCATCGTTCGAATGCAATGGAAGTTTTTCCTTCTTCATTTCTTTTTTCATTTTTTTTGTTCCTCCTTCTTCCTTTTGTCCTTTTTCACTTTCCTTTTTGCCGTCTCCATTTCTTTATTTTTATTATTGCGATGTTGAAAAAGTTCTCGCTGTTTTTCGTGAAAATTAATGTTTAATTTGAGAAAATCAATTCTAATGCTTTTAAGGTGGTACGATCACTTCCACGGGGTCAAAAAAGAGCCTAAACTTATTTTACCCACAGCTGCTCTGATTGATGTTTACTTATGTTGATTATTCGTATTATCGATTATAGTGTGCCAAATGTTTTGGTAAATTATGAATTTATTGCACGTGAACAAATAAAAACTTAAAAATTAGATTGTCAACGACTCGGTAGTAATCTTCGTAATAATAATAATGTTAACATATCCACTATAAAAACGGGCTAATTTTTTTTCTCAATTGCAGTCCTATTCGAAATCATATTTCGCCAATTTGTTGTAGAGCGCTAAATAAGAATCCTAAAAAAAGTTTCCACGATTGTCTCAGCTCAAAGCTGCCAAAAAAATTTGGGAAATAAAAAAAAATCTTCTCCGGCGCATTCCAACGATGGAAACTCCAACGTCATCGAAGTCATTATTTTGGATACGGTGGAAGTTTCCATCGTTGAGTTGCAACCAAAATTAATATTTCTGAATCCCTTCGATTTCATTTGGCAAATTTTGTCTACAAAAATCCTTGGTATCATATCATCATTTATAACCCAATTAATGAGAAAATAGTAAAAGAATGTTAACCTCATTTTTCGGAAAAGTCACCAAAGTAAATAGTTACCAAGTACTCCAACCATTTTTAGAGGTATCTATTTAGCGATCTACAATGTGAGTCGATTAAAGAAAGATCTTTCACACTAAAAATATTGAAAAGTTGGAAAAAACCTTTCGTTGCATTCCAACGATGCAAACTTTAACACCGTTATTTCGGAAGCGTCTAACTCAATCTCTGCATGTTGTTTTCGACAGAGCATGGTCACCGTGAGTCTCAACAAGAGTTCCGTGTGCTTCAGCTGCAATTTTTTTGCATAAAGTAGAGCAATGAAATTTCCCACAACTAAGCTTTTTTGGCACGAAATTTGACATGTTTAACACCCAAAAAAGGTCGTTAAACTTCGGCAAAATGACATATACTGAATTTCAAGCTAGCTTATAGGACTTCTCGATAGATGCGTTACGACTTTAAACGACATGCACGTGTAGGGGGTGGGTACAACCTCTACTAATAAGTGTCACTCGCAGGAAACAAGATTACAATTCAATCTTTATTTCTCTTCCGTAACACAAAAACAAAAACACAACACAACATACTTGAGACCTGAACAATTTATATTTTTAACACATGCAAAAAAAAATAATTTGTAATAACTAAAATTTTCCATTCGTAAACTGTTTAATGAATGTTCACATTTAATTAGCAAAACGAAAAAATAGCTATTCCAACAATTCGCGTAGTATTTCTAGGTTTGATATTTGCCAACATTCGTTCTATCTCCGTCTCTTCTTATTCATCATCCGTTATTCTTATTCACTTCTTCTTATTCAATATATTTAGTGAAGCTAAAAAAAAATTATGAAACAACGCGTAGCTAAGTAACAAGACGAAAGAATGATGACCGACTCATTTGATTCATACAACCCGCCAGTTGTCTAGGGAACTAGAACGCCACATCAATGGCGTCGATGGTCGCGTTTACGGTCGCAACGCCACAACCGGCCACCGCTCGGTACCGTGGTAAGTGAGCAATGTTTCTTACCGACTCGCGAGAGCCTGTGTCCCCACACACGCAGTTCTGGTAACGCCATCTGTTGGAAAACAGCGATAACTTATTCAACGTCCTAATGCAAAATCTTTGGCAGAAGAGGTTCTCCATTTCCAATGACGATCCTAAAAAAACCTTTGCGTGTCATTCGTAACCTGTACCTGCCGAACGACAGTTGTGCAATTGAAAAAAAACCTCAATTTCCCCTCCGCCCCAACGGGGCAAACTTCGTTACCCACAATTTTGAAAAAAAATCGGTTCAATTCTACCGTGCACTTTGCGGTTCGTTGAATTTAGCACCGTTGGAACTCAACGTGAATTCTTCTTCATTTTTGCCCTGTTTGTTATCGTAATTTTCTTCCCTGCAGACTACGGTTATCAGACTAACGTCTGCAGATCCGACAAAAGGTGCGAGTGATTTTCCTAACCTGAATATGTAATTTTAAAAAAATCCCCGCCCAAAAAGCGCCCAAAAAAACGCCTCCGAGAGTCCCCTAGCGTTGACACCCAACACGAAGACTGGAGGAACGAAATAAGGGTCAGCGGAGACAGGAGGGAACAAGGGACAAAATTAGAGGCCAAGGGAATGGTTGAAAAAAAATATACGAGAAAAGAGTATCACGCTCTAAAAAATCCTCTATCTTTGCGCTCTGCCGGCTCCGATCATCGTTCTTCGTTAAGAAAATAGCCCGGAAGAGGAGCAAGTTCCACTCTTCTCCGTCTCAAATTAAAATGAACTGTACAGCTCCCCAATGTACATATAATGCATATAGACCTATACGAGCCAAAGCCCATTTGTGTAATGAGAATTCGTCGCCAGGTCGTTCATTTGGTACGTCTTCTTCGATGCTATTCGACAACAACAACAACAGCAACAACAACAACACCAACAACAACAATAATAATAATAACAACTTTATTAATGTATTATTAATAAAGATAATATCATCATCATCATCATCATGATATTATCTTAATTAATTAATTAGGTTAATATTCATTAATAAAGGTTAATAATAATTAATTACATTTTTTAAGGTTAATTTTAATTAATAAATAACGGTTAATATTAATTAATTAAAAATAAAAATTAGGTTAACAATAATTAATAAAGATAATAATATCATCATCATCACGACCTCGACCGGCACATCTAAAATCAAGAAATTCATAATAATAACAATAACAACAACGATACAAAAAGTAATCCTAAACTTTTCCACCAAACTCTCGTGCTTTCCTTCGCAGCATACATTAAGACATTTTTTTGTACAATCGTCGTTCGAAACTTGCGAGGCGAAGCTCAGCCTCGTCCACGAAAAACCAGCAAATGCTTATTTTGTTAGAATAATTGTACTTATCTATAGGACGAAGAACAAGCTCCCTCATAGGCGCGCGCACACACTGACACACACACACACACACACACACACACACACACACACACACACACACAAATGGGAGTGCTGTGCCATTGAGTCGAATCGAGATCGCGAAAGGAGAGCTTCCGCGTATTTTGCGCGTTCGCAAGAGGCGTCAAAAAAAAAAAATCACTCACCAAGAAGATTTCGCGCCAGTTAAAAGGAGGCATCGTGTACCAGGCTGTCAAAATACTCGTGTTCACGAAACCTTTGACACGCTAGTGAAAAGGGATGAAGAGAAGAAACGCAGGCAAATGCGCGAATCGTCAATATAATGGACTTACGAGACACACACACGCACGCGCGCACGCGCACACACACCGAGCTTTACTCTCATTGTTCCCTCGTTTCATCGTCATGAATGCATGAGCGTCGGACGGCAAGAGGTGACTACAGTACGGACTACTGGATGTTGAAGCTTGCATCGACCGATAGAATGCAAAAGGGCTCAACTCCCACGGCTTAGCACATCAATGATCCAGGGTCGATCCCTTTTGTTGTCAAGCAAGCGATACATGCACAAACGCGTATAGAGGTATGCACGGATCGACCAGGGCTACGACGAGCGATTTTTTCGGTCCACGCGGCAACCCGACACCTTCCGAAAGTTCTTCCCCTCGCAGTCCTCCCCCCGCCGCGGTCTTTTCCCGAGGGGAAAAAGAACTGAAAGGAAACCTTTTCTCGTTTTCTTTGTGGGGCAGGAGCCATATCCCTCGAACCCACCCGGCTCATATGCAATACTCAGGTATACGTGGCGTGCACGAAGGGCTCGATATAACGAGGACGGTTGTGTGCATATATATATATATATATATATATATATACGCACACGAGGACCACTCGTTGACGGGCCAAGATTTTTTTAGAGAGATATACCCCTCGGCAAAGGAGTGGGAAGGAAATAACAAAAGATGAAATAAAAGTCTGAAGTATGGAGTACAAGAGCTAAGGAGGGAGCAGGTGGGGGGTATGCGTAGGGACCAAGAATGGCAAAGGTATAGGCACTCACACACACTCACACCTGTACTTTTGATCCCTCGTGTGGTGTAATCCTTTGGATAGAACATATGCACACATATATACATGCAGACATACATACATACGTACGTATATATATTAGTGTGTGTGTACATATGTATATATATACACACACGTATATCTGACAGGGGATCACAAGACACACGTGAGATCAAAAGTACATGGAACGATCACGAAAGCTGCGAGCCTACGAAAAATATCATAATAATAATGATATGGCAATACCAATAATAATGACAATCGAATCATTACGGAGACAATGTGTACGAGAGATGTGTATATTGGATTTATACGTATCGATGCCCATTCACAATGGACGACCACCAAACCGTGAATTTTCGATTTATCGGTGTAAGGATGATGAAAATAACAACAACAATAGGGCGACGAATTTCACAGCGTCTTTACGGTACTTGTAGGGCAAAACGTTGGGGCGCGTTCACCTTTGTCGCGACTCCCCATTGACTGCGGGGTTAAATATCACTGAAAAAAAAGTAAGAGAGAGAGGGAGATGTGGAGGGCGATCGGAGGTTGGTATAGAAAACGTGTCATGGATATTATACGGGTTGTGACAGCTCGTTTCCAGGTCTACGGAGTGCGCGATGTGTAATGGGATACCGGATTGAGATATGGACAATGGGAACGACGAGAATATTTCCTAAGAGAAATTTTTCTTTATATTTTTGATAGGGCTTACCGTTCGATAGATATGGGTGTGTGTGTGTGTGTGTGTATGTATAAATTTAACGGCACAAGACTTTCACTTGGGCGTTATTTATTGTTTAACGGCCGGGCAAAGGATGGAATGAGAATAGCGCGGAGGGTTTTAAGGGGACATTCGACGCCACCGCCCAAGAGCCAAAGTCACTTTATTTTATTTATTACCCACGGACGTTGTACCGAATGGAAGTTATAAGCTGGAACGAGGACATATGCGGAGGCAGAGAATGGATAGATAAAGAGAGATATAGAGAAGGGAATGGACAGCATGAAAAAAGACCTCGTAGTCTTCATACAAAGGGAAAAACGTTCGAGTTATTTCGTAACTCGAATGGCCAAGCTGAATTTGGGTAGTTCAGGAAAAATGAACTTTTATGGCCTCTCCGAGATGACGTTGAGGAGTTAGGCTACTGTGGAAATGACGAACGCCCGTTCGTCAGTTCAGACAACAAAGATTGAAGAGGAAGGTCCGACGTGTGGTGCGGAAATAGCAGATCGAAGGTAAACTTCTGATTAGTATTTTTCAAAATGGTGTACATCATTTCTCGACATGTAATGGGCGAATTGACTTGAAGTTGGGCATCGTTATTCAGTTTAGTAGTCGTTTAGTCTTGACCGACGTTTTTCTTCGTAACATATTTTTTAATTCATTATTAACATTAATAAGGTCATTGAGGCTCGAAAGAAACGAAAAAAAAAATATTTTTGATTGAAATACGGTATCAAAAAAAAGCTCGGTCAAGTCTTAGCCACTATTATTTATTTTAAGAAAATAAAACGCTTTTTTGTTTCCGATCAACCTCGTGGGCAATATCAAGTACACCATTGAACCCCTCGCGTTCAAAAGTCTTTCACGAGATTGTTTATAACTTTTTGAATACTTAATATTTTTGTTTGACATTTGTTGCACAACTTTGTTAAAGTATATATAAATAAATGCCCAAACGATTTTTCAATCACTTTAGTTATTCCGTCGAAATCAACTATTCCAAATAATCGAAATCTACTTGAGATAAATGAGATATTTAATTCCCTAGGATTCTACGACGTTGAAGTTTGCATAGCTGGCTCGCCACGATAATGATTTTCTCTTAATTTCCCAAGCTTTGTTCGATAGATTCTAGCTACGAAAGTCACGCAAACATTTTTTAGGATTCTTATTCAGCGATTTACAACAAATTTCCAAAATATTATTTTGGACATCGATAAAAACGTGAAATTGAAAAGAATTTTCGTTGCACGAATTTCGTTGATTTTCTCTCAATTTTCCGAACTTCGTTTGACAGATTCTAGCTACGAAAGTCACGCAAACATTTTTTAGGATTCTTATTCAGCAATTTACAACAAATTTCCAAAATATTATTTTGGACATCGATAAAAACGAGAAATTGAAAAGAATTTTCGTTGCACGAATTTCGTTGATTTTCTTTCAAATTTCCGAACTTCGTTTGACAGATTCTAGCTACGAAAATCACGCAAACATTTTTTTAGACTTCTTATTTAGCGATCTACCACAAATTTCCAAAATATTATTTCGGATATTGACGAAAACGAGAAATTGAAAAGAATTCTTGTTGATTTTCTCTCAATTTTCCGAACTTCGTTTGACAGATTCTAGCTACGAAAATCACGCAAACATTTTTTTAGACTTCTTATTTAGCGATCTACCACAAATTTCCAAAATATTATTTCGGATATTGACGAAAACGAGAAATTGAAAAGAATTCTTGTTGCAGGCCAACGATGCAAACTTTACCGTAGGATTCTATTCCTCCTGACTTTGCGCCTTTCCCTTTTGCCCTCCAGCTGCGATTATTCGCCGAGGCTTTTGACTCAGACTTCACGACGGCATACCCTGGCGGCTCGTCCACGTGCGTGGAAAGCACGAACCGCCTTCGTCGCCGCAATATTTCGCACGTGGACACACACCTTTGTGCCGTTACGTATTACGCAGCTTGGCTTTACTCCGTACATACCGGATGGAAAATAATTCCCTTTCCCGGTCGTTCCTACGAGCTCTGCATGACGCTTCGTGACAAGCAAGGTACCGGAGGTGTATCGATTGTTGGCGAACAGAAAGTCGCAACCAGCCAGGCTTTCCGCGTGCTTGATCCGGGAGGTGTCGAGACCCACGAAAAATGCATGAACTTCGGGATTTTTTTTTTTTATAAAACAAATACTTTTGGAAATGAGCTTAAACGTATCTTCTTCTTCTATCAATGGAGAGTAAATTCCAATTTCATTTGTAAAAAAAATCCAGAGTGGCAGCTCCAGCTCTTCCGTCACACAAAGCCATTACTTACGTTACTTCAGTTTCCATAAGGCTGCGTGTAATTTGTGAATTTTAATTTCTCAGTAGTCAGCTTCCTAATCGTCGTGAAATTTTTACATAACCTTTCAAATGTTGTACATAATGACCTATCAAATTTAAAAAATTTTACTACCGTTTTCCATTTTGGACGCAACATCCTTAAGTCACTATTTTTAGACGAAAATGGTAGTTAAAAAAAGTTCCTAAAAAAATTGTAGGTCTGCGCTGCGCTGACGAAACCAAAAAATTCAAACGGTTTTAGATTCAGTATGTTACTGGCTATAGAGCATATCATATGATTTTTTATATATGCAAAGATAACAAAATGGCGGACATTTTTCGAAAAAACAAAAAAAAAACCGCGTTTTTTCACCGTTTTTGGCAAAAAAAGTAAATATCATAATTTAAAAAAATCCCTGGTATGCGTTATAGCTATAGTTGTGAAGAATATGTGGTTGAAATTTCATAAGGATCGGTTCAGTAGTTTCGAAGATTTTATCAACAAGCCGTCGAAAAACGTTGTTTCGAGCAAAACGCGTTCGAAGTTTGTTTGGGTTACATAAATACATAAAAAATTCTTTTATGTATTTCGAAAGTGTATTTATTAAGTGTAACGACTTTTATATCAATATCTATAATATAAACCTATTAAAAAATCATGAAAATAGCCTTTTTTAGCATCTGAAGTGGGAAGACCCCTTAAAAAGACGCGTTTAAAGTTTGTTTGGGTTACATAAATGCATAAAAAATTCTTTTATGTATTTCGAAAGTGTATTTATTAAGTGTAACAACGTTTATATCAATATCTATAATATAAGCCTATACAAAAAATTCATGAGAATAGCCTTTTTAGCATCTAAAGTGAAAAGACCCCTTAAAAAGACAAGTTTAAAGTTTTTTTGGGTTACATAAATGCATAAAAAAAATTCTTTTATGTATTTCGAAAGTCTATTTATTAAGTGTAACAACGTTTATATCGATATCTTTAATATAAGCCTATAAAAAAAATTCACGAAAATAGGCTATTTTAGCGTCTAAAGTGAGAAGACGCCTTAAACCTTCATGCGAGCTGCTGATCGGTATGGACAGACTTGCCGCACGTAAAGTCCTCGATCATACCGACCCCCCCCCCCCTCTCTCTCGCTCTCTCTCTCTCTCTCTCTCTCTCTCTCTCTCTCTCTCTCTCTCTCTCTCTCTCTCTCTCTCTCTCTCTCTCTCTCTCTCTCTCTCCCCCTTGCCCTCCCAGGTAATAAACGACGCGACGGACTCTCCTGCTTAGCATTTATGGAACGAAGAGAGAGAAAGAGAGAAGGGCGAGAGACGGACGTAACCCGAGCTCTCCTGAATAACCCATAAGTCGTCCTGCACTATGCAACCTCCTGGAGCAGGAGAGTCCTTCAGTGATGCCCGTCGCGCGAAAGCGCCTACGTGGAACGAAACTTGGCCTCTGAATGGAAGACTTGATCCAAACAGGAAGGCGTAAAACTTACGCGAGACAGACGAACCGTGTGGAACATAAATTAACGTCGCGTCTCTCTAAGTCGACGTATTAGTTCGTCCCTGCCTCGGTCCCTCGAGTACGCACTCCCTTGCTCGTGTCACACCCACGACACTGTCTCTCGAGCTGGCGACAGTCGAGAGGAAGGATTGTGGATTAAGCGGCAAGAGAAAGAGATTTATTAGATTTACTATGCCTTGGTTAGTACTCGAGGTAAGAGAGAAAGGGGGGCGGGGTGTTCGGAAAAGCTTCTGTATCGATTGCATTTTCTACCTTTTGATTATGCAACTTTTTGTCTCGGTAATTTTGCGGTAAAAAAATGAGAAAATATTTTACTAATTTACGAAATAAAAATAGTTTACGAATAAATATTTTACGAAATTACGAAATAAAAATGTTTTAGGGTTCAATATTTTCGGACTTTACGATATAAAAATATTTTATGAATTTACGTAACAAGAAGACTGTACGAGTGAATGCTTTACGAATTTACGAAATCGAAATACTTTATGAGGTTGAAGTTTGCATCGTTGGAATGCAAGAGAGCTTGATGAGAGCAAGAGAAAATGATTTCTTTTTATTTTACAAACTTCCTATGGCAGATTTGAGCTACGAAAATCACGCAAGCAATTTTTCGGATCCTTATTTAGCGATCTAAAACAAATTCGCAATACATGATTGTAGATGATAATGGATATAAGAATGTGAGAAGAATTTTCGTTGCGTTCCAACGATGCAAACTTCAGCCCCATAATACTTTACGAATAAATGTTTTACGAACTTACGAAATAATAATAGTTTACTAATAAATGTTTTACGCATTTATGTTACAAATATATTTTAAGAATGAATATTTTACAAATTTACGAAACATAAATATTTTACGGGTGAATACTTTACGAGATTACGAAATAAAAGTATTTTCCGCATAAATATTTTCCGAATATTTATTCGGTATTTATTATATTTTTGGTATATAATTCGGTATATAATATTTTACAAGTATTTATCCGAATTCGGTATATATATTCGGTACATAATGTTTTACGAATATTTATTTCGGATAAATATTTGACGAATTCACGAAATAAAAATATTTTACAAATAAACATTTTACGATTTACGAAAAAAAAAGTATTTTACAAATAAATGCGCGGCAAATGTCTATAAATCTCGCTATTCACCATGCGATATGGGAAATACGATCGACCTACGATTCAGGTGGAGATACAATTAAGGCGTCTTTGTAAGATAACGAGAAGATGTTAAAGTTCGCATCGTTGGAATGCAACAAAAAATCATTTTTATTTTCTTATTGCCTCATTTTCATTATCATCGAAAAATGTTTCTTACGCATTTGGGGTGAAGATCATCAATAAGGATTCTGAAAAAAGTTTGAGTGACATTGAAGGCCTGAATTTGCCAAAAAAAATTGGCCTACTGAACTTTTGTTGCGTTCCAACGATGCAAACTTCGATATCATAAGAACGAAACCCCGAAACAACAGGCTGAAAAAATACTTTTCCTCTTTCCACGCCGGATCCGGCATAAAATCACGTGTACCCAGCATCTCTAAATTGTAGATCGTTCACAATTATTTTGCCGTGTAATTTAGCGCGATGTTTCGTCGAGGGAAAAAAAAGAGTCAAACTTGCTGTGTCACGTTCCGTCATTGCCGATAAATCTTCATGAGATCGTAATTTTTTTTCGTATTCGAATGGTCGTATCCGGTTTTCCCGGGGCTTATTCATGAGTCGTCTCGATCGGGA
This sequence comes from Ophion costatus, assembly GCA_951751655.1. Taxonomy (NCBI): domain Eukaryota; kingdom Metazoa; phylum Arthropoda; class Insecta; order Hymenoptera; family Ichneumonidae; genus Ophion; species Ophion costatus. The sequence goes on along the minus strand of OX632362.1, from coordinate 27,148,450 downwards.
GGGTGCGTAGAGGAGAAGCAGAGCGTGTGCGGGAGGTCGGAAGAGAGTTAGAGACGAAGAACGAGACGATAGGGAGACACGACTTTACGACGCGTCGTTCATTCGCCGGAAGGATTACAGCCCCGGTACACCCTGTAAAACGAGATGTCCCGCACAACGTGACATTGAAGTTTTCAGCCAAAAGTTTAGAACTCCCGCGCTCTTGGTTCCTTCCTCGTTTCTCTCAGATATCTCGGCTTTTACGGCCTGTAACCGTTTTACGGGGAGGGAAGAACGTTGGAAACGAGCAACGAGAGTGCAGGTAGTTTCTCGTTGGCGAGTACGAGAAAAATGCGAGTAGCGAACGAGGCAAGATACGGTTCCTGGAGGGGCACGATCGGTAAAGTGTTTGGAAAGGCAATATATATATATGAAATTCCACTCCATTCCGCCTAGCCAGTGACCCCGACCGTTTTTGGTTTCCCTGATTTTTTATTGATGAAAAATTGTACCCCATGAGATGAATATTCACACTAATTTTTAGATTTTTATCTCTTCTTTTATAGGAGTTATAATTTTTCATCAAATTTCGATTTGGGATGTTTTGGAAACGTTTAAACGCCGATAACTACCGAACTAATTGAGATATCGACAAATGTCACTATATATATTTTTTTCATTTGGAAGCATACTTTCGTTAAAAAATATGAAACAAATTATCAATGATCAATGTCAACGTTTTTTTTGCTTCTAGAGTGAAAACTAATTTTTTAAAAGATGATCGCCATTTTTTATTTTGTTCAGAAAATTCTGTAAAATAGAGTGGCTTATTCTATGATTTTTAAGACTAGTCTCATCGTGGGCCCATTTTTCCTTCTATTTTTTTTCGAATTCATAGTATTTTTCTTAGAAGATTTTTATAATTTTAATGTCCAATAATGCTATTAATGACTTTGTGATTTGAAATTCGGCTTCGACAGGCCTGAAACGGTTTATTATTCATTTGTGCTGAATTTAGCGATTTTTTTTCAATTCAAAATCATTTTCTTCGTTTTCTTACACTCAATACAAACTGAAATGTGTTTAGTTAACGCAAGTTTAGAATTTTCTAAACTGCTTTTTAGAAACTAGCCTCACGTGTGGCTAAAAAAACTAATCGACAGATTATGATGAAATTTGGTATCTTCTTTCTAGCTTTATTGTCTAAAACTTGACCCGAAATATTCTTGACAAAAATTCAATCTTTCTGTTCCAAAGCGTACTATTTCATTACTTTCCAAATTTCTCACTTTTCTTGGTTCGTATTCTGCGTATGAGTATTACTAAAAGAAAAAGCTTCGTTACTTTTTTTTTTAGATTAAACCCGTCGGCACTACTTGTCACGCCTTCTGACGACATCCGCCGCAACCCGTTCAGAGGACCGTGCCATACCCCCGCCATTTTTCGAGATTAATTTAAAAAAAAAAAGACCGTGTAACACCCACAAGTAGTTATAAAACGTACCCAAAGTTTAAAAAATGGAAAAGAAATCTTTCCATTTGAAAGAAAATCATGAAAATCGGCAATTTTTTCTTCGTCTGACGATATCTCCCCCCCCCCCCCCCCCCCAAAACGAACGAGTCGATGCGCTCCTCGAGTTCTCCGGAGAGTTCCTCGACTCGTCCGAGAGTATTTTAATGCTATATACGATAAAAAATATAATTACCGGTAAATTGAGCCAAGTGGAAATATTTTAAACGTTTCTTATACTTGATAAAATTATACCTTTTGCGCTTATTATCGCACAGCGTGGCTCGCGACGAAAAACCAGTTTCTCGTGGCGCCGAGCGAGAAGAAAAAAAGAGTTTGCAAAAGAGCGAGGTAGTGAGAAAAAAGTGCTTGAGAGAGGGAGCGAGAGAGAGAGAAAGAGAGAGAGAGAGAGAGAGAGAGAGAGAGAGAGAGAGAGAGAGAGAGACGCGTAATCGATTTGTCGCACACCGAGCGCAATAAAATGTGTCAGTAAAGAATTTTAATTAGTGTGTATCGTTACACAGTCGATCCAAGAAACGGGTACAAAAATACGATACGAAAATACCACCTCCGCTTAATTTCGGAAACGTCGAAATGTTTTTTTTCCTTCCATTTTTTCACCCCTTTTTCGTACATGCCGTTTTACATTAATAAAATATTTCTTTTATTTCTTTACTCTGCTGAGCTTAGAGTGAAAAATGTTTATTCGTTCAATTGACTCGTGGAAGTGGGGGATGGGGGATGGTAGGAGCGAAGGAGTAATGGAAGAGCGCAGTAAGAAAAAAAATAATAACAGACGGATAAAATACGAGGGAGCAAATCGTGAACTTTGCCAAAGTAAACCTCGAACGATCGAGACGAACGCACGAGTTCCCGGATTGGAGCCTGAGATAATATTGTCTCTGGCCGCCCCTCGCGTGGTATATGTTCATATATATATATATATATACACACACACACACACACACAAAAGCATACGTTCAACAAATGATTAATTCATATATACATATAATTACTGGATATTCCACGAACAAAATCGAATTGGATATCAAATAAATCGAATATTAAATATTCCACGAATTAAATATGAAATATAAAGAAAGAGGAAGCGAAAAAGAGAGAAGCAAATAATTACGTTGGAGTTTGCATGATAGGAGTGTAACGAAAATTCATTTTTTTTTATTGCTTAGTTTTTTGTTGGCGATTTAAGCTGTGAATATCACTTAATCGTTTTCACGTATCCTCCTGGGAGACATATGCCCTCAATTCGAAAAAAAGGCTTTGAACAAGGATAAAAGTAAAGAAATAAAATTAACCCTTCGACTGCACCCTGGGTCGTCTCGACCGCGTGGTCTTTTTCATGCAAGTACGTAGTTTTCAACGCATCCCCCACTTTGAACGAATGTTTAGGCAGTCAAATTTTGTTTTCTTCGAGAAATAAATGTTGGGCAATAAAATAAGCATTATTTGGTACAAAAAACGTCTCTACGAAAAATATGCATATTAACCGAAATACAACAATCTGAAGAAGATCTGGGGTCCGATCGACCCCACATGCAGTCAGAGGTTCGTGGCAAAAGAGTGCGGTCGAAGGGTTGAAACATCGTTGCATACCAATGACGTTGAAGTTTGTATCGTTGGAATGCAGCAGAAATTTTTTTTTTCAATTTCCTCATTTTTCTTTGGCACATATGGGTTACGACGATCATATAAATATTTTTTAGGATTATATTTACCGATTGACAAGAAATTCGCAAAACATGATTGTGGTTAATAATGAAAATAAGAAATTGAAAAGTATTTTCGTTGCATTCCAGCGTCATTTTTCTATAAAATCGTAACTCTGCAACGCTGCAATGCAACGAAAATGGTTCTTTTTCAATTTCTCAAATTTCTTTCGGCGAATCTCAGCCGCGAGCCCACCCCCCCCGCCAAATATGTTACGTTGCTTATTTGAAGATCGACAATCTAAATACGCAAAAAGAATGTTCCACTGTGATAAATAAATAATCAAATATTATAATAGATCATTTTCGTTGCGTTCCAACGATGCATACTTCGACGTCATTTTTCTATGAAATTGCAACTCTGCATCGTTGCACCGCAACGAAAAAAATTATTTTCCAATTGCTCAAATTTCTTTCACGAATCTTTCCCTTGAGAGATCTCCATCAATTGTCAATGTTGCTTATTTAGAAATCCGGAGGCTAAATATGAGAATAAAAAATGTTCCATTGTAAGAAAAATAAGATAATAATACAATAAAGAATTTTTCATTGCATTCCAACGTTGCAAGCTTCAGCCGTGTAATTTTCTTGCAATAAATTAGAACTCCACGAATTCATTTACCACGATGATTGAACATCGTCCTGGGATTGAGTGTAGCCAGGGGGGAGCGTCATCGAGGAATATTGGTCGGAAGACGTGACAGATGTAGCTCTGATTGAGACGTCGTGTGCTCGTGGCTCTAACCCAACTAAATATACGTGTGTGTGTGCACCCGCGTGTGTACCTAGCGTGTATAGGTAAACACAGTGTACGTGCGGTGCATAAGAGCTTCCACATTTGACATGTGGCCTGCTGTCGAATCGTGACGACGAGGGACAGGAAATTCTATACTCCGTCCCGTATATACAAAGAAACGGAAACGAGCAGATACACTAGTCGCCCGGACACACGGAGGCTGAGTACATATTTCATTGCGGTCTAATCGAAATTCTGACGGTAATACGAACCGAACGAAAAATTACCCCTCCTCCCCTCGCGTGCCGTATGCAATTTTCTATTAAGGACAATCAATGTGGCGCAGATCGAATGCAGTTTGGAAGCAGACGAATGGAAGCTTTTTGTCTCGGGGATAAAATTAAAGTGACGTTTGTGCCGATGCGTCATTAAAATACTACAAAGACTGCAATACTACAATACTGCAATACTGCAATACTACAAAAGTGCATTTCAGCGAGAATTTTGAGTATTTTGCGATGAGATTAAAACTTAAAAAATCAACCACATTGAAGATGCTAAGAACATTAATTTTCGGTAATAATAATGGAAAAAAGTTATAAGTAAATTGTTGAAAAAAAAAATTGTTCGACAAATGTTCGGTGAACTACTTCTTTTATGTTATAAAATGAATTAGTAGATTTTTTTGAATGGGTATGATTTTTTTAAAGTATTTTCTTTCAATTCTCATTAAAATTTTTTTAATTAAAAGAATGGAGGAAGTCACAAATTTTCGATGTGTTTTTGGAGCAATGTTCCATATTAAATCCAAGAAGAGTGCGGAGTATTGAATGAACAGTGTCATAGGTACAGCCTCTGGAAAATTCCATAAACGCGATTTTCGAAATAGAGAGAAAATTCTTTAAAAAATCGTACGTATTTTTTTCAGATTTTAATGTTATCGCAAAGTACTCAAAATTCTTATCGAAACTAACTTTTGGTAGGGAATGTAGAGAATATACATCCTTAAGGGGCTACAGTAACGGGTATAAAATCATGTGCGCATTTAACAATTTTTTTCGTACGAAAAAGTGATTCACTCATAAAATTAATTACACACCTATTTAGTATATGAATATCAAGCTGTTAGAAAAAATATATTTTTTTTTATGTACCAAATTGCCGACTACTAATATTTTCTTTTGTTATTTTTTTCTGAGGCGCTCCGTGACGTGACATTTAGCATCCACAATTTTTTAATTGGAACAAAAAACAAAAGTTCTCGTCAATCTACATTACAATACTTAGAGAAGTACGTACGCAATTTAAAAATAATTGTTTTATTCAAAAGTTGTAGGTACTTGAATTTGAAGGTTGTAGGTATTTGAAGGTTGACGTTGTAGGTATTTGAATTTGAACTTGAACTTGAACGAAATGCAATTAGGAACATAATTTTTTAATTTGAAGTAAATCGAGTGAAAATTATTGAAGTTATTTGTCACGCCAATTGGAAAAAAAAGATAACCAAATAAAATATTAGGAGCCGGCCATTTTGTACATCGAAAAAAAAACAAATTTAACAGCTTCATATTCATACTAAATAGATATGTAATTAATTTTATGAGTGAATCACTTTTTCATACGGAAAAAATTGTTAAATTCGCACATGCTTTTATAGCCGTTACTGTGGCCTAACGCCTTAAGGCGAGACATACATTTAGACGGGAAAAACCTATTCGATTTAAATAGATCCTATTAAAATAAATTATTTTTTTGGCAGTGTGGGGTGTTCCCTTAAGTTTTTACACGTACAAACAGACGTCTGCGTGCATCATCTGTAGCATATAAAAAAATGTTAGCAGTGATCCGATGATCGAGTACGTACTTTTAAAGCTTAATTTAAAAAAATTAAAGACCAGAATATTGATAGCATTCCAAAGATAAAAATTTCAACATTGCAGAATAGAATTCGAAATCATTCGCCACTCGAATGCGGATCGCGCGTCCAGCGACTGTCAGAACTGACGAAGAGCAGATAAAAGAACTTGCAGAATAGCAGATAAAAGAACCCATCCTCGTCCAATCCCCCGAATGGGTTCCTCCGAGCAAAAGCCTTGAAACCCGAAAAAGATCGCACGCGAAAAATATTTTTTTCCATCACCGTCCCCCACCAGCCCTCGATGATGCTGGGCCTTCATTGCCACGTGCTAGGGGAAGAGAACTCGGAGTGACCAAAGCCACATTATCCGAAGATCAATTGTCACTGACGATTTATCACTTTGACGAAGGTCGAGGAATTTTCCTTTTTTTTTTTTCGAGGGAGGTAGGCAGTCAAAAGAGCTTGGTAGGTGAGAGAGCTCGTCAAGAGTTGTCTGCGTTGGCTGGACTAGGTGCAGACTCCGAAAGTTGGTACGACGAGGAATGGTCAAGCGTCGCGTTTCTACGAGTATACCCTGCTGGTACCTCCTGTGGTGCAAACATAAGAGAATTCCAACGAGAAACCGTAAAACACACCTTTCCTTCTCTCTCTCTCTCTCTCTCTCTCTCTCTCTCTCTCTCTCTCTCTCTCCCTCTCTCTCTCTTATCGAATTATGATCTTTTCATATCTAACGACGTCCACATGACATAATTTTCATTTTGTCCAACACCATTCGTCATTTGTTTTTTCATTCTATTTTTTATTTATTCTCGGTATATTTGATTATATTAGTTTATTTAGTATTTGTTTATATATCGGATTATTATTTTATTATTTATATATTAGATTATATTATTATTTCTTCATTCTTATTTTCATTTGTCATATTATCATCGCCATTAGTTATATTTTTTAATTTCATTTCGCTTTACTCATTTTAAGGGCTTGCGGCTGATTGAAATGTAAGAAAATATCGATTCTTGGCATTTGACAAATTTCCAAAATATAATACAAAAATATTCTTTAAGTATTTTCAGCCCTATTTTTTGTATCTCCGATCGATCCCGATCTTTCATCAATTGCATTGACAGGAGAATATTGTTGTTATTATTATTATTATTATTATTATTATTATTATTATTATTATTATTATTATTATTATTATTATTATTATTATTATTATTATTATTATTATCATCATTGTTATTTAATTTCATTTCTTCGTTTACTACGTTTCTATAGACGTTCGCGGCACTCGGGGCGATCCTGGTGAGATCCCGAAAATTAAACCGGCGCCGATGAGAGATAACGACGGTGAGAGGCCGAGTCGTCTGGTGGAGATCTCCGCGACGATGACGACCACGAGGATAACGACGAGAGTCGGACAATTTTTCAAACGGTCTCGAGATATATATGAGCAGGGCCCGAATGTTTATCGACTCTCGAGAAGGCTTCGAGCGGCACTCGAAAAAAAAATTTGTAGCTGAAAGTGCGGGTTGTACGAGCACTGAAAGCCTTCCCCAAACGTCGGGAGGCTTCTTTGGGCACTCGAAGGCCAGCGTGTCTAAGTCCTACTTCTCAAATCTTCGATTCGTTCTCTGGTCTCCAGTGCCACTTGAGAGAGCGATAAAAATTGTGTTTTGCTTTTTCTCAAAATGCCGATAATTACCCTCGCAGCCATTGTTTCTCTGTTTTGCCAGAAAGTTATGCACTGTCCAAGTTTGCATCGTTGCGATGCAATTAAAATTCATTTTTTCCGAACTTGCCGAATTTTTTCGCAGGTCGAGGTTACGAACATTTCTCGAAGGTTTATCAGGCTCCTGGTTGGAGATCGGCAAGGTACAATTGCATACTGCCTCTGGATAATAATAAATATAATGGAACTTTAAATATTCCAACAATTTTCGTTGGGTTCCTGGGGGGGGGGGGGGAACGATCTTTTATATTTACGAAAACAAATCTGATCGCATTTTTTCAACACGACCATAAATTTGAGCTAGTCTCGCTTACTCCAAAAAGTTTTCTGTTTTAATGTCATTGAAGTTCCGTTCGAGTGCAACGATTTTCGTTCTAAATTTTTTCGTCCTTCATTTTGATCATTATCAAAAGCCTTTTTTTGCGAATTGAAGTTATAAGTCTTTCATGAAAATACGTGAAAACGTTTAGGTGATTTCTCACACTATAAAAGGGCCAAAAAAAATTGAGCGATAAAAAATAATGAATTTTCGTTGCATTCCAACGATGCAAGCTTTGACATTACTAAAAAAAATTTTGAACACACGAGGCAAATATGTATTGCTGGTAAATTATTCATTTTCTACAAACGATTTTCTTCTGTCGTCATTCATTATTGATCTTCTGTAAATTCGTTATTACAATAATTATGCATTTCCATCGTATTTCCATTATCTGAAAATAATGATTTCTCTCCGGTCAATCGAAAGGTGCGGTGCTCGAAACAGTATGTTGCTGGAGTTTGCATCGTTTGGATGAAACGGAAATGAATTCTTTTCAATCGTTCCAATCTTTTTTCGGTCGACTTAGCCTGCGAGAATCACTCAAACGCTCGGACGTATTTTTATTTAAGATTTACGACCCAAATGTGCAAAAAAAGGCTTAGGGTAATGATGAAAATGAATACTAATATGAAAAATGAACGAAAAAATCATTGCGTTCCAACGATGCAAACTTCAACGTCATACATTTTTTAAACAGGCATGGCGATCCTTTTTTCTTCTGCCACTTGAGTAAAGAGACGACGCGATTCTTCTCTGTGTTTTTGTTTCTTTGATTTGGTATTTTTGAAGCAAAATTGCTTTCGAAGAGTTACAGATGTGACTGTCCAATAGAAGAGGACAAGTCACGCGGACCCTTCACGTTTGCTTCTGTGTGATCAAAAAGGTCTCTGAAAAGACGTTCCCACTCGAGACGGACTTCCATTTGTCAAAAAATATTTGTCTGGTCGCCCGGACAGACTGTGAAAAAGTTCGAACTCTTAGAGTACATGTGTGTGTGTGTGTGTGCGCGCGCGCGTGTGTGTGTTTAAAATGCTGAATCTACAAAATGCCGTCTCATACTTTTCGAGTTTCGTAGTCGAGTCATCGTCAGTAAGGGCTCAAAAATAAAAATATTTCCAACTTTTGGACCGTCCGGGAGCACCGAAATAAAAGTGCTCTTCCTGACATTTTATGGCTTAAAATAGCAACAACAAAAAACGTCGAGAGCGCGTAATTGGAGGAAAGTAAATATGTACTAAGTGTGTGTAACATATCGCCTTTAAGTTTGCATCATTGGAGTGCAACGAAAGTTCTTCATTTTTTCGTTTCTTCATTTTTATCATTATGTCAATCTCTCTTGCACATTTTACTTGTATATTAAAAATAAGGATTCTCAAAAATATTTCAGTGACTTGCCTTGATGTGCCAAAAAATACAAAACGAAAACAAAATACATCTTCGTTGTATTCCAACGATATCAAACTTCAATACCATCGTAACATCAAGTACGTCTATGCCCACACACCAACCGAGCCTAAAAAAATATATCACGTACAAGTGTCAGGCGTTTCATCAAACTGCCTGTTACTTTTTTTATAACAACGATTCCAAGTGTGTTTGCCGCCAGAAATATTTGTTCTTTTTTGCTGTTGAACTTAACATTCAATGAACTTTCGAAATCTGGCAGACTCAGCAATTGAGTACGTTCGATCGTGGTATTGACTAGTGGTATGAAATCTTCGCGGTTCTCGCGTTGTTTATTCACACGTCACAATCCGGAGAGGGTGCGGAATGACGGAGGTGTTGAACAGCTTCCTCTATGGCTGAGAGTCGATTCTTTACAGGTGAGGCAAAGCAGCGTGTAAGCTTGAGGCACGACGATGTAGTCACGAGCAACGACGCCAAGCAGCATTAGGATTCACTAACGTAACATGCACACATTCAATGAAACAACCCTGGATATGCCTTAACGAGCTTCCATATATATATATATATATAAAGCTCGTTAAGATCCTGCCACTCAGATGGGAAGAGGCGATCCAGGTATAACCCCTACATAACGGATCGAGTGTGAAGGCTGCGGACGGTCGTAGATGGCGAAGCAAAAGGAAGAGACGAGGAACGTGCGAGGTGTACCGTAGCAATTTCTAGCCCAAGATTAAGGGGTTAGCTACTGGGAAAATGTTGAAACATCGATAATCGCTAGAGGCGACTCAAATTGAAGACGAAGCTCCAACACATCGTGCAGAAATCGCAGATTGAAGGTATACTTATGATTACTACGATATTACTGCTAGTAAAACGCGATTTTGTCGATGTTCTTTAAAATGGTATACACGATTTTTCGAAATCTAATGAACGGATTGACTTGAAAATTGGTAGTTATTCAGTGTAGTAGTAGTTAGGTCTTGACCGACGGTGGTGTCGTTGAAAAAAAAATTCATCAGTTATTAACAATAACTATGCAAAGTTGTTTGCATAGAAGTCTATATTGTTTGTATAAAATATTATGCAAAGTTGATAAAATGTTCGGGATGACGAGATTTGCATCGTTCGAATCCAATGAAAATCCACTTCAATTATGGTATTGGAGTTTCCAGCGTTGGAATGCAACGAAAATGTATTGTCTTTCGTATTGCCGTATTTTTTTTCGGCGCGAAAATCACTGAAAGATTTTTGAGAATTCTTTTTGAGATTGAGGATTGAGAATTTTTTTTCGGTTGAAAAATTGAGAATTTTTTTTGGCTTACGAAAATCACTGAAAGATTTTTGCGAATCCTTATAAAAAATTTGCACCTGAAAGCTGCAAAAAAGATTTTAAGAAATAATAAAAATAAAGAAACAAACAAACGGCGAAGAATTTTCGTTGCATTCGAACGATGCAAACTTCAACACCATCTCTAACAGCATTTTTTCTTTTTTCTTCGTTTTAATTTTTCTTATTACGATTAGAAATATTATTATTGCCGAAAGACACTCGGGAGATTCTGACGGACCACATATGCTGAATGAAAAGTTGGATAATTGAATACAACAAATAATAATAATAATAATAATCACGCATATTCGACTTGCCCCGAAGACGAGAAAGTCTCCGACAAAATTTCAAAGCGTCCGATCCGATGGGGTTCCGAGATCTTTTTCGCGCGCCATTGATTTATGCGCTCATGATAGATCTGCGTGTATTCATGTACGATTTGACTCCCGCTGTGATTCGTTATCGTAGGATTTGATCTCCAGAGCGGGAGACGGATAGAGCGGAGATGAAGAGGAAAAAAACGGACAGGAGGAAAGACATTCGGGTCTCAACATCGAATGCGATCTTGTCGCGATAGTTAGCGTCTTTTCGTGATTAATTTCTCGGGTGACCGTCGGGCGGCTCCTTTCGGACTTTCACGCACACGCGCACCGAGATAGCCAAATAAAACGCGGGACGCGCGCTGCGTTAATTTACGGCCTTAAGGGGGGATATACCTCTAGAAAGAATTTGTTGATATTCGTGTTTTTTTTTTAAGGAAAGATTTCTCCACTATTTTTGACACTCGGGATATGTTTTATTACTACACTGAGAAAAAGAAATCGTTGAATGTGCAAAATGCATTTTGTTGTCTCGAAATTTTGTTGTTTTACCAGTTTGCTCAGACACGCTAAATAAGCTACAGTTCACACCACTATACTGTTTTACCACCAACTATACTGTTTTGTTATGCCAATCAAAAATCAAGTTGAACGTATTTAAAGATACATTTTGTTAAACCAACTGAATTTTGGATGGATGAACGAATTTTTTTTTCAATGTACTTTTGGCTGTTACGTAGTATTTTTTTTTTATCAATCTTCAAAAATGACGGAGGTAGGGTGATCCAAACAGTGGATAGACGAATGACGATGTAGGATTCAGATGGATTGTAACACGGGAATATTATCAATACGAATTTTCCAATGACTATAGCTGGCAAAAGATGATGTTCTGGTAGTAGAAAAAAATATCGAAGTGTCTCCCCGTCCGGTTAGCGGACGAATAAACGTATGTTATTCGTCCGAATAGCGGATTCGTGATTCGTGTAAGCTAGTATCCGGACGAATAACATATAGATAATTGTCCGGATAGAATGTGTTGAATTGTATTATCCGGAAGAATAACTTACACGTAGTCATCCAAATAAAATCTTTATAATTTTGTTTGGGTTTGGGTTGGTTGGTTGTTTGGGTTTGTTTGGGTTTGTTTGTGTTTGGGTTTGTTTGGTTTCGGTTCGTTGGTTGCCTTTGGGTTTGTTTGGGTTGGTTGTGTTTGGGTTTGTTTGGTTTCGGTTCGTTGGTTGTCTTTGGGTTTGTTTGGTTCGGGTTCGTTGGTCGTCTTTGGGTTTGTTTGGTTTGGGTTTGTTTGGTTTGTTTGGTTTCGGTTCGTTGGTTGTCTTTGCGTTTGTTTGGTTTGGGTTCGTTGGTTGTCTTTGGGTTTGTTTGGTCGTGTTTGGGTTTGTTTGGTTTCGTTGGTTGTGTTTGGGTTTGTTTGGTTTGGGTTCGTTGGTTGTATTTGGGTTTGTTTAGTTTGGGTTCGTTGGTTGTGTTTGGGTTTGTTTGGTTTCGGTTGATTGGTTTTGTTTCGGCTTGGGTTTTTTGGGTGTGTTTGTTTGCGTTTGGTTTGTTTGGGTTCGTTTGCGTTTGTATGTTTGGGAGTGTTTGTTTGCGTTTGGGTTTGTGATGTTTGCGTTTGTATTGTTTGCGTTCGTATGTTTGAGTGTGTTTGTTTGCGTTTGGGTTTGTATTGTTTGCGTTTGTATGTTTGGATGTGTTTGCTTGCGTTTGGGTTTGTACTGTTTGCGTTTGTATGTTTGGGTGTGTTTGCTTGCTGTATTGGGTATTTGGGTTTGTATTGTTTGCGTTTGTTATTTTGAGTTTGTTTTTTGGGTTGCTTTGTTTCGATGTGTTTGTTTGGGTTTGTGTGTTTGGGATTGATTGTTTGAGGCGTTGTACAGCGTGAAACGCGTGAACTGAGCTGCTAATCGGACGGCTAGACGCAGTGAAAAAACATTGAAAGTAATTACTACAAATAATATTGAAGGAATTGATAGATAAGGCGCGAAATGACCAAATCCCGAGTGAATGAACGAAATGACCAGTAAACGGACGCTCAAGAGCCAGCAAATGGACGTGCAGTGTAGACGAACGCTGCCGAGCAAAACGATTAATTTTTAATAACCCTCAATATGTGAACGTGGGACATTTTCGTCCTGCCCAAAATCATTTTCTTCGCAGATTGCTTAATATTGAGAGAAAAAAAATAATAAAAATAAGAAAAGTAAAGTCTATTTTCCCTCGAGAGGTATGGCCTAAAGGTGATCGTGAATTTTTTCAGATTTTTTTCATTGACAATTGTCGGTTTGGTAGTGCAGGACGAAAACTCGAAGATCACTGTGTTGCGCGACAAATATAATATTCTTATACATATGAGTATTATATTTGTTATTACAATTTCATAGAAACCACACAAAGCTTTTTTGCATCTTAATTATGAAAAAAAACTACCAAAGTTTGTTTCGACGGAGAAATAGAAAATTAAGTTATGCCAAAAGTAAAAAAAATCGAATGAATTGATTTTATGAAAACTTTCAGTGAGTTGTACATTGTCATATCTTAACGAAAATTAATTGGGCAATTTTCAGCAGATCAGCTAAACTTTTTACTCTGCTTTGAGAGTTATCAGAACAGAGCCCATATGTTCATTCGCTGGAAAGGAGTTAGAATATCGCAGCAGTGAATAAGCATGTCTAATTCTGATCTATTATTACGAATTGATTTCAAAATTTTGCCAAAAAATTAAAGATTCATTCGTTTTCTAGTAATGAAAGTAATACTCACCCTCAAAACTTATAAAACTATTGTTTTCGCGTTTTTAACACGTACTGTGCACAGCCGTATCGTAACCGAGTTTCGTGGTCAAAATTCGATATTAAACTGAAAAAATCGGTTTCAACAATAGCTGTGATTTTTTTGCTAAATTATAGTGATTCGAGGATTTATCGACAATTCATACGCTTCACTGATTTTGAATATAAATTAGCTTTTGTCCATTCACTGGTCGGTTTACCCTACGGCACGGTCCTCTGATGATTTTGAAGTTTGCATCGTTGGAACGCAACGAAATATTTTTTTTCTTCAGCTCTCAAATTTCCGTTGACATAGTCAAGCTACAAAAATCATGCGGTCGTTTTTAGGCCCCTCATTTAGCGATCTACAACCCAAGTCTGCAAAATATAATATTTGATAATAATAAAATATGCAGAATGGAGAAAAATTGTTTGCATTCCAACGATGCAAACTTCAAGCTTATGTCTTCTGAACTGCCCTTTAAAAGCAGGCGTAACGTATAGCTAAAAAAAACTCAGCGACCGATTTCTATGAAATTTGGTATAAATCTTTCTTACCTTATTGTCTGAAACATGACCCTAAATGTTTTTGAAAAAAAAACAGTTATTTTATTTTGCAAAATGTTGCAATTTGTTTTCGGAAAATTCGATCTTTTCTCTCACTTTTTCTTGGTTCATATTCTGCGTGTGAGTGTTAATGAAAAAAAAATCTTCGTCCGTTTTTTTGGGATGAATCCCGTCGACGCTACGTGTCACGCCGTCTGACAACATCCGCCGCAGCCCGTTTAGAAGACTGTGCCATACCTCCGCCATTTTTAAAGATCGATGTGAAAGTAAACCATGTAACAGCCCAAGGTAGGAACAAAACAGACCCTAGGTCTGAAAAATGGTGAAGAAATATTTATTTTACAAAAAAAATCATGAAAATCAGCTGTTTTTACTCGCCTAAAGGTATCTTCTCCCTTAACGGGTTTTTCTTTGGTCTTCGTGACTCACGGATTTGCTCGTTTTCGACGTCTGCCTTTCGATCCAATGCTACAGGATACTTTTTTTCGTTACACACAGCGACGTGAAAAATCTGAACGGGAGGTTTTAGTGGCTCGCTAAATCGCTAACGTTTATTTATTTTTCCATTTTTCAGTATTATTTATTCCTCTTTTTATCGCACATTTTACTAGCCGGGCCGAGTTTCATGGCGTTTCTCGCGAGAGCAATTCTCGAAAGAGATTTTGCCAACAGCAAAAGTTATCGGCCATCTCGTTCGGGCTCTTTGGGGTCCCCAAAGTATCGCTGTCTCTCTCTCTCTCTCTCTCCCTCTCTCTCTCTCTCTCTCTCTCTCTCTCTCTCTCTCTCTCTCTCTCTCTCTCTCTCTCTCTCTCTCTCTCTCTCTCTCGCCCCCTCTTGCTACTCTACGGGCAAATTGTGGCACGCTGTTCGATCTCCCACTGGGAGTCGCGCACAGACTGTGTCGCTTTTCGGTCCCTGGGGCTCCATGGAGACTCCGGGCCTTCCAGTCAATTCCAGTCAATTCCATTATACCCAGCAAGCGCACGCTCATGGCTACTCAGCTCGATTGATGGAACGTCTTTCAGTCTTTATATAGGTTTATTGCCAAAAGATGCTTTTAAATCAAATATACAAGATTTTTGACAAATGCTAACGCTTCTTTTTGTTCGCATGGTATATTATTCGGCCAAAGAAAATATGTGATTGAAATTTGCATGGTTGAAGGGCGATGATAATTATTTTTCAATTGCTCATGATTCTTTTCTCAGATTCTTACTATGAAAATCCCCCAAGCATTTTTGAAGGTGCTTTTTTAGTAGTTATTTTTTTTTTAAGATTGAATAATAAAATTAATGTTAAAAGAAAAAGACAATAATTTAAAAAATTAGAAAATAAGAAAACAATGTTTTA
The DNA here is from genome assembly GCA_951751655.1 of Ophion costatus. NCBI lineage: Eukaryota > Metazoa > Arthropoda > Insecta > Hymenoptera > Ichneumonidae > Ophion > Ophion costatus. The sequence goes on along the minus strand of OX632362.1, from coordinate 27,132,821 downwards.
CATTTCGTTCCATTTCAATGATACAAACTGCATCATCATGAAATATGGGTTTCCATAAAATAAAGATTAAAAAATTTCACCAAATAGCAAAATGAAAAACCCCCTTTCATTTTTTGTGCTTTGGTGCTTTCTTTCTCAAAATTTAATAATAAAATGAGTATTAAAATAAAATAATAATAATAATAAAAGTTATGAGAAAATAAGAAAGCAATCTTTTAAATTTCATTTCATTCCAATGATACAAACTGCATCAGCATGAAATATGGGTTTCCATAAAATGAAAATAAAAAAAATTCCACCAAATAGCAAAATGTTCCCGACAAAAGTCGATTTTTGTTACGTCGAATGAAATTATTCTGCACATATAAAATATGAGATTGAAATTTGCATGGTTGTAGTGCGATAATTCTTTTTTAATTGGTCAAGATTTTTCTTGCGGATTCCCACTATGGAAAGCCTTCAATCATTTTTCAAGGTGTTTGTTTTGAAAATTTGCAATCGAAATTTGCCAAAAAATATTTGATTCAATAATAAAAATAGGAATTTTTCTGTAAAATAAAATAGAAGTAAAAAAAACTTCCACCAAATAGAAAAGTGATCCCTACAAGAGTTAATTCTTTTTAGGTAAAATATAATTCTGCCATACAAAATATGAGGTTGAAGCTTGCATCATTTACATGCAATGATAATTCTTTTTCAATTGCTCATGATTCTATTTGCAGATTATAACTATCAAAATCCCTTAATCATATTTTAAGATGTTTATTGAAAAATCTGCAACAAAATTTGACTTTATTTAAAAAATTAGCACACGCTTCTTTTGAATCACAATATTTTTAAATACCAATGATGTCAACTTCATCGACATGAAATATGGATTTTTGTAAAATAGAATAAAAATGAAAGGACGTCGACGAAATAGAAAAATGTTTTTGACAAAAGTTTTTTTTTGTAGCGTAAAATATTATTGCCATACAAAATATAGAAACGATGTCGAAAAACAAACAACAATATGAGCAAATCGAAAGATAACGAGACCCAACACCTCTTTCTATATAAAACCTAATCATTTTCTATACCATGATAGTCTAGAGACCCTAAGGGCAAGAAACTTAAACATGAGCGTGTAACTAAAATAAGATTAATAATAATAATAATTTAAAAAAAATACAAAATGTAATTACCCTAAGGTTCGAAAGAAGTAGGCAGACGTCCAGCAATTGAAAAATGAGTTATGCCATTTTATTACTCACCCTTCGATAATATTCGACACGTATTTCAGCGAATTTTTTTTTTCTTCGTCTTCGATTCATTCCGATGTATAAATGTAAATAGGTCACCCTGTATATATCCATGTCTATATATATATATATATATATATATATATATATATATATATATATATATATATATATATATATGCATATGGGTGTGTGCGCTCGTGCGTGGGTGTTTTCCAAACGTGTGCGAGCGTCCGAGATTGGCCGCAAAACTTATCCACATTTGAGTAGGGTCAGTAAACCAGGGACGAATAAAAAAAACCGAGGCGGCATGGAGCTGGAAAAAAACACAAACTCCTATTTCCCAAGAATTCAAAAGAACGAGGGATCGTAAAATGTCACGAAAATAAACGCTAGAAAGCGAATTCTCGAAATGTTCGGCACTAAAAGTTCACTGGGCTGACTAAATAAGCCATGAAGAATTGATGGTGATACATTTTTGATACGCCGCAATCAGCACGGATGAATTTCGCGATCGAATATATATTTTTTCGACTGTCCTATATTTAGTTTAGCAAATTAATAGAAATAGCAAAATAAAAGAGAACTTTAATTGCGCAAAGAAATAAAAATAAATAAATGGACCTTTGATTGCGGTGGCATTGAAGGCTGCATCGTTGGAATGCAACTAAAATGAATCCCTTTCAATTTCTCAATTCTGATTGGCCAATTTAGGCTGAGAAAGTCACTGAAACATTTTCACACATTTTCATCCAATATTTGTGACGACCTTAATTCCCAAAAAGAAGGCTTTGGTTAATGATAAAAATAAAGAAATGAAAAGTAAAATAAAAATCCTTGCATTCCAATGATGCGAACTTCAATAACATTGATTGCGTAAAAAAATCAAGCATGTATCTTTATCGTTATTCCAACGAATAAAAAAAAATCAAACTGCCCTCAAAGTGGCGGTGTATCCGATCGTAAATTCGTCAGGGCGAAAATTTTCCGCCGTAAAACGATGTAAAAACTACGAGAATTCCGCGATAACTTATGGACTTTCTTTCTGCTGTGACTGCGAAGTTAGCATAGTTGGAATGCACCGAAAATGATTTTTTCTTGTTAAGTTTTCTTTGGCAGGTTTGAACTACGAAAATCGTGCCAACATTTTTAAGAATTTTTATTTAGCGATCTACAACAAATTTGCAAAACATGATTTTGGATAATAATGAAAAAGAGAAATTGAAAAGAATTTCCGTTGCATTCCAACGATGCATATCCAACAAACAAAAAAATCAAAGCCATTTTTTGCTCGAATTGATTCTCCGTGCGAGATTTCCGAGGAATGGAGGCTGAGCGGATAGTTATCAGGATCTTAGTGTGTATAGAAATGTCGCCCACGAGATACAGCTAAATCTGGAAATTCAGGCTGATACGTATGAATTGCGTATATAGGATATATCTCTCATCGTGCTCTTACTTGCCCTCCTCGTCTCTGTTTTCCTTTTTTCCCTCGCAATCATATGCACGTGCGCCCCCGCCGTGTCTCTACGTTCTCCGACGTTACTATACGCACGCACATCCCTATACAGAAAACATAACACGAGAATCTTAACGAGGAGCTCGGAGATTGATGTTGAGAGCCAGAGGCGGAGCATCGAATCTTCGGAATATTTCTGTGGCTTTTCTCAAGCACTGAGAATATATAACGCAGTTGAAAGAGATGAGAATATCTTTACTACTGAAAATAAACTTTTTTGTTTCAACCCCCCAATAAGGGTGGACTATGATGTTGAAGTTTGCATAGTTGGAATGCAAGGAATATTCGTCTTCATTTTTTATGTATTTATTTTTTATGTGATTTTTTGTTGTGATTTCGTCGTGATTTTTGGTGCTGTTGTTGTGATTTTGTTATTTTTTTGTCGTGATTTTTGTTGCGGTTGTTGTGATTTTGTCGTGATTTTTGTTGCTGTTGTTGTGGTTTTGTTGTGATTTTTTGTCGTTATGATTTTGTTGTGATTTTTGTGGTGATTTTTTGTTGTTGTGATTTTTGTTGTGATCTATTGTTGTGATGTTGTTGTTATCTTTTGTTGTGATTTTTTTGCAGCTTCTGCTCGTGAATTTTTCAATAAGGGTTGGCAAAAATGTTCCAGTGACTTTCGTAGCCTAAGTGTGATGAAAAAAAATACATTTTCGTTGCATTCCAACGATGCACACTTCACTGCTATGGTGGACTCCGGATCGCAACATTTTTTGAACGCTATGTATGGCTTCCCAAATATTCCCAAAGCGGATAGTATTGAATTTTTGTTTTTATTTCAATTTTGTTTCCTTCCAACCTACTTTATCATAAATAATTCATGAAATAATAAAGTGAAATCCACAGTCCAAGGGATCGTAAAATCCCATGAGCATACGACGGAGGGTCAGAGAAAAAAAGATTCGTTAAGATATTTTTTCAATCTCGAAGATATAAGGCAGAAAATGGGAAAATTGTTGTACAAAGCCGATCAGCAAAATTTATATGTAAAAAAAAAATGTCGTTAAAAAGCAACCTTTTATTTGATGCACTAAAACTACTTTAGAATTTTCATTTTAGAAATCTAAGAATGTTTTATGGTATTTAAATTAAATACAGTTGATATGTTCTCGGATTTATGGAAATTACAGATTATATGTTTACATTTTTTGCGCCACAAGCTTTTGTTCATAGACACATACAAGTAACGTGGTAAAAAAAAAAAATTTCTACTTTTTAGTACATTAATGTATAAGCTTGTTTAAAAAAAAAAAAATTTTCTACATATAACTTATTTTCTACTTTTTAGTCTTTAATTTATTATACAAGTACTTTACTAGTTTACGAGTTTGTACGTTGAGAACATGGAATGCTCGTAAAAAATAACAAAGACAAACTGCATACAAACTTTTCATATGCAAACACAATCAGCTAAGAATTTGTATATGCTCGTGAGATTTTATATGGACGATTAAATATCGCTAATTTTACATGAAAAGTCGAAAATGTTATGCATATTGTTGGTTTTTAGAAACTGAATCTTCTTTGTCACCTTTTAGATTCTCGTTTGCTTTCAGAGCTCTGAGTAGTCGGGAAGTGGATAAAATATTGATTTTCCGTTTTGCATCTCACAGAAAGTCGAGTTAAATAAAAGCTTGTAAAAGAAGGAACAAGAGCGCGAGTATTTTGCTGCTCTGTTTTTTCAATGCTCCGCACGTCATTCAATTTCGGTGACTGTGGACGTGCCTTTTAAAGTCTTGCCCTTAGCCTTTACAACCATGATGTTGACATTTGTATCGTTAGACTGCAACGATATTGTTAAGTATTTCCATTTTTTTTATTTTTCATACTATCCAAAGCCTTTTTTTCCGCAAAGTGGCGTCGTAAATTTCCTATAAGAATAGGTAGAAATGGTGAGGAATTTTCACAGTCTATACCGAAGCAAAAAAAATGCGCAAACTTCTACGTCGTTTTACAGCCCTCGTTTTTTGTGCAAATCCACAATTGCACGATAACCGTCTCCCACGCAATATTTTCTTTGAGCCTTCCGACTAGCTCTGCGCATCGCGGTTTTTCTCCTTGTTCGCGAAGCTTTTTCTACCCTTTGTATTTCCGAGCTTCCGCGATACGCATATGCATCCGAAAAGTCACAACGTAGGCGGCGTTAGTAGGCGTCGTAGGCAGAAGATTAAATGCACGATGCTCCAATTTCGTTTTGTACGTGTGACTGAATGACTTGAAAAGGTGTCGCTCGGCGCATTTGAGAATGCGCACAAGGGACACCCTTGTGCATTGTGCGATTGATCGGGCTTCCGTTATTCTGTCTCTCTCTCTCTCTCTCTCTCTCTCTCTCTCTCTCTCTCTCTCTCTCTCTCTCTCTCTCTCCCTCTCTCTCTCCCCTCTATTCTATGTTCATTCCAAATGGGTGAATCCCTAATTTAATGGGAATTCTCAATATGCTTTATTAAATATTTATTTGAATTGTTGAATATAGTTTATTCCTATGGTTGATTATGCATTTGATCATTAAATACCCATTCTTGTAATTTAACATGAACTCTTTAATGGTGTAGTTTGCATCTTTAGAATGCAACGAAAAATCCTCTTGATCTATTGATTTATTTATTTTTATTGTAATATAAAATCTTCTTCTGCCGTTTTTGGTTACCAATTTTTACCAACGGTTCTCAAGAATATTACGGCGACTTCCGTAGCCTAATTATGGTGAGAAGAAAATACGGGAATACGAATATATATATATTCGTTGCATTCCAACGATGCAAACTTCAATACCATAATATTTCGATACATGAGAAGAACTTTGCCGTATTTCTATTTCAAGTAAAATAACTTTGTAATGTGATATGAACTTGAATATTCATTTATTGAATATATATAATATTGGTTTGTATAATTGAGAACTTAGTTACAAATGACGTTGAAATTTGCATAGTTGGAATCCAACGAAAAATGATTCTTTTTAATTATTCATTTTTCCTTGCCGTATAAGGCTGAGAAAATCGCGTAAACGTTTGTACGCATTCTTATCAAAAATTTACGACCTATATTTGCAAAAAAAACATAGTGTTTAAAAGAAAGACATAAAAAGTTAAAACAGAAGTTCGTTGGATTCCAACGATGCAAACTTCAACTTCATATTTATAGGGTATGCATTTAAATGATTAAAAAATCGAATATTTGAATGTTCAATTATCAACTTTTCTCATTTCCATTCCAAGTACGCTAAACTCTCAAAGCAGTACAAATCTTTTAAACATTGTCATCAAACATTATCTCTGTCAAAATTCAAAAGTTTTAAAACTTTAAGCACTACGTTGGCAATGAAACGCCAAAAAACAATGTCGAATATATGCAGCAAATAAAACGTTAGTTGCTGCCTCGTCATCAACTGAATAAAAATAACATTTGTTTTCTCAAAGTATCATTTATTTCGTACGAGCAAAACACGTCTACATTGCAAGACAAGAAAGCTCCAACCTACAAAAAATCACTAAATTTCCGCACAAACACATTTGTGCCCTAGAAAACCGAATCCACCCAAAGAAGCCTCTTCATCTTCCTCTTCCATCAGAACAGCCTGAACATCTGAACGCAACATGAAAAGCGAACGATACGTAAAATTGCATGAAAACTCTCGGGCTCCCAATAACTGAAATCAGTAACAATGATTTCCGCACGGTGTTGTCCGCGTTGTTTCTTTTTTCTAATTCTTCACGTATCGCTAGTTAGTCGGAAGAATTTACGAGCTATCCGTATGTTTGTTTGGGTCCGTTGAAATTGGGCCCTCTCTGAGGTTGCCCGAGAACGAACGGGGCCCACCTTTCGCCGCGCCAATGTCCGTGCATAAACGTTTTCACGGGGTACCGGCGGGCTCTTTGAGCAAGAAAGCGAGGCTCCGCGTGCGCGAGCCCAAGCACTGTACCAGAAGAGAGGTATATACACCATCAAGATGGGCCTGTCAGGCCCTAACTAGGTAGGGCCCGAGGTCCTGCGAGTGTGCGAGGGACAGGGCAAAAAGAGGGAGAGAGGTAAATAGAGAGAGAGAGAGAGAGAGAGAGAGAGAGAGAGAGAGAGAGAGAGAGAGAGAGAGAGAGAGAGCAGGGGGAAGAGAGAAAGATAAAAGCGTGGAAGGCAAGAGAGCCTAAAAGCGAGGATATACATATGCATATATATATGTATATATTTATTTATTTGACGGTTGCTTCGAGCTTGAAGCTCGTGTTTTTAGTGTTTTGACACAGGCTCGTGACAGCGGCTGATGTCCTGTTCCATCTTCAAACCGTTGATGGTCTTCAAATTGGACGGTAAATTAATTTTTTTTCGCCGACCCCCGTCTCGTTTGCACGCAAATTTTTGCACCGTTATGCATATACAATGTCGAGAAAGTTTATTGAATATCTACAAGTGGGTTGAAGTGTGCATCGTTGGAACACAACGAAGATGCTTTTTTTAAATATCTGATTTTAATTTCTTACTTTCATTAATATCAAAAATCATATTTTGCCGATTTACATTGTAGATCGCAAAATAAGATTCCTAAAAAACGTTCGCGTGATTTTCGTAGCCCAAATCTACCAAAGGAAATTTGGGAAATGAAAACGAAAGTATGTTTGTTGCATTGCAACGATGCAAACTTCAACGTCGTTATCTATGACCGTTAATTTGATTTTCGCTGTGACCTCCGATCACGAATTTCACTATAAGATAGAGAGATTCGTGTATCAACAATAATTCGTTAGATACGTAAACTAATGAGCCTGACGTTTGCGTCGTTGGAATGCGATGCATTTTTCTTCCACAGGGCTCAACGTTCTTTTTGCAAATTTCAGCTATGAAAGTTCCTCAAACGATTTTTCGATGCTTACTTTCAAGATCTACGGTCCAAAGGTGCAAAAAATATTTGTTATTTTCATAAAAATAAAGAAATATATATTTGCATTTACATATAAGTTGCGATGAATGGATGAAAGTAAGGAAATATTGATATAACTTTGTAACGGAATATGAGTTTGGATGAATAAATGAAAATAAGGATATATAAATATGAATTTGCATGTAAATATGAGTTTTCATTCCAAAGATGCAATTTTCAACCCAATGGGGACAAAATATTCAACACATACATATTTGTGTTCGCAGTATGCAGATAGAACGTGTGTGCAGATAGAACGAAAACTTGCAAATAGTATTGATTTTCTGTATGTTTTAAAATTTCATCTCGAAATTTTTTTGATGCCCGCGTTTTTCCCGGCGCCCAAAAAGTTCGAGGGTTTGTTTCGAAAGCCATTCGATCGGAAGACAAGTCATTTTCAGTGAGTTACGAAAACATGTTTTTCGTGAAAACGACAGAAAAGGAATTTCACGCACAATGACGCGTAGGAAGAATTACTGCAGGGGAGAGAGAGAGAGAGAGAGAGAGAGAGAGAGAGAGAGAGAGAACCTTCGCGCGTGCAGTATCTGCGTGAAATATTGAACGAACTGTTTCACCCGGCTTTTCAAACGTTCGCTACCGTAATATATGATCGTGAAGCCACCTCGTTAGGCGTCGATTCGAGATTAGAAGAGTGTCAAAACCCCCGTAAGATGGAGATTCTTTTACTTTTGCTCTCCGCCAAACTGCGGATTGAGATAAAATTCCTTTTACGAGTCAGTCATTAATCAATTCAATGCTCCAAGCTTTGTCGAATATATATATATATATATATATGCATGTATGTATGTATTTCTGTCTGTCTACACGCGGGACCGCGAAACCCTTTTATCTCCTCAGTATGATTCAATCCCGCGCCGCACGACTCTCAAGGCGAAAATCTTCAACGCGAATCCCGTAACGAGATGCGGGATGTAGAAAAAAACCACGTTATTGGAATTAATTAGGAGGAGCCAAAGGCGACTGCGATTATCAAAAGAAAAAAAGCAACGTTTATATATTTTCTCGCAGTAACAATCAATGATAAAAAAACGTATCGAAAGACAAATTGTGATAACATTGAAGTTTGCATCGTTGGAGTGCAACGAAAGTAATTTTTTGTTAATCCCCCAAATTTCTTTCGGCAGACTTGAACTACGAAAATTTCGCAAAATTTTTTCAGGATTCTTATTTAGCGATCGTACAATAAATTTGGAAAGTCTACTTATAAACTTATAAAGTTCGATGATAATGAAAATGAGATATCGTTTTCGCAATTGGAATGAACGACGATGAACAATGTCGTCCACATACGTACCGTTTTCCATAAACCGAAATAAAAAGCCGGTGTCCCGATATAGGCAGAAGGGAATTAAAAATACGAGCGTGAATTGGGCACCCAGGTGAAAGTTCCACATCGATTTCGTATGTATCGCGTGAATTATCGTTCTGTAAGCCTGGACGCCGTTGTACACTCGAAACCCTAGACGGCTTCGTTGCGGCGTTCTTTTTTTTTCCTCTCTGTCTACATGTATTTGACGTTTTTGTCGGCAGAAAATATTTCACGATCGACTCGTGAATAATTTCCGACTCCGAGTCGTACATAAAACATATAGGCGTACACGTCGAGAACATGCTGGGACGTTCCATCAATCAGCGCGATTGAGCAACGATCGTTCATCATTTCCGCTCTATACGAGCTTCGAGAAGGGGTTTCTCCTTTTCTTTCTTCTTTTCAATTAAGTTAAAACCTCACGAACAATCGTCGACCAACGTAACGGATCGAATAATGGCAATAACAATAGCGAATTCGTTGATAAGGCCTAGGCAGAGTTGGGACTAGGAAATTCATGACCACCAAACGATTTTTCATCGAACAAGCTCAATCGAACGAGCCTGCTCAATTCATTTTAGGGAGAAATGAAAATTGCCACATTTTCAGGCCTCGTGTCGCACCGACTAGGACCAATTTGAATCTAGCAGTCCAGTCGGTTGCCGACACCCTGGTCGACGCAAAATCAACCGTTGATTACGAATTTTTCAGCCAGAACTCGATCGGACTGAAACTCTCGATCCGGGACACGATTGCAGACAAGAGATGTGTTAATTAAAATTCAAATCAAGGCAAGAAACAAAATGTTCGACAAATGATTCGGAAGTGGGGCTCCTGCTAGAATTAGGCTAATTTTTGTTTGGGATTGTTTGGGGTTGTTTGAACTAGGGATGCCGATGTGAGAATCGATTGTTACGAGAATCGATTCTTGTCCATAATCGATTTTTTAGATCGATTCCAAATTTTTATTATAAAACCGACTCACTATTCCCATCTCCGATGAAAATTGCGCCATTATACAAAAAAAAAACCGTGCGATATATGTACGATATATCGTAGTATAAGAAAAATAAAAAGTACTGCGTTTACGCTTCGTCATAACACGTGATATTATGTATAATTAAGAATAAATCACATTGACTAGTTTTATAAGCCGTACTTCATTTATTTTACTTCCTACATAGTACTGAAACTATTCAAATGATCTAGAATAAGAAAAAGTCATGACAAGTTTTTAGTGTTAAGGCCAAAGATCCAAGTACCAAAGACAATCACAAAATGTCTATATTAAGTATTGACTAATAGAATTTAAAAAAGACTGTACTTCTTAAGAATGTAAGAATTAAAAAAGACTAATGAGAAAGAATTTATCAATAAAGAATTTTAAAAATATTTATTTATCTTTATAGAATTTAAAATCTCTTTATATTAAAAAATTAAAAAAAGTCTTTTTTTAAATAAAGAATTTAAAAAAAGACAGTATAAAGACACTTACTGTATAAAAAACGCAATACCCCGTTGATTACATTTATATGTGTATTTTTTGTAAACACGATTTACGGTTTTGTTTTGAAAAATTAAAGTATTGCTTCTGAATCTCCAAAAATTGAAAAGAAAGCAATACTTTATAATAAAAAGATCTTTCAGTAACGCATTGAATTTTGTTGAATATTAACAAATAAAAATGTTTATTATTGACGTGGTGATTATTATTTTTATACCTGAGTCATAAAAGTACCTTTGATTCGAAATTTCTTTCATTCTTTTTCAAGCTATGTTTTATTCTCTATTTTTTCTCGCTACTTAATACAATTCGATTTTCACTGAATTGATCCTTTTGGTCCTAATATATCATGGAATCGATTCGTTGAATTACAATTCGATTCGATGCGATGAATCGATTTCATTCTAACAATCCGGCCTCCCTAGTTTGAACGCCTGAAGAAAATTAGTCTGTTTCTAGCAGGAGCCCCACTTCCGAATCATTTACCAAATGTTCGTTGCGTCGCAACGATGCAAACTTTAGATCCATCGCTGACTAGGGTAGATCGAGCAGTAATGAATTTTAGTGGACAAACACGATGTGCACGCTTATGTAGCGAGCCGTAGCAGTGCCATACTGTAATCTTTAAGGCCTTAGGCCACAGTAACGGGTATAAAGTCATGTGCGAATGTAACAAATTTTTTTCGTATGAAAAAGTGATTCACTCATAAAATTAATTACACATCTATTTAGTATGAATATCAAGCTGTTAGCATTTTTTTTTCTTTTTCGATGTACAAAATAGCCGACTACTCGAAAATTCTCGAAACAGCTTTTTTCCAATTGGCGTGACAGATAACTTCAACAATTTTCATTCGATTTACTTCAAATTTAAAGGTTGTGCTCCTAATTGCATTTTGCAGAGAAGTACGTACGGAATTTTCGACTAAACGAAAACTTTTCATTTTATGAGCAGCTTATGAGCAGTTATAACGAAAATTTTCACTGAAAAATCATTTCTCAAGTTCAAATAGGTACAACTTTTGAATAAAATAATATTTTTCAAAATATTAGTAGTCGGCAATTTGGTACATAAAAAAAAATATATATTTTCAAACTGCTTGATATTCATAGTAAATATTTTTTCGTACGACAAAAAATGATTAAATTCGCACATGATTTTACACCCGTTACTGTGGCTTAAGGCCTTAAGTGTGTTTTTCTCGAAACACTGTTGCTAAAGTCGTTGGACACGATATTTCGAAAACCGGTTGATGGATATGGCTCATTCCTTCGAAATGAATTTTCAGCCCGGATTTCCGGCTCGCCACAGTCCAACCCCTCAAATAATTGCGACGAAATAGGAATGGTCAGCAAAGAGCGTTGGTAAAAACCACAAGCAACGACAAAAATGCTGATGCTTGTGAATCCTACGGAGGGAGCGAGAGCGAGAGTGTGAGATACGGAGGATATTCCGATCTTCGCATGTGCCCTTCACAAGGAGCAGACGAAAGCGTGAACAACGATCGTCCAACGTTCGAAGGGCATGCTCGGGTTGTTTTTTTTTTTCTTCTAATATCGGCACGACCGATCTTGTGGTTCGGCTAGCGGAGGTTCAAGCCCGACACAAAAGAGCGACGAGGCATGGCCGCGTAGTGGTCAGGGCATTGGGCGATGTATCCGGCGGAGCAGAGGAGCATGAGAAGCGAGGAATAACGATGAAATGAGGTGGTGGACAGCGCCAGGGACAACAAAGAGGAGGACGAAAAAGGGAAAGGGCATAACGAGCTGAGATATGATTGGAGGGATGGGGCGAATTGGTGAAGGGGCAAAGGGCCGAGAGGATAGGGGAACAGGAACGAGAGGAAGTGAAGAAGGAAGCAATGGATCGAAGGGGCGAGGGAAGGGAGGGGGGCAATAGTTTGAGGACAAGACGAACGAGAGGAAGACAAGAGCGGAGGATAAGGAGGATGAAATAAGGGGCTAGAATACAACATCCAAGGGCCAGAAATCGACAAAAGAAACGACGAAAATATCGAAAGTAAAAAGTCCACCGAGAGGACCACAAACACGAAGCAGTTGAGCAAACGTCGGCTGACAAAAAAAATTGAGAGAAAATATGAATAGTTACCGTCGATGATTCGGTGCCTAAGCAAACTAGCGAAAGCAGAAGAAGAAAAAAAGCCTAGAGAGAAAGAAGACGGCGTTTAGGACGGGAGATCGGATGCTGCGATCGGCTGTACAACGATACGTGCTTAACAAGGACCTCGTTATGATATTTTATTACCACCTCTCGTTTGGCTCTCTTCTTTTCTGCGTGGCCCGAAGTTTGCCCAAAAGAAATAGAGGAGAGCCGTTGTTGGAGTCATTCGACTTTGAGGACCGCCCTCGTAGTTGCTAATTCTCCACACACTCAATGTTGAACGTAAATCGTTCTTCTCGTTTCTTCGAAATCACATTTGGATAAATGCAAGCATATTCGAATGAAGATGTGAGACCCTCTTGATCGGAAAAGTCAACGATTCGTTTGGAGAAGGTTATGAAGTGTCATGGTGTTGAAGTTTGCATCGTTGGAATGCAACGAATTTTCTTCGTGATTTTTTAATTTTTCGATTTTTATTATTATTTAGATTTTTTTCCCACACTTTTGTTTGTTAACCTTCAATAAGGCTTCTCGGAAATGGTTCTGTGACTTTCGCATCCTCAATGTGGTGAAAAAATACGAGAATGGGGGAAAAATGCATTTTTGTTGCGACTTCGATACCATATGAGTGTCTGTGAAATTGTCGGATGTGCTGGTAGCCAACAATATGTAGATACAACGGGTTCGAAGTACTTTCGAAACATCGAAACATCGTGTTGAAGCTCGCAGCGTTGAAGCGCAACGAAAGCTCTTTTTTAACGTTACATTTTCCTATTTTCATTATTATTATCTTTATAGATAATATTATATATAATTTATAGACCTTTCTAACAGATTTATATCGTAGATGGCTAGATAAATATATTAACAAAAATGGTTGAGGGTTTTTCGTTGGCACAATCTTTTAAACGAAATTAAGGGGTTAGGCTACTGTGGAAATTCCAAAAAAAAGTTCACCACTTGAGGCAACTTAAGATGAAGAGGACAGTCCAACGTGTGGTGCAGGAATCGCAGATTTAATGTAATCTCGTAAATTACAACGATACAACGGCTAGTAAAAGTTTGTACGCGTTATTCTCGAAACGATCTTTTTCAAAACGGTGTACACGATTTCTCGACATCCAATGAATGAATTGACTTTAAATTTGGTACACTTATTCGGTGTAATAGTAGTTTATCCTTGACCGACGTTTTTCTTCTTAACTTTCTTTTCATTACTTGTTAGCAGTAATTTTGTCATTTTTTCCTAAAAGAAATCGAGAAAATTGTTCAAACGTTTTTTTTTTGGTGATTGAAATACGAAACCAAATAAAAGCTCGGTCAAGTCTTAGCCAATATTATCTTTTTTAAGAAAAAGAAACTCGTTTTTTTACCAGATCAACCGGATGGCCAAAATCAAGTACACCGCTGAGCCCCTCACATTCAAAGGTTCTTCACGAGATTGTTTACACTTCTTTAATTATTGACATTTTTTAATGAAATTTGGTACCCAACTGTGTTAATATACATGCAAATAAATGTCCAAACGATTTTGCAGTCATTACTCATTCGTCCATAAACAATTTTTTAAATCCCATTCTGACTTCCGGGTCGTCACAGCAGCCCAACCCCTTACAGCGATATAGGAAAATATTAATTTTCATTGCATTTCAACGACGCAAGCTTTAACCTCATGGGAAAACTGAATACAGCGAGTCCCTTTGGGTGCGAAATCGTTTGATGTTGACGAGTTTTCTAGTCCCTTCGTGCCCTAGCCCTTATATCAATACGGAAATCACAGCCGGACGAGAAGTTCGACTTCTGTCTAGTGTGTGGACGAATGCGAGTGTACGTATACACGTATTCGCACCTAACACTTCCAAGCCACGTTAATTGATATATTTGACGGCATTTTCTTCAGACGAGAAGAAACAGGCGTGAGGGAAAATCAAAATAAAGAAGTAAAACTCACGACCCTCGTTCGGGCTGAAATCACGATCCTTGTTTGCAGAGGACGGCTAAAATTAGTAGAGTTAATTGTGGACGACTCGTCGCTACACGACTCGAACCTTTTTTCCGGCAATTTTTCTCGTTTTTTTCCTTGTTTACACACATACGCGCGCGCGTGTGTGTAACGTTCTTTTCCTGCATTTGTTCATGCTGCGAACATTTTGCGACGATTTTGGAACAATCGAGGACCCAAGGAATTCTCGCTGCAATTCGGACGAACCCATCCATCAGTGTCGGTAGCTGTCGAAAGTATTTATTTTTCGAGCGTCAACGTTGCACGAATTGAGTCACCGCAATTACCATAAGATGCCGCCGTCTTCATTTTTCCGCATGAGAAGGATTGATACTAGAAGGTTTAGGGTGGTACGCTCAAATTCTTTTTTTATGGATATTGCTGTCGGTTTCCTTATCGTTGTCTGACGATCGAGATGTCGGTAAGACAATCAGCAAGTCATCGTTTCCTTATATTACATGTGACCGCACAAAATTTTTATGCTCGATTTTTTCAAAATTCATATATATAAATATAAAATACGAAATATATATATATATATATATCATATTTTATATTTATATAGATATTTATATATATGAATTTGAAAAAAAACAAGCATACAAATTTTTCAATTTAGAGAAAAAATAAAAAGAAAGATTTTACCATGACGGGTCTTGCGGCAAAAAACGCTAAATGTATCATATTCTTTTACAAAAAAAATCCGAAAATGATAAATTTCGAAGTTCGAAAAATTCTTATTTTTTTTTAAACTGAAAAATAATATCGAAGATGACAATATTTTTTCAATATTATATTTCGTACAGTACATTCTAAAACAAAAAAATTGCATAAAGACAGATCTTATTAGGTCAGTTTTTCAAAAAGTTATGAGCATTTTTTTAAAAAACGTGGATTATTTTGAAAAATCATTACATATTTTCGATCATGTGGAAAAAATTAACTGGAAGAAAACGATAACACATTTAAATTTCAGCCAAATCAAAAGGGGTCGGGTCGAAACCCGACCCCTTTTGACTTTTCACTTTCAGAAGTGGTCTAGAAATGATCACTTTTAGAAGTGGCCTAGAAGTGATCACTTTTCGAAGTGGCCTAGAAGTGATCACTTTTAGAAGTGGCCTAGAAGTGATCACTTTTAGAAGTGGCCTAGAAGTGATCACTTTTAGAAGTGGTCTAGAAATGATCACTTTTAGAAGTGGCCTCGAAGTGATCACTTTTAGAAGGGGTCTAGAAATGATCACTTTCAGAAGTGGTCTCGAAGTGATCACTTTTAGAAGTGATCACTTTTAGAACTGGCCTAGAAGAGATCACTTTTAGGAGTGGTCTAGGAGTGATCATTTTCAGAAGTGGTCTAGAAGTGATAATTTTCAGAAGTGGCCTAGAAATGATAACTTTTAGAAGCGGTCTAGAAGTGATCACTTTTAGAAGTGGTCTCGAAGTGATCACTTTC
>OX632362.1:26969415-27116541 GCA_951751655.1 Ophion costatus | reverse complement strand
TAAAAAGGTAGCTTTTATAATTATCAATGATTATTAAGAAGCTTCAAAGGGTAGCTTTCATAATTATCAATGATTATTACGAAGCTAATTATTATATTATTGTGAAAGGGTAGCTTTCATTCGTACCCTCAGTATAGTCTAAGCAATAACATATATTTTTTTTCAATCTTAGATTGAGGCTACGCTCCAGCCTCTTTAATTAATTCGGACAGGGGTCCGAAGGGTCGAATCAACGTTTTGCACAATTGGAGTCCAATGAAGATTCCTCTCGATCGTTTTACTCCTTTATTTTTTATTATTAGCTAAAGTGTTTAGTTTTTTCCGCGTTTTAGTTACACATTGTCAATAAGAATTCCGAAAAATGTTTCAGTGATTTTCGTAGCGATCTCCGAGATATTTCGCGGTGAATTTCACAATGAGGAGGGAGGGGGGTGGCAGTGCTTCGGGTGGCGAACGATTGAGCAAATAGGGAAAAATGAGTGTTCGTTCGAACGGAAAAGTACGGAACAATCGGTAGCAGTCGACAGGCTGAGAAGAAGGGAAAGTATAAACAAAGATGAAAAAGGAACAACGGAGGGTGTCGAGGTTGAACGCACGTGTGTCGCGGACGGTGTTGCGGGAAAAGGGGGAGAGACTGAGAGAGGAAAAGAGAAGGGACGGAGAGTGAGGGCATTCTAATCGGAATATACAGGGTGTCCCATTCTAATCGGAATATACAGGGTGTCCCAGAACTGAATGCGTTCTCTGATATGGGAGGGTTGGGGGTGAAATTCCGAGTCGATTGATATAAGCATGTGTGGGGCTCAGATCAACCCCTGATTTATTATGAATTTTTAAAGGGGGGCGCATCTGATTGGCCCGCCTTTAAAAATCCATAATAAATCAGGGGTTGATCTGAGACCCACACATGCTTATATCAATCGACTCAGAATTTAAGCCCCAAACCCCCATTTCAGGGAACGCATTCAGTTCCGGGACACCCTGTATATTCAGGTGTCGTGCTAAACTGCCGAGAATTCAGCAAGCCGAATATTTTTCGCGAACCAACGAATCGCGAGAAAATTATGCAGTCGCGTAACTTACTCGGTGGAAAATGAAGTATAACAGAGAAATGTACGGCTCTCTTTCGGTCTCGTTTTTTTTATCGCTGGCGCTTCTGCATTTGCCTTTTTGTACGCTTCAGTTCGCGAAGTGTGGAACATCGTTTTCACTTCCGGTGTGATTGTTTCCACCTCACACATCGGGGATTGATAATATCGATGGTATTGAATCGTTGGAATGCAACAAAATTATGTTTTTTCCCATCGCCTATTTTTTTTTTTTGCTACACTTAGGCTACGTAACTGACTGAATTTTTTTTCAAGACCCTTATTAGGTATCCATAACCTATAAATGCGAAATAAGAGTTTAAATAGTACTCAAAATGAAGAAATGCAAAGTAAATAATGACTTTTGTTGCGTTTCAACGATGCGAAGGTTCATCAGAACGACTTCAACCCTATCAATATCGCTAGACATGTACGGGAATTTTATTAACAATGTTGAGTTTTGCATAGATGGAACGCAACGAAAATGGTTTTTTTTTAAATATGTACTTTTACTGGATTTTGCCCGTAGCGAGTGGATTTTAGGGGCATGATCAAAGTCGAGTTATGGAAAACACATTTCCTATGTCGTTTAAGGGGGGAGATTACTTTAGGCTAGGAAAAAATTGGTACTTTTTCATTCTTTTTTTTTAAGGAAAGATTTCTTCGCTATTTTCGAGACTTAGGGTTGGTTTTACTACTTTTGGCTTTCGCATGGTATTTTTTTTTAAATCTTTAAAAATGACAATTTTATGTCATGTCAATTATGCCAATGACTTTAAACTACAATTTCAAAACTGGCGTGACCTGTACCTAAAAAACTAATCGACCGATTATGATCAAATTTAGTGTGGATCTTTCTAACCTTATAGTCTAAAAAATGAGCCTAAATATTCGTGAAAAAAAAGTATTTTGGTCGCAAAATGTAGTCATTTTTTCGGAAAATTCAATTTTTATGATGGAGTTTTCATCGTTGTAACGCAATGGAAATAAATTCATTTAAATTGATAAAATTTCTTTTTGGCCGATTCAGGCTATGAAAATCATCCGTACGTTTTATGTACCCTCATTAGAGATTCATGACCGGAATATGAAAGTAAAAAGGGATTTTCTATGCTTATGGAAATAAAAAAATTTGAACAAATCGTTGCGTTCCAACGATGCAAACTTTAACGTCATCATTTTTTTATTTCAAGGCGTAGAATTTCATTGGTTTTTAACATTTCTCACTTTGTCTCGGTTCATATTCTGCGTATTAGTGTTAACGAAAGGAAAATCTTCGTTTATTTTTTTTCAGATTAATCCCGCCAACGCTACATGTCACGTCCGGCCATACCTCCGTAATTCATAAAGATTAATAAAAAATTTTAAATACCGTGTAATAGCCAAAAGTTGTAATAAGACACACCCTAACGCTCAAAAATGGTGACATTTTCGTTTGAAAAAAATAATGAAATTTAGCCATTTTTTTCACGCCTGAAGGTATCTCCCCCTTAATTTCGGACACCATTCTCTATCCTACGATCAGATAATTTTTCCCATGTTCATCCATTTGTCAACAACGATCAAAATTAAAATGAAATTAAACATTTTTAATCTTTGAAAAAAAAAAGTTTTAATACAACAATTTGTAAAAAAGAATTTCACGATGAAATTTGATAAAAAAATTCATGACGAAATTTGAAAAAAAAATTCATGAAGAAATGTGAAAAAAAATAAATTTCATGAAATTTGAAATAAAAAAATTTTATTTAAAAAATGTTACATTAAAAAACTTATAATTACAATTTTTTCATTAAAAAAAAGTTATTCAAAAATTTAAGATTTTTAATTTTGCAAAGTTTAAAAAGTAACAGTTTTTTCTCGTAAAAAATCATTTTCATTTCACCATCTCGCCATTTTCTCAATTTTCGAAATGCTAACAGTGTACACGACCCTTCGCAGGGCTCCACGATTTTGTAATTTACAAAATCGAAAATCAACCGCTCAAAGTCAGTATTTTCCAGGGTATGGAAAAAATTCGAAATCAGTTGGGTAGGGGAAGGGGGCGAAAAGATCGATGTTTTGCATCTCGCGCCAAAAGGAAGCACGACTCAAAAATTCATCTCACTGCAGAAGTGCTTTCCGCAAGTTACGAAAAAAAATCCCAATTTCTTCAACTTTTGCAACTGCCCAGAAAAGTCAAACAGATCGCGTCGCCTTAATCGCATGGAGTTGAAGTTTGCACCGTTGAAATGCAACGAAAGTTCTTTTTTACTTTTCCCTTTCCCGTTCTTTAGAACTAGAAGAACTTTTAGTAGAACTTTAGAATTAGTAGAACTTTAGAACTAGTAGAACTTTAGAACTAGTAGAACTTTTCCCGTTCTATAACGATCGATAATTTTTTATATACATTAAGTTCGTCGATCTCTAATGAGGATAAGGAAAACCAGTTGGTTGATTTTCGTTCCCTGAACCGGCGAAAAAAGCGAGGAACAGAAGAAAAATGAACTTTCGTTGCGTTCCATCGATGCAAACTTCACCATAGAATTTAATGCGGTATCGAACTTTGCATCGTTGGACTGCAACGAAAATATATTTCCTTCGTATTACCTATTTGTTGGCGCATTCAGATTACGATAATGACTGAAACATTTTCGAGGATCCTTAAGAAGAATCTATAACCCGCAAAAAAGACTTCAGATACTAATGGAAACAAAGAAATGAAGAATATCATGAAGAATTTTCATTGCGTTCCAACGATGCAAACATCACCATCATTTGCTCGCAATTTGTCGTTTGACGTACGTGAGAAGAATGCGCTTACCCATGAGTTTCCGGACTTCCGTCTGGCTGAGAAAAAGATTGAAGAAGCAATTTCCGGTTGTCACGAGGCCGAAGAGCAGCACTGTTGCAAAATTCAGCAGCATTTTGACGCCTCCGCAAACGCGCACGTTTTCTTGATAGGAAGACGAAAGAAAAATAATACACCACGTGTTTTCGCACGTACGAAGTTTACGTGCACATGTGTGGCTGTACGCGTGTACGCGAATGAGAGGCGATTGTTATCTCGGAGCTTGACCGCGTCTCACCTCCTCGCGATATTTGTAAAAGGCCGAGGAAAAAAAACGTGTTTTCTCCATACGACGCCGTATCAAAACTAGTCCAGCGACAGCTCCATTTCTTTCGGTCGAACGACCGCTTTTTCTTTATCTCAAAATTCACTTGCTCGAGTCGAATTCTCGACTACAATCGCGCACTTGATTTTACCCGCATAGCACTGAATTTATTCGACTCGAAGTCCGCGCGAAAAACGAGCTACTTTGTACGGTTTAGCGCTTGCGAAGAACGACAAAAAAAACGTACGGACCGATCGAAGAGCGCGAGAGATTAGATATTTCTCGGTAGTGACAGCCAGTCGGCTGATTCGGCCTAGCGATAAGCGCGCTTTCCACGTGTTCGAATGAACGAGGAAGAAAAATATACACACACACAGTATATATCCGTATATATATGTGTGTGTGTGTAGTATACGTATATGGTACGTAAACGCGTTTTTAGTCGTTTGTTCGCGATGTATTTGGAGGTTAGGAACGACGGGAGAATGTTTTTGTTTCGCCTGTTACGTCGTGGGATCCGTTACGATGCTCGTGGACGGTGAGATTCGCGTTCGTGAGAGTCACAGATTGTTGTTGTCTCGTGAGAGCCACGAAGAGTTGTGCTACGGCCGCCATGGGTCGTCCAGCCTCGACGCCGAGGCGGACGGACAGGGTCGGGGACCGAGAGTCGCCGAGGACGCACGAAGCCTCACGAACGCTCCCCGCGCGTCCACGCACAAGCGCTATCTCGCGGTCGTCTGTGTGCACGCCCGCTCGTGTCCACCGAACCTCGCGTTTTTCGTCGCGGAAAACATGAAAAACTACGCACTTTAGCACGGGGAGAAGAACGTTGAGAATTCTCCGATATAGGTTCAGCGAATTGAGAATTGATGGCTCAGGAAAGTTCTGACGTGTCGATGAAAATTGGATTCGTAACTTCGAGCATGAGGGAGACATTTTTGTGGCAATTTTAAACTTGGATTTTTCTAAGTTTTAGGGCTTGGTAGTCTGCCTAAGGCTAAGTTCGTTATGTCTGTTGAGGCTCGGAGTGTCTGAATTTTTTAGGGGCTACATCTACGTAGAGGCGCGAAAAAGGTGGCCAATTTCCGATCTTTTTCTGGGTGACGGTTGGGGAAAAAGAAACCGCATATTTTTTAACACAAAGGTACATATGTTGAGAGCCTAGAAAAATTGCCGATAAATGCAGAACGACAAAAAGATGGTCGCTGGCAGATGAAAACATTTTTTTCCCTGACGTTTCGCGGTGGACACTCTCCAGTGTAAACGGGCCATCCGATATCAAAAAACCAAACGGGTTGTTCAAGTTAACTATAAGTACGAGTCGTTGACGATCGTCGATATTTTAAATATCTTTTTTTAACAAGGTAGCGATGATTTGAAACTCGAGCATATAAAATCTTTGAAAAAAGTCGTCATTTTTACGTAACTATTGGAAAATGACGATCGATTTTCAATAAGTGGGATCGTCAATGACCTTTAAATGTTTCTCACCGTATCTCCTGTAAATTTGGAAATAATCCAGCAAGTGGTTTTCGAGATATTATGTCCACCGACTTCGATAACAGTGTTTCGAGAAAAACACGGTTAAAAATTGAAGTATGGTGCTGCTATGCTCGCCCGGCCGACTGTTAGAAGCTGCAGCTCATTCCATTTTTGGAATATTTCAATGAAACTTTCAGGGAATACAGCTAAAAGGCGATGCTATCGAATAAAAATATTTTTGGAAAATGCAATTTTTTGACTAGGTAGACGTAGCCCGTTGAACAGACGTGCATGACATTTTCCAAGTGGATGATTCGGAGAAGGATCTCAATGCAGGAGAATCTTGATGATCAGATTTTGCAGGGCTTTCGCCCTGCACGGTAGGTGGGGGCGAAGTTTTTGTCTCGTGCTCCTCATCGAGTGGCGGTCGTTGGACACATCTTTTAAAATGAAACTGAGGTTCGATGTGCGATTTTTAATTTTTAAGGGGTTAAGCTACTGTCATAACCTCAAAATTTGGGTTATTTAGAAGAATTTTTTTTTTACAGGGAAGTAAGATTACTGAAAAATCGTTTGGACATTTATTTGTATGTACATTAACAAAATTGTGTACCAAATTTCATAAAAACTCTTGATAACTAAAGAAGTTATAAACAATCTAGTGAGGCATCGTTAATTGTGAGGGGCTCAACGGTGTACTTGATTTTGTCCACCCGATTTATCTGAAACAAAAAAAAAATGTTATTTCTTAAAAAAGATAATATTGGCTAAGACTTGACCGAGCCTTTTTTCGTTATCGTGTTTCAATCATTGAAAAAAAATGTTTGAATTTTTACATTTTTTTTAGGAAAAATGACATAATTATTGTCAATAACTAATGAAAAGAAAATTTTAAGAAGAAAACCGCTGGTCAAAACCAAACTACTATTACACTAAATAAGTGTACCAAATTTCAAGTCAATTAAAGCCTTTTTTCGTTATCGTGTTTCAATCATGAAAAAAAGGTTAACATTTTTTTGTTCTACTTTTTGAAGAAAAATGACATCATTATCGTTAATGAATATTAATGAATGTATAACTAACGAAAAGACGATGTTAATGAAATAAGTAATGAAATAAATAAAAAAAAGTTTAATGAAATAGCCAATGAAAAGAACAGTTAGTGAATAACTAATGAAAAGAAAATGTTAAGCAGAAAAACGTCGGTCAAGACCAAACTATAATCACACTAAATAAATGTGACAAATTTCAAGTCAATCCATTCATCAGAAGTCGTGAAATCGTGTACACCGTTTTGAAAGACCGTTTCGAGAAAAACGCATTTAAAGTTTGACTAGCGGTTCTATCGTTGCAAAAATAAGTTTACCTTCATTCCGCGATTTCTGCACCATACGTTGGACCTTCTTCTTCAATTTGAGTTGCCTCACGCGATGAACGAGTGTTGGTCGGTTTCACAGTAGCCTAATCCCTTGAATGAGAAGCATTTTTTTCCCTCTTCGTCGTTAATAACTGCTGATTTTTAATTAAGGGGGAGATACCTTAATGCAAGGAAAACATTTGCTAATCTTCATGATTTTTTTTAAAGCAAAGATTTCTTTACGATTTTTGAGTCTAATCGTACGTACCATTACTAGTCGATTCCTAAACAACGCCAAGTTTATTTTCCAAAGGAAGAAGATTACGGATTCACCGTCAAGTTGCAAAAGCATTTTATAAAATAATAATATCACTGCCCAATTCCTACTCTTCTGTGTTTTCGTTTCGCTCCTTCGTTCTCCTTCTATGAAACATATGGCCTGATTGTCAAATTCAAGTTTCGTGCGTTTATTATTTTCTCGAGACACTTCGGACGAAGAAACGTGCGTTGTGTACTGCAAGAGACGTGTGGGTCTGGTCAAGAGAGGCACGGAAAAAGGGATGTCAATGAAAAAAAGTACAATGGAAGACACTTGTCACGGCATTTGCCACAGACCAAACACCTCGGTTGAAACGCGTGACTGAAAAGCGTTAAGATTTCGACCTGAAAGCACAAAATAAAACTCTAATTCAGTATGGTCGTCGCTTTTCTCCTTCACGAATACATCGTTCGTTGATGTGAAGCTGTTGCCTGAAATATTTCACGGCAAAAAACGATCATTAATGTCAAGACTCGGAAAAGTCGATTTGGCTATAGAATGTCTACAGCCCTCGAATATATAAGGTGTCTTGTTATGAATGGATTATGTTGCAATTGTCGATACGTCAGATCATGCCCTGCTATATGCTGGAATTTTACTTTAGTAAAAGTCCCACGGTTTTGTGAGATATAAAGCTTTATGTTGATTTTTTTAAAATCATGTGCTTTTGGTGTTTCGCATGCCGGTTCTACAAATTATACGAATCGACAATAACTATCAAAGTCAGGTGTTCGAATTGGTTTATATGGAATTTCTATATATATATATATAAATAAATAAATAAGTAAATAAATATATATATATATATATATATATATATATATATATATATACATATATATATATTTAAACGACCGGTGAAATACGATACGAGTTGGTCCCGCGCTCAAATTTCACGGTTCGCGATACGAGAACGACGCATTGCAAGCGTTAAATTCATACGAAAACGTTTTTACCCCGAAAGGTCTCATCTTCCATGACCGCGGTGGTTTCGCATTCCGAAAAAGCAAAACACGCCTAGTTCACGAGACAGAATGATGTTGTAACAATCTGCATAATTTCTCGTAAATACGCACATGGAGTAAATTTGACTCAATCGTGATCGACGTATGCAACGATTTCTAACAGGACGATTGATAATTTCACTATCCCGTGAAAGAATTCAGCCAGGGCTTTGACCAGGGGCTGATTATTTTTCCCTTACTCTGCACGGGGCCTAACATGGCACCCGACCAGGTCCCTTGGAGGCCGGTCACACTTTGTCGACGAGGGCCTAAGGAGGCTTATGAATCAGGGCCCGACTGGTTGCCTCAACAGAACCGGATCGAAGCCATGAAGGAACCCTATTACTGCCCTATAATTATCAGCTTTGTTAGTGGATACATATCAAACGAGGTGTTTTGCAATAATGAAAACTATTTTCTTCAAATGAAGGATTATTTATTGTTCACCCCGAAATTGAAAAATAAAAAACAAGTTCAGTTTTACAGTTTATATTGTATGCCTTGTAACAACCACTGCCCTGATGAATCCCGTCTGGGCACTTTATCATTTCTCGCTGCGACCTCGCTACGACCTTTTTTGAATAAATTACCCAACCCTGTTATTTTCCTGACGGGGTCGAGTCCGATTGTGTTGTGGAAAGCCCTAATAGGGAATCCATATTCAAACCCTCATGGGCCCTGCATTTTTTTATGGCTGCCCTCCTTGTTTCTTTCACGGGACGTTGCCCGTGCAAAAATTGTCGTGGGGATTCAACTGGATTTCCACACTTGTTCCCGCTTCCCGATAGGACTTTTCACCCTTTTTCGAGGGGAAATGAACGGTGAATTCATCTTCAGGAGGCGAAAAAACCTCAATATGGAATTTGGCAAAACATCAAATATTCCTGCTTTACTCTAAGGGGCGGTTCCATCCCTTAAAGTAAAGAGGATGTAGAAAATTCGATGGGCCACTGCCTTGAATGCCTATACCAAAATGTCACGCTCGTTGATTGGATTCTCACCTGGATTCCGCGGTTGAATCCAATGTACGGATCCAATTTGAATCCTAAGGGATTTCCATTCTATCAAACAGAATCTGATAGGATTCTTCATGGATCCCATTGCATTCTGTAAGTTGATTTTTTCGAACACAATAGTTGGATCTACAACATGCGCGGATCTTTAAAAAGTATAAATCGCTTTAAAAAGTCCATCTCAACAATCGACTTTAATAACGGCACGGAAAATCTACTGTAATTATCGTTTTTTATTGATGTCGGGGCATCTTCGGACTCCCCAAAAAATTTGTGCACGGGATCGCGAAAGAATCTTTTTGTTGTGAGATCCAACAAATTCCGGTTAGTCCAATCGAGATAGTATTTCACCTGGAATTAATTCGGGGGTACAATTTTCTTTTTTTATACTTGGGGGGGGGGGGGTGGTTGGTAGTGTAAATCTCGATTTTCAGGAAAATCCCCCAGTGCGTTTGCTGCCATCTTGATTTAAAGAGGGATTTTTTGTTTTTCGAACAACTCGCTTATTTTCAACCTTAGAGTGAAGATGATGAAATCCAAAGTTGTGGGAAATGTAATTCCCCACAAGTTTGATAATCATAGTTTTTACCCTAGGATCGATATTTATAGAGTTAGACTGCTAATAGTGGTAAAAAACGTTTTTTTTTAAATTATCTCGTTTATTATGAAGTTTATTGTAAAAATGGTAATGAATAAGCATGTAGGAAATTTTAATTTCTTCAACTTTGGTTATTACCATTTTTGCCCTAAGATCAATATTTTCGGACTTATATTCAATTTAGGGGTGAACTTTTTTTTTATGTTCAGTTATTTCGTTTATTATCAAGTTTATCGTAAAAATGGCAATAATTAATCAGGTAGAGAATTTTGTTTGCTTCAACTTTGGCTATGACCATTTTTACCCTGAGATCAATATTTTAAGAGTTATAATGAAGGTGCGGGAAAAAACACATATAGATACTTTGGACACCCTCATGGATACCGGTTATTAAGCAGCTATTCGAAGAAATTTGAATTACGTACCTGGTTGTCCATCACTATTTTTATAACAAATTGAATAATAAATGAAATTTAAATAATGAATAAAAATGACATCACTATTTTAATTGTAACTCCCAAAATATTGATCCTAGGGTAAAAATGGTACAAACCAAAGTTGAAGGAAATAAAATTTCCCACGTAATTATTTATTACCATTTTTACGATAAACTTGATAAAAAACGAAATTACTGAACATAAAAAAAAGTTCACCTCTAAATTAAATATAAGTCTGAAAATATCGATCCGAGGGTAAAACTGCTAATAACCAAAGTTGAAGGAAATAAAATTTCCTACGTGATTATTCATTACCATTTGTACAATAAACTTGATAACAAACGAGATAATTTAATAAAAAACGTTTTTTACCCCTATTAGCAGTCTAACTCGATAAATGTCGATCCTAGGGTAAATATTATAACCACCAAACTTGTGGGGAATTACATTTCCTACAATTTTAAGTAACATTTTTACTCTAAGGTTGAAAATAAGCGAGTTTTTTGAAAAACAAAAAAAATCCCGCTTTAAATCAAGATGGCAGCAAACGCACTGGGGGGGATTTTCCCGCAAATCGAGATTTACACTACCAAACGTCCCCCCTAATTATTAAAAAAAATCGCTTCCCCGAATTAATTCCAGGTGAACCGAATTTTAGACCTTTCTCGACTGGACGAGGTTGAGAATTTCAAATGAAAATTCTAGAACAACGTCAATCGAGAAATAGCGTGGAGTCCGCTTGGATTCCAATGTCGACTCCCTACGTGCGGAGTCCGAAAAATATTTTATTTTTATCCCTATTTATCCCGAATTTTATGTATCGAAATTTTATGTCACGATTTTTTATAGATCCCGATTTTCATGCAACCCGAATTTTTCATGCATCCCGAATTTTTATAGATCTCGAATTTTTATGAATCCCGATTTTTCATATATCCCGATATTTTGTAGATCCCGAATTTTTATATATCTCGATTTTTATCCCAAAAATATCCCTATGGGGTCGAATCCGGGGACTCCCCAACAAAATTCTGCGCGGGTGGTAGAGAAATGAGCCACGTTGATCAAATTCGTATAGAAGGCCTCGTGCACACATATTAACGTCGGATTCGTATATATAGTGGCGTAGAAATTGTCGTGGGTCTGTCAAGATCTCGTTTCTTCTGTCCGGACGCCCCTGATTACTGAACTCCGTCATTACCTCCGCAGTAGAATCGAGCCACGAAGGCACGTACGCCTCGTAGTGGGCAGAGAATTGTGCCGGGGGCTGAAAAATTGAAAAAAAAAGTGACGAACATAGTCGAAGACAAGTGATGCGTATGCAATGAGGGAAAAGAGAAAGGAATAAATTGCAAGCCACATGGTTGAGTCTCTGCAGAGAGAGAGAGAGGGGGGGGGGGGGGGGGTAGAGGCAGTGGTAGATAAAGAAGGGAGAAAATCAGAGGAGAATAACGCTCGTGAGACTCGTTTTGCAAATTTGCAGCTGATTGAAAAGTACATGAAGATGAGGTTGGGTAAAGCGAGAGACAAAAAACTCACGAGGGGAGGCAGCCAGCGCGTGATTACTCTCTTACTCTCGTCTCGACGTATGCATACATGTTCATAAATATAAAAGCATAGTGTACATGGGGCATTCTTTGACGGGAGGACCAAAATTGCACCTTCCACCTCCACCACAGCCGGAGCTTCTCGATTTCAATTGAGCTTTTTTCCCATATCCCAGGATACGAAGACTTTTGTATGTTTTTGCCAATTACGTCCTGAATAATGTGACGTTTCAGTTTGCATCGTTCGAATGCAACGAAAATTATATTCTTTCCCCCGCAAATTTCCTCTGGCAGATACAAGCTACGAATATCAAGCAAACACTTTTTTAAGATTCTTATTTGGCGATCTACAACGAGTCTGCAAAATATGATTTTTGGGAGTAACGAAAATCAGAAATTAACGAGATGTTTCGTTGCATTCCAACGATACAAACTTCAATCACATTAAAGTCTTGGGCCACGGTAACGGGTATACAATCATGTGGGAATGAAAAAAAAAATTCGTATGAAAAAGTGATTCACTCATAAAATTAATTACACATCTATTTAGTAGGAATATCATGCTGTTAGAAAATATATATTTTTTTTTTCGACGTACAAAATCGCCGACTACGTGAAACTTCTCGAAACAGCTTTTTTCCAATTGTCGTGACAAAAATAACTTCAACAATTTTCACTCGATTTACTTCAAATTTAAAAGTTATACTCCTAACTGCATTTGGCAGAGAAGTACTTACGGAATTTCTGATTAATCGAAAACTTTTCATTTTATGAGCAGTTATAACGAAATTTTTCACTGAAAATTCATTTCTTAAGTTCAAATACCTACAACTGTTGAATAAAACAATATTTTTTAAATTCCGTACGTACTTCTCTAGGTATTCTAATGTACATTGACGAAAATGTTTGTTTTTTGTTTTAGGTGAAAAATTGTGGATGCTAAACGTCACGGCGCGGAGCGCCTAAAAGAAAATAACAAAAGAAAATATTAGGAAACGACCATTTTGCACATCGAAAAAAAAATTCTAACAGCTTGATTTTTATACTAAATAGATGTGTGATTAATTTTATGAGTGAATTACTTTTTCATACGAAAAAAATTGTTAAATTCGCCCATGATTTTATACCCGGTACTGTGGCCTAAGGTCTTAAGTAATTCTCGACCTATTGGCGACTTGAACAGGATCAGCACCCAGTGTACCCAACTTACGCTTTTTTAAATACATTTTCCCGTTGAAATTCACCTGGAAAATTGAGCTCGTAAGAAATACCGCGTTCCCAATGATTCATCTACGAACGTTGAAAGCTACTCATCTCTTTCTTAGACTCGCATCCAACGAAAGTTCAACTCCGAAGCGTCCATAAATTCCATCACGTCGTTTTCAAGGGAACAAAAATGTTGGGCCGCTTAGCGCAGTTTCACAAATGAAAAATCGTTTACATAGCCGCATCTTAATTTAACCAATATCCTTTATTTTATTAACTTCATTTTACATCTCCTGCAGACATGTCAGCCCTCGACGTTGAAATTTCGGCCCCATTTACAAATTTCCTTTAGAAGTGGTACCAAATGGCGTAGACACTCGTAATGTTTTTTCCTCCTGGGGAAAAATGTGGTAGGTTTAACGAAAATTTCAAAGTTTAACTTTGATTCAACTCGGAGTAAAAAAAAATAAATTAAAAAAAAACAATTGGCTCCCCTCAACATAAATCGACGAAACGCTCTTCCGGGTCTTGGCTCAGGGTGCAGATTGTGCTTTTGATCCATTTGATGTAAAGTCCCCCATATACGAACAAAGAACGTCAGAGTAGGGGGGGTCGATTTCTTACGTTTATCGAGCTATGCAACCCTCGCTTCGTCTTAGCTATGTATATATACATATATATATCTTTTTTTTCTTCATACTCTCAAACGAGATTGTTTGCGTGAAATTCTTGATACGCGTTTGCATAGGCATGGTCATATGGTGAGATACACGTGATCCATATGCATATATTTATTAACTTATATGCATATCTATGCATATATATATATATATATATATATATATAAGTTCCGTCCAGCGCATGATGTGGCGGGGATTCAATTGCCTTTAATGTTAACGACCCCGAGATCGATTACCGTCGAGTTAATCACGAAAGCGACGACGACGGCGACGATCATCGAGTTTATATCGCATATTCGAATTTTATGAAGCCTCTTAAATTTTTTCCCTTCGCATGTAAAATTACTTTTTCTTCGCTTTTTTAAATTTATTTTTTCATTTTATCGAGACAGGGTGGGCTGTCGTAAATTAAACGGAATTTGCTCAACTTTTTGTCGGCGGACTCGTCAATTAACGGGCAATTTCATGCCACAGATTTATTCGACGTTTGGCGAAAAAAGTCAAGAAACGGAGAGGCCGGAAGAATCGCTACGTATAATTTTGTTTTAATTTTTCCAATTGTGCATCTGCGCTAAGGAAATTATTCTTCAGTTGATCTTCAAACTATTCGATGTTTTGTTGGCGAGATGACGGTCTTAAAATGTCACTTTTATGCAGCGTGTCGCTTTTTGTCCGACGGCCCATAATAAAATTCATATTTTGCTGAATCGGTGACGATTTCGGAAAAGAAATCTTTATATTTGATTTTTATTTAATAGCAATAAGAAAGATCGAGGGTCCTGGTCTTAAGGCGTTACATCTATGAGGCTTACCGAAAAATGAGACTTTTTTGGAAATTTTTGTGAAGAATACTGAAAAAAAGCAACCGAAATGAGGTTTGTAGGATTTATTCTACATATGTTGATGTATACAAAAAAAATACAAAATGGCGGCTCAGTGTAGTTACACTAACGTAAGAGCGTTTTTTAGGCGCTCTGCCAAAGAACGCGGAACTTTTATGGATTACCACCGAGAGTAAAAAATAAATTTCTTCACTTAAATTAGTGTTGATAGAGAAGAACACACGGTTATTTGTAAATATAGTTTTTCAGCAAAAAGGCATAATTTTGGATACATTTTTTTTTGTTGACAGTTCGGCCTTAATTTGTTTATAAAAATGAAAATTGTTGACGAATCGTTGAAATCTTTGGTACCTTTTAATTTGCTTTAATTTTTATCGCAACTTACTCTTGAAAAAGTGTTTCTTTTGGCCAAAACTACAATTTCACGTGGTCAAAATTTGGCGTCCCAGATATCGTAGAATCGCCAATAGGCCCGCGGTGACGTAACCTTTTTGTTCCGGGCTTTCTCGAAACAATGTTTTTTGAGACGGTGTATGTCAAAATCTGTTCGTCTGATGTAAATTTACACAGAGCATAGTCTGTAACATTCACATTGCAAATTCAAGGCAGTAATGCATTATTTATACTCCCCTGCCAACATATTCTTGAACAGTTTTACCAACGATTTATGGAATGAAAAAAAAAAAACGATTTTTCGAATCTCCAAAACTAGTTTCCCGCCTTAAACAATAATAAGCTCTGCCCCAGACCGTCAACAAAACAAATGGCCAAATAATTGTCACCCTGTATATTTCCTACGTTTGATACCACATTGATCGCTTCCCCAAACTTCGGAGCATGTTTACGATTCGATTGTTTTTTTTTCTCGCCGACTTTTGCCGCTACTGCCACAAAGTGTAAGCCCTTAAATCTTCGTAAATCGAGTTTGTACAGCGGAAAGGTGAAAAAAGCGCGGCGGTGTACAGGTCTTGCCCATTTCCACGCGTACATCGTGTACACGAACACACGCGCGCGCGATACCGTACGTTTTTAATATACGACTGTTTGCACAGATTAGGCCCGACAAAGGGGCTCGTTCTTGGTGCCCGGTGAGTTGGATCTTGATTTAAGGGAGCCCGCATCTCTTATTTGCTCTAGATTAAATCGGGAGTTGCTCGAATCGTTCTTGCAGTGTGAATCAACTCTCTCTCTCTCTCTCTCTCCCTCCCTCCCTCCCTCTCGCTCTTTTGCTCCCTCTCAGGGATGAATAGCCCTCTTTTGCACTACTGAATCGTACACTGAGAAAAATGTATGGTCTTCTCAACCATATTTTATCTACATTTTATATTTCCCGGAGGGAGCAATAATATTTTATTGCCATAGTTACTGCCAAAAGTATAGTACTTCTTATTGATATTTTAGCAGTTGCATGAATTATGGACCGAATTATTAACCGCAACCACCAATCTTACAAATATACGTTTATTCGTCAATGCTACATAATATAGTAGGTTTTCGTAAAATGGATGGTCCCTGATAAAATAAAAAACATCGCTTCCCCAAGATTCTAATAGTGAATTGAAATGTATATACATTGAATAAGAACGCTGCCTGTGATTGGCGACGATGTTTATAGTGATGTGTACCATATTATAAGATACGACCTGCTATATGCGTATTTGGTGTGTTATTGAAGTGTATTATTTATTTGAAATATACAAATATTTTTATTTCAATATAAGTTTAATATTTTTCTATTTTATTTTATATAACTTTATTAATTTTTTAATAAAATTTTTTGATTTATTTATAAAATTTATAAAATTTTAAAACTTTATAAATTAAAAATTTTATTTCAATTTTATACAATACTATATATAACTTATATAAATAAATATATTTTATTTATTTATATAATTTGAATATTATTCATTTATTTTAATATAATTCACACATAACATGGCGGTTATGTGTGGAAGACAATATCCGATAAATAGCCGCTTCGTCCCTGTTTGCAAACGTTCCCACTTTTGACAAATTTTTGCATAACATTTAGGCATAATTGCGAACTAATTTCATCAATGGTGCGTCCAATTGCTTCCTTGAGCTCCGGACCGGTATGTGGATCATTCCCATACACTCTTTCTTTAAAAAAAAGCCGCCAAAGAAGGAAGTCCAATAGCGTCAAATCGTACGATCTTTACTTTATGTTCGCTTAAAAAAACTGGCGCGCAATTCAATATATCAGGTCGTTTTGAGACACCCTTTACCTCAACATCGCAATTTATGTTAATTGTTTTTTTCATACAAATTTCCGCGAACTTTATGTTTAATATCATACCTTTTTTCCAAATGCCAAATGAATAATCTACTTGACAAGAAAAATTCGGGGAAAAATACTTTATTTCGGTCCGTTGAAGTCGTGTCCTGAAAGTTAGGCGCCCAGGCTGAAAAGCATACAAAAATAGTATTTTTCGAAAAATCCAGATTATTCAGACTCCCTGCGTCGAATTTCACAGGGTGTAAAGATCAATGAGGCTTTCTGGCATACATTGTTCCTTTTGCATACTCGTCTTTATGTCGTAGTGGAGCTCACGTCTGTATACAATCCACCTTTAATGTAAACGCGATATTACCATTGAAAAGGCAGGTAGCTCTTTGAAGTGTCGTGATTGCACTTCCGCGTGATGCGTGTGCACATCTAAATTCCCTTTCTCTCTCTCACATGTGTGTGTGTGTGTGTGTGTGTGTGTGTGTGTGTGTGTGTGTGTGTGTTTGTACGTGTGTGTGTGTGAGAGAGAGAGAGAGAGAGAGGGAGAGAGAGAGCTTATAGGCGCGAGGTAGCGGCAGTACTCATGCGATTAAGGGAGCTTTCCAGTGTGAAATTTTCAAAAAATCGATTTTTTTTTGCTTTATCGAATAGTATACACTCTTCCGAATATTCCCTGAAATTATCATGCCGAAATTCAGATTATTTCGGTTACTGTACAGCATTTCTTGGAAGAAGGCAACGGAGCGCTACAGCTACAGCGAAACTTTGAACGCGTTTTTCTCGAAACAGCATTTTTCAAAACGGTGTCCAACTTGGAGGGCAGAGTTTTAAAGCTATCGAGTTGAATTTTTTACACAATATTCTTAACGTCATTGTTTATCGTGCTATGGAAGCTTTTTTTTTTTTTTGACATCTTCCTATTTTTTTGTAAAAAAACTGCCAAAAAAAATGCTAAAATCGATACTTTTTGTTCAAACCGGCGCCATTTTTGCAAAAAAAAAAAAAAAAAAAAAAGCCTCCATAGCACGAAAGCCAATTATATACCGATCAATAATCTTTTTGTGTTTTTTGTTTCAGATCAAAATTGTGACCCCCAACGTGGACACCACATCCAAGTGCATTTTCTGCAACAAT
The DNA here is from genome assembly GCA_951751655.1 of Ophion costatus. Taxonomy (NCBI): domain Eukaryota; kingdom Metazoa; phylum Arthropoda; class Insecta; order Hymenoptera; family Ichneumonidae; genus Ophion; species Ophion costatus. The sequence continues at coordinate 27,098,488 of OX632362.1, read as the reverse complement.
TGTTTCATCATTTTTATAGATATTAATTAATAAATAAATCGATCTTTAAAAAATTGTTTTGTATTCTTCAATACCCAATTAATATACAAAAAAAAACCAGACCGATTAGATTATTTTTTCTTTAAAAAAAAAAATCGCGAAAAACAGCGATTTTTCGGGCTGTCACACTGGAAAGCTTCCTTAAAATCGCGACGATAACGTTATAGCACAAGGGAGCGGATAACGTTTTACCTTGGAAAGCATGAAGATAAAATGTTGTAGCTGCAGAGCGTAAATATATGAGACTTTCAGCCCCTTTGGGAGTCCTTTACCCGATTACCAGCTACTACATCTCTCTCTCTCTCTCTCTCTCTCTCTCTCTCTCTCTCTCACACAGTCTCTCTTTCCTTATCGTGGGCGGCATAGCCATCCAATTAACGTATTTGTCTCGAACCGGCGCCTTTTATCAAAAGAACCGCCGCCGAAAACGCGCCGTTCAGTGGCGGCCTCATTGTACTTCGTCCCTGTATCCAAAGAAGGGTCGCGCATCGCTTATAAAAAAATACGTGTTCTCTCGCATGGAACGGCGGCCTGTGTGTTTAGGTTGCGCAGCCCGCGGACTTCCGTCAATATTCAAAAACGTGCGAAAATAATTAATTTCGAGTTTTGATACCGACCGAGCAAGTATTGCCTCATTTTAATAAGGCCAGTTGCTGAACTTGTTTACTGGTCACAATTTTTCTTCCCGTGTGGCTTCGTTCACGAAATTTACTGGTGAAGTATGGAAATAGTAGATTACTGCTTTGCTTACCAACCGAGCGGCTTGGCATTAGTTTGACATTTTTCATATGTGATTTTAAAAAATAGTTTTATAGGCTGCAGTCTCAACTTTAATTTATAACAAAGATTTTGTAAAAATTTAAAAGATCCACCATACTATGACGATTTTCTTTTGGAAACTATATTTTATGTAAAGATATGAGTCCTATGTCAAAATATATTCGTCTGATTCACTTAAATTCGGACGGAGCATAGTTTGTAACATTTTCTATCGTACGAGCCGATTATTTTTCAATCTGTCTGTCCGTTTGTCAATAACAAATTATTGAAGTCGTTTTTTTATCGTCAAAAATCGACCTTCTTTTTTTACAGCCCGCCATTTTCGTAATTACCGATACTCCAATAATGTATCCAAGTATACGAAGATTTCATTGATTGATTTCAAGATTTCATCATAATAAAAGTAGATTTAGTAATTTGTCGTTTCAGATAAGAGTAGTTGCCGGAATCATCTACACCTATTGCCCTTGCAGCAACGGCGGCACTTTGTTTAAATAATATCTTAATTGTTTATCAATGTTTTTCAATTAAAAAAAAATCGAACTTTCAATTTTAAAAAAATATTGAAAATCGATCTGATTTTTAGGCTCGAAGACCCGTTGGCGAAAACCGCTCGGTCAATGAATATCTTGTTCCGCACTTTTCTTCAACCGGTGCAGAAATTGTCTGAAGGATCAGATTGGATTCCCATACTTGTTCCCACTTCCTGATAGTAGTACTGAAAGGTCACGCTCGTCCATTGCATTCCAATCGGGATTCGCCATTGAAAACCAATGTACGAATCCAATTTGAAGTTTAAAGGATTCCCACATTGTCGAACAGAATCCGATACGATCCTTAAGGGGGTTATGGATACCTTTAAACGAGGAAAAAATTGCTGATTTTCATAATTTTTTTTTAAAGAAAGATTCCTTCACTATTATTGAGACTCAAGGTACTTTTCGCGACTACTTTTGGCTGATAAAAGACATTTCTTAAAAAATCTTTTAAAATGGCGGCGGTATGGCACGGTCTTCTAAACGGGTCGCGGCAGATGTCGTCGGATGTCGTGACAAGTAGCGTCAGCCGGGTTAATCCGCAAAAAACCAGCGAAGACTTTTCCTTCATTAACGATCATACGGAGAATATGAACCAAGAAAAAGTGGGCAATGTTGAAAATCGATTAAATGTCACGCTTTCGAACAAAAACGTTGGAAGTGCCGAAAAATGGTTACATTTTGCAAGAAAAAAAACACTTTTTCTTATTTTCAACGACATTTAGGATCATGTTGTAGACAAAAAACGTTAAAAAAAAATAATGTTAAATTTGACCACAATCAGTCGATGAGTTTTTATACGCCACGCCAGTTTTGAAAATGCAGTTTAGAATAAAGTGCCATACCTCCACCAATTTGAAAGATTTTATTTAAAAAAAATGAATCTACCATGTAAGAGCCAAAAGTACTAATAAAAAATACTCTAATTGCAAGTCTGAAAAGAGTGAAGTAATCTTTCTTTTAAAATAAAATGTCTCGCCTGACGGTATCTCTCCCTTAATGGATCCCATCGCATTCTGTACGTTGAGTTTTCCAAAGAAAATATATTGATATATAAAGATGAGTGGATGTTGAAAAAGCATAAATGTTATCTTAAAAAAGTATATCTTCAAAATCGATCTTGATCAAATTACTGAAAATCCACCGTAATCATTGTTTATTGTTTATTTTACTGCACTTACACGCTTACGAAGAGTGCAGCTTATGTTTAACAGGCCGAATTTTTTCTCGTGACTTTTTACATATTTTCGATTCGAAATTATGTAAAAATCCAATTATGTAAAAATGTAAATATGTAAAAAATTATGTAAAATCGAAATTATGTAAAAATCCAAAAGGAAAAAATTCCAATTGGATTTCAAAGAAAAAATCCCTATGTGCAATGTCCCAAACAAATCCCCATAGAGATGTGGGTGCATCTTGGCACCCACATCTGAGCTGCAACAAATTCCGTTTGAGGATTTCAAATAAAAAGCCTCAAACGACGTCAATGGGGGAAATACTGCGAAATTCACTTGGATTCCAATGTCGACTCCCTATGTCCGATGGTATATTATTTGGGGATCAAATTTCTGCACGGGAAGAAGTTTGTTGAGATTTCTGCGGGTTTTTTCCATTTCCAATGGAGCGCTCAACAAGACCTCCAAAGTTCCCGACCTATCGATCATCTCGGATAAAAGTGCGAACCGAGTTGTCAGCTTTATCTCTTCCGCACATTTTACAATAGTGAATAATCATTTGAGAGAAAATAGATTGTCAAACACGCCATCCAAATCCCATGCTTAGGTATACTTTCCACATATAATTGTTTTAAGGCCTGAGGCCATTCTAGAGGCCGAAAAAATAGGCTTTTTGGGGATTTTTTTCTTCAGAAAAACTACAAAATATATCGAGATTACAAAAAAGGATGTTTATCATACATATCAGTGACTGCATACAATAATTTTTTTTAAGCGATTAATTTCACAATGACGGCTGTGCAGCGTTTTTGCGATGACGTCTCCGTTTTTCCAGGCTCCACGGCCGGACAAACGGCTCCTGTAATTTCTGAATTATAATGAGCCATCGAATTTTTTTCGATTATATATAATAACTGTTCTAGAAGTACGTAGGATTTTTTCAATATATTGATTCTTGGCCAAATGGCGCACTTCTAAAGTGGCAAGTGAAAAATGTTCCTAAAAAATCGTCTGATAATTGTTAATAACAAATGAACTATGCAATATAAAAAAAAATCCCACGTACTTCCATAGACAATGTATTTTTCAAGATGTATTCAACATTTCAAGTGAATCGGTTGAAAATTGTCCGAGTTGTGTTTCCGGTCAACGTCAAACGGAAACGTCATCGAAAAAAGGCTGCACAGCCGCAATTTTGAAATGAATCGCTTCAAAAAAATTATTGTATACAGTCACTGATATGTATGATAAACACCGTTTTTTGGAATCTCGATTTGATTGGTAGTTTTTCTGAGAAAAAAATCCCCAAAAGCCTATTTTTTCGGCCTCTAGAGTCGCCTAAGGCCTGAACCATATTGTGGTTGCGAAGTCAATAATCTAAAACGAATTTTACTATTCCCTCCTCTACCATGGGCGTTTGTTGTAATTCCCAAGGACTTTCCTCTCAGTGTATCATTCGAGTCAGAGAGAAAAACGATATTTTCCTTTTTGCTAACAACTACCAGTGTCCCAGACCTGACGCTTTCCCGATCCCCTGCTCCGATATTTTTTCTCCTAAATACGAATAAAGGGGAAAACGAAAGCTCGGGGCGTTGATGAAAAATGTATCACGGATTCGTCTCCCTACGGAGTTTCGTGCACGGTAGCCACGCGGTTCGTTCGCGATTGGCTTTTGCAAAATTCTCGTTTCGCGACGTTTGAACCCACCTGACCCGAGGATGAACAAAAATGCAATACAGAGAGCGTCAGTTCCGCGGAAGGGATCATGATGATGTCAGGTTATATATAGCTCGCGGATAAATTTGTTATCTCTCTCTCTCTCTCCCTCGCTGTGCCGAGTCTGGATGGAAGACAAGAGATCGAGAGAAGCGAATTGCGAGCAAGGGGGAGAAAGGAGAGAAAGCTTTGGGTGGAAAAAAGAAGAGGATAGATCAAATAGCTGACTGTACGTTGGCCTAACAAGACTCGGGGACTCGCGTGGCTATTATCATAATTGTGGGCTGGAGGTAGTCGCTGAGCCCACAAACCAGAATCTCCCGACCGCCTCATCATCCGCAATCGTCTCTCGGTTCATCTTCCTCTCCCTTTTCCATCCCGATCCTTTTATCTCTTTCTCGTGTACTCTCGCCTTCAAAACTCTTCTACAGCCGTGACTTTTTATCCCCTCGCCAACTGCAGTCACCTCATTGCTCTCTCCACTCACCTTCCTCGACTTCTCAGTCGACCTACCGATAGTGCACGATAGTGCAGAAATCCAAGTTGCGTTACGAGCCGCCCCCCCCTTGCCAGACGTCAACCCTGCTCACATCTATGAGATTTCGACAGTACGAGAGCCTGATGATAGCCCCGTGGCATGCAACGTTTCCTTATCACCCATTGCGCTCGACGAACAGAAGTAACGCGCAATCGTCTCTCGTTTATCGGCAAAAATGACCTTACGGTCATTTCAATCTTCGCGATATGCTGTATCTACCGTGTTGTTGAAGTTTACGTCCTTGGAATGCATCAGTCTCTTTTTCACTCATTGATATTTCGTACTAGGTCTTATACTTGACGAGAAAATCGTCCTCCCGTGAGGCCATTTGTTGAAAACACGTTTTTCAAGATGGGCTCTGTCGCCGCCATTTTGTATGAAAATTATAACAAATTTTTTTCAATACTTCAATATGTGTCAAATAAACCCTCTCAAAAGCAATCCTATTCCCTTTTTCATACTCATAGAATAAATTTTCAAAGTTTGGTCTTGTTTTCGGACGTTAGAGTGGTGTCATCCCTTAAGGGGTTACCCCCACTTGCGATTTTGAAAAAATCCATTTTTTTACTGCATTTTTTTGAAGTATAAGTATCTGAGAATATGTCCTGAAAATTTCAAGTCGATCCGAACAAAATTGACTGAGATATGAGCGTTGAAAGAGAAGAATCCGTGAATTGAAGAAATGAAATTGAAACTTTAAACGCGTTTTTCTCAAAATGGCATTTCTGAAGTCGGTGACCAAGATTACTCGAACACTAATGAACCGATCTTCTTGAAATTTTGCAGGCTTATTTAATACATAAAAATGTAGTCTTTAATTGTTCGATTTTTTTTTTCGAAAAAAATGGCCGTTTTATAGCCAAAAAACGGCCGTTTTTTTTTCGTTAAAATCGAACCATTAACTTTGACTGTCCGCCATTTTGTGAAAAATGAATATTTTTTAAAATCCTTCGATTAAAGACTAGTTTATACTTATATTTGACTAAATCCATCCGCATTATTTTTTCAGATGATCTACTTCGCCGCAATGTTGGTCACCGCAAACCGTGTATATAAAAACATTATTTCATTGACGGCCATTTGCCACTAAACAATGTAATATTTTTCAATAAAAAAATTACTGAAAGTTCTTCAAGATGTGTTTTTTAAGATGGTATATTGATCGATTAAAAAAGTTTTGTAGTTTTCTTTAAAAAAATTCATGAGAAAGGCCTTTTTTTTGCGCTACAAGTGGGGGTAACGCCTTAAGGTAGTATCCGCACGAACCTGCTCATAAGAAAGAAAATTGATTTTTTTAAATGCTGTAGTGTATAGACATCCAGAATGACGTCCGCGAAAACTCTGCATGCCTTACCCGCTAAATACAATAGTAGTTAATTCACGAAATCAATGCATTCAATCCGCACCTTATAGAGAATCCGGGCGGATCAAACTTTGGAACGGAAATGACAAGAAAACTGTCGCGGCCACGTATGTTCCATGGGAAATATATAGGTTACGGGACATTTCGAGCAGATATTATCGATTGAATCAACTAATTTTTGCCCCCTTTACGATATGCAGATTTCACACACATTAAAAACACACGCTTACACATACCGTAAACAAACACACGCTTGACATTTATCGAAAGCACCTGAGTACATCGTTGCCACGGATATTGCCAGAATTATGTAACGGCAGCCTGTGACAACTCAAGTCAAATCTGATTGCTATTTTAATAGTTTATTTTCATAGTATGATACACAGTTATCACATACACTTCTCAAGTAATTATTTTCCTTATCATGTTTATTATTATGCCCAAATGTATTATATTTTACCCCTTTCAGATTCGATCATTTACGGATTTTCTGTTAATTAGTCAATCCGCTAGTACTACCTTAAAATAGAATCAATCTTCAATTTTTGGCCAACTTTTCAAATGAATTCGTCATAATAGATTAGAGTTTGACATGTTTATTCGCTGTCTCTCCATTCTAACCTCTTTCCAGTGAGTGCACGTGTGGGCTCTTTTCTGACAACTCCCATACCGGAGCAAAGAATTCAACTTATCTGCTGAAAATTTCAAAATCAATCACTTTTGAGGCATGACAATGTATGTCTCATAGAATATCGTCATAAAATCATTTCGTTCGTTTTTCCAAATTTATAGTTACTCGTTCATTCAGTGGTCGGTTTACCGGTTATTTAGCGTGTTCCGTGAGCAAGATGTCAGATCGAGGGCCTACACAGTGCAATGAAAAAATTCGGTGCAATAATATTTAGGCTCAAACTTCTGTTCAGTCATTGCGCAATCGTCAATACTAACCCTTAACGGTCAAGATACTCCGCAATTCGTAATATTGTGCAATATAATTGATCATATATATGGGCCTGCCTTATAAAAAAATCCCAACGGCCATAAGTTGCCACTGCTGCTTTACGATGTAGTAATTGATCTCGAATCTCCCTTTCGTAAGCTTGCTGCAATAAGAGCAGGACGATGAAAGTGTGGGAGAGCGGGAGAGAGAGAGAGAGTCGGGGAGGGGATGATTGCCCATTTTTGCATGCTCCCTTGGCAGCGAACCACTTTAGTTCGGAGCAGCACTGAACAGCTTGAGAGCTGCTCATCTCAAGGCTTGCTGTTAAATCCGCGAGTGTATATATAGTCTGAATATATATATATATATATATATAACGTGGGGTTGTATCATGCTCCAGACCACCCTGGAGAGTTCTCCCTGCCTCAAGTTCCTCATGTGCGGACCCTCACTTATATTTTTCCCCTCATTCCTTTTCTCCCGCTTTCTCCCTTTCGTTGTCCCGCCCGATTTAATCTTACGCGGTGCTTACCCCGTAAAAATTAGTCTGTCAGCGTCGTAATTGAATTTCTTACGGCCGTGTTGTCTTGAGAAAATGTTTTCCGTGAACATCCAACGGGAAAATTGGCATCGATCTTGAGCCGTCCCGCGGAACTTTTTGCAATTGACGAACTTCGGATGTGAGCATTGAGGATAGTGTTGATGGTGTTAATTGTGAAAAAGGATTGACTTTTTTTTAAATATCTGTGTGGGGAGATATATTTTAAACCTTTTGTATCGAAGTAATGCTCGCTGTGGGCACTTCGCGTCTTGAGGACGGACCTTGACAGTTTTCGTATACAATGCTAGTTACAAATCATGTATATAGAAATGAGGAACGAAGCTTACAAAAAAAGACTGGGGTAAACTGGATAGTGAATAGACGAATAACTACAAATTTGAAAAATATAATTACTATAAATTTAAAAGCGAAATGATTTGATGATAATATTTTATGAAATGTACATTGTCATCGCTAAAAAGTAATCAATTTTCCAATTTTCAGCGGATAGGCTACATTTTTTACTCCGCTTTGAGAATTATGAGAACAGAGCCCATATGTCCACTCACTGGAAAGAGGTTAGAATACAGCACGAGTGAATAAGCATGTCTAATTCTGACAGATTATTACGAATTTGTTTGAAAACATTTGCCAAAAATTAAAAATTGATGATATCTCTAGTAATAGAAGCAATACTCACCCTCAAAACTCATCAAAAATTTTGTTTTCGCTTTTAACAGTTGCGCGGTGACTAACTAGACAAATTCGGGTGGCCTCAAAGTTCGATATTAAACTGAGAAATCGGTTTGAGAACGCTCGTGATTTATTTTTTTGCTAAATTATAGTTATTTGAGTTTTTATCCACAATTCTTAATCTTTACTTATTTTGAATATAAATTGGCTTTCTTCCATTCACTGGTCGGTTTGCCCTACTTGTGCTGACATTCCAAGAGATACATTGTCGCCAAACTCAATTTGTGACTCGAATAAGGCTCACGTCTTTTGTAAAACATAAGAATAGTTCTGTATTTCAAAGAGATACCTTTACGCGACGAAAAAAAATGATTTTCATGATTCTCTTTTTTCAAAGGAAACATTTCTTCACGATTTTTTAGACTGGGGATATTTTTTATTACTACTTTTGGCTGTTACATGGTACTTTTTTATTGTTTATTAATCTTTAAAAATGGTGAAGGTATGTCATGGTCGTCTTAATTCTATTTTTACAATTGGCGTGACGTATACATAAAAAAAACTCATCGACCGATCCTGATAAATTTTGGTATAAATCTTTCTAACCATATTGTCTAAGCCATGACCGTAAAGGTTTCTGAAAATTAAAAAAAAATTCCATAATAAAGAAATAAAGTACTTTTTCACTGCAAAATGTAGCCTTCTTTCGGAAAATTCAATCTTTGTGTTTCAAAACGTTTCATTGGTGATGTGATTTCATTGAGAATGAGTGTTAATGAAAAAAAATCTTCGTTGGTTTCTTTAAATTCATCCGCTGACGTTACGTGTAATTTTTAAAGATTAATGAAAAAAATACCATATAACAGCCAAAAGTAGTAATAAAAGTACCCTGAGTCTAGAAAATTGTGAAGAGATTTTTCCTTTTAAAAAACTATCATGGAAATCGACAATTCTATCCTCGTCTAAAGTTCTCGCCCCACTCAAAATAACTTTCAAAGGAAAAATTCTTCGATTTCGAGAAATCTTTGAAAAAACAGATCGTTGGAAAAAACGGGAAAAAAACGTTTGAAAAGTTGGCAACATCGGAACGGTTTTTGATCTCACTATTGTCAGTCGTGAGCGCAGCGGTCCGAAAGCATGATATCGTTACGATATACCTGCGAATGTATTGTTCAACAAGGTATGAAAATCCACACGAGTGACGGCCGAAGCATGCTCCCTCGTTGAAATAATCGTGATCGAACGCTTGCGGAATTTATACACGTACCTATATGCTTGTAACGGAGTCCGAGAAGGGGGCAAACGGCAGCAAGGTCGATCCAAATTTTATGTCAGCGAGCACGTTCTAATAATTGTGCACGGTAGCTTGTGAAGGGGGAGGGTTAAGGGAGAGCGAGTTAGGAGAGTAAATCCATTAAGGGGGGATTGTCTTTTTTTTCGCAAAATTTACCGCTTTTTGGGAATTTTTTTGTGAAGAAAGTATACAACGGAAAACTTGTGAAACTTGGCATATAGTTTTATTGATCTGTTCACTACATACAAAAAAATTTTTAAACAATTTCATCAAAAAATCCGCCTCCCACCCCCCTCGACGCGCGATGGTTCTTTTTTGATGGTGTGCACGATTTCTCAAAAACTATTCAACCGATTGCCTTCAAATTTGGACAGAATGCTCAGCTGACATCCTTTTATCGTTTGATGAAGCAAAAAAGCAATACGTTTAATAGTTTTTTATTTATAACAAAAAATCGATCAATTTTTTTCGAAAAATCGATACTTCAAGTTCAAAACGTCACCAAAGCGTCAATTTTTTTTTTCCCTTCATCGAACGATAGCTATATGTGCCTAAAGTAAAATGCTTTTTGGGTTTTTGGTGCAGGATGAACGTGAAGGCTGTAATCGTGCACACCATCAAAAAAGGACCATCGCGCGTCGAGGGGGGTGGGAGGCGGATTTTTTGATGAAATTGTTTAAAAATTTTTTTGTATATAGTAAACAGATCAATAAAACTATATGCCAAGTTTCACAAGTTTTCCGTTGTATACTTTCTTCACAAAAAAATTCCCAAAAAGCGGTAAATTTTGCGAAAAAAAAGACAATCCCCCCTTAAAAGAGATGGAAACCCAGCACTTTTTAGCGTAGAATATGAATTTTTGACCGAATTTTTTACTGAAGGTACGCAGAGAGAAATGTATAGTAATTTCAACCATATTTCAACCATATTTCATATTACCCTGAGGGGACAATACTATTTTATAGTCATGGTTACTGCCGAAAATATAGTACTGCTTATGATATTTTAACAGTTGTGTTAACTATGCTCATATGTTAATCGCAACCAACAATCTTTCAAGCATACGTTCATTGTCAATGCTATATAATATAGTAGGTTTTCATAAAATGGATATTTCCTTACACTATTAAAAAATAGTGGTTTTCACCATATTGAATGGTATGTCTCAAAATGTATATAATATTTCATAAATTCAAAAATTTTCAATTGAGAGTGCTACCTGTATGATTGTTTATATCATGATTTGTTATTCCGTGACCTCCTGAAATGATTCCTATCGAAGAAAATATTTCACCTACATGGAGATTCGAACCTACCACCTACCCATCTATATTTACGCACGCTGCCACTATGCTACCGGGTATTTATGGTATTTCGATGGTAGATTTGGCATAACGGATAAAAGTAATTCCACCTGCATTTCCGAATGGTTGCTACCTCTGATATAGGTGGAATTTTGCTCAAATTGCCTTTTCGATAATATATGTCCTTTTACAATAGTGTATAGGAGATACTAAATCGTCAAACACGCCACCAAAGTCGCATGTTTACGTATACTTTTCGCTTATAGTTGTGTTAACGCGTTACCCCCACTCGTAGCGCAAAAAAGGCCTTTTTCATGATTTTTTTTAAACAAAACTACGAAACTTTTTTAATCGATCGATATACCATCTTAAAGAACACATCTTGAAGAATTTTCAGTAATTTTTTTATTGAAAAATATTACATTGTTTAGTGGCAAATGGCCGTCAATGAAATAATGTTTTTATATACACGGTTTGCGGTGACCAACATTGCGGCGAAGTGGATCATCTGAAAAAAAAATGCGGATGGATTTAGTCAAATATAAGTATAAACTAGTCTTTAATCGAAGGATTTTAAAAAATATTCATTTTTCACCAAATGGCGGACAGTCAAAGTTAATGGTTCGATTTTAACGAAAAAAAACGGCCGTTTTTTGGCTATAAAACGGCCATTTTTTTCGAAAAAAAAAATCGAACGATTAAAGACTACATTTTTATGTATTAAATAAGCCTGCAAAATTTCAAGAAGATCAGTTCATTAGTGTTCGAGTAATCTTGGTCACCGACTTCAGAAATGCCATTTTGAGAAAAACGCGTTTAAAGTTTCAATTTCATTTCTTCAATTCACGGATTCTTCTCTTTCAACGCTCATATCTCAGTCAATTTTGTTCGGATCGACTTGAAATTTTCAGGACATATTCTCAGATACTTATATTTCAAAAAAATGCAATGATAAAAATCGATTTTTTCAAAATCGCAAGTGGGGGTAACCCCTTAACCACATTATGATTGCAGTGACAATAAACTATAGGGAATTCGACTATACTCTCTTTTACCATGCGCGTTCTTTGTAAATACTACGCACTTTTCTCTCAGTGTAGATGGTTGCTTACCGAAAGTAACCCCAATAAAATGCCCCTTAACTCGCCCCAATCCTCAGAAATAGGGGTTGAAAACTTAAAAATCGCCGTATCTTGATAATTAATAGCTCGATGAAAGCTTCTCTCTCTCTCTCTCTCTCTCTCTCTTGCAATGGGCAATTCCTGTTCATACATACATCCAACAATAATCTGACAAAAAAGAGACCGTGACGTTAAGACTCACACAAATTTAGTTAATTTAAGAAAAATCATGTTTTTCTCAATTCTTCATATTCCGATGGTGGAGTCAAGTGGTTTCGGGTACCGAGACATTTGAGGTTGTTAAATCTCGTCGATCCGCCATGGCGTGCGTCTCCACTTTGAGTGCAATTTTGCTCTTTTACTCGCTCCTTTTTCGCAGGATCCTTCCCATTTCTCCCTCAGGCCACATTGCCTTTTTATCATCCGTATACCCCGAGCCAAGACATGCCATGGGCGTGTATGTTTGTTTAGCTCGGCCTTACCCTGTTATTAGAGGCTTCGGCGGTGCTCGCTATGTATATAGAGCTTGTCCGTAAAGAACGAAAACTGTGATGGGGCACCACGAGCACCAGCCAGAAACGCGATCGTGCCTCGTCGATGCTTCGATTGCATCTCCCACTCCACGCCGTTCCTTTTTATCCTCGTTTCTCGCAGCATCTTCTTCATTTTAGCTCTTCCTCCCTTCTCTGCTCATTTATTTTTCGTTCGTCACGAAACATCGAACCTTCGGAAATTCGACACACCAACGCATCCACGCATGCACGATGCTGCACTTTGCATCGTTGGAACGCAATGGAAATTAATTTATTTGGACTGACGGAATTTTCGTTCAGTAGATTTCGACGAGGAAAATGATCGAAACGTTTTCTTATGATTCGCTTTACGGTTTAGCGATCCGAATGTGCAGAGGAAAGATTTTCGGCAATAATAAAAATCGGACAACTAGACAGAATTTTTGTTGCACACTCGAAGCCACTTAAAAAAAAACGGAAATTGATGTTCATCGTGCACACTCTCCGAACAATTTTTTAACAGATATGTAGGGCGAATAAAAGGTGAATATTTGCCAGAGTGAATAATAAAAAGAGAAAATCGAAAAATTAGAAATAATTTTTGTTGCTTACTGAAAAAAGTCTTAAAGAACATCGAAAATCATCCAAACTTGTTCTGGGGATTCTCCTTACAGTTCAGCGATCCAAATGTGCAGAAATTTTCGATAATAATAAAAATAGAAAATCGACAAAATTAGAAAGAATTTTTATTGCATCCTCGCAGACACGTAAAAAAAACTTAAATTGATATTCATCAGGTTCTCTCCAAACAATTTCCGAAAAGACATGTAGGACGAAAAAACGTAAAGATTTACCAGAGTAAAAGACTTTTTGGCACAGAGAGCAAGAAAATTAAAGCCGTAACGAGAAAAAGTAAATAAAAAAAAAAATACTTTTTTTCTCGATACGTGATACTGATTCAGCTCCTGCGAAAAACGTTCACCCAAAATGATTTCTTTCGTATCGTCCCACCATTCTTTTTAGCGGACGGAGAATTTTCTCACGAGTACGAATCACTGAATGTTTAGCTCTATAAATAATAAATATAATACAACTGTGATACAAAGTATGTACGCTCGTGGGGCATGGATTTTCCCATGGTCCCCCATGATTTCGGTCCCATGGTGAATTCTCGTCGAATACTTTATATTTGTTCAGCGGGGGGTCCTGCTGGACGGTTAAATAGACTTCCTGCCATGAGTCTGTTGCAGCATCGGCAGGGAGAGTCGCGGAGGGGGGTGGATTGTAAGGGTGTCTCGATTAGGGGCAGCGAAAAAAATACAAGTGATAAAGAGATAAATAATGGAGACTTGTAATTGTACAGAGTCAAATGAGAATATTTATGGGGATTTTTTTTCATGCGCTAGCCAACGATCAGGATCTTTATGAGGGGGAAGTCGGAAATGGTTATGACCTCCGAAGAGGTCATAACCTCCGAAAGTTCTAGTACATGCAGCACGATCCTGCAACAAGCGTGTGAAAATGACAATCGTGCAATTCAACTGAGTATCACCAGTGAAGTACTTTGCTCTCGCTTGCGCCAGTATTTGAGCTTTCCCAAGAAATTCAAAAGTCAAGGGATCATCATAGTGTAACATAGTTATTTTTTTGCATTACCCGATAGCATAGATGTTTATAAATATGGACTTGTCATCGCCGATTTATCGTAAGTAGACAATTTATATGGAAACTCCGCACCCGAAACTTTAAACGCGCTTTTCTCGAAATTTCGTTTTTCAAAACGGTGTGCACTCGCGAAGGAAAAGTTTTCAAGCTATCCTTCTCAAATTTTGCCACAACATTCTTCACGCCGTTATTTATTTTCTCGGGGAAGCTTTTTTTCGGTTTTCATTTTGATTTATCCTAGAATTACAAACTGGGGTAAATATTTACCCCAGCTCTTTGTTGGCCAAATAACATTTTGGCCGTTTTTGAGCACTTGCAGGTATTTGAATCAATTTTTCACCGCATAATGAAATTGAATTTGCTTCACACCATTCTCTTCTCCATGTAAAAACGACGAGATTCGTGTACTTACGAGTCTCATTACTGCTTTCCGAAGGCTTTTACGAACAATAAAGCCGTGGCGTAAATATTTATCCCGGTTTGTAGTTTAAAGGTAGAAAATATGTTCTTGCAGTTCTAGGGTTAATAATCTTTAAAAAAAAATTTGTTTCAGATCACATTTACAGTCAAAACCGTGTACACCGAGAGGACTCCTTTTTTCGAAAACATTTTCAACCGTTAAAAAAATGTAAAAAAATCAAATTAACGTTTAAAAAATTGTTTTCTGTTCTTCATGAGTGCTCTGATTTGACATAAAAAAATCAGACTGATCAGCGTATTTTAACCATCGAAAAAAAAATCGCGAATATCAGCTATTTTCCAACCCGCTACGAAAGTCGTATTTTTCTAAATTTCAAGCTTGCGCACATGTCTCAAGGGGGAAGATTCTGCATTTTGGAAACTGGCCTGATTATAACTAAAAACTAATCGACCGATTCAGATGAAATTTGGTATAAAACTTTTTATTTATTATACAAAATATGACCCTAGATATTTTTAAAAAATAAAAAAAGAAGTCTTATTT
Organism: Ophion costatus; assembly: GCA_951751655.1. Taxonomy (NCBI): domain Eukaryota; kingdom Metazoa; phylum Arthropoda; class Insecta; order Hymenoptera; family Ichneumonidae; genus Ophion; species Ophion costatus. Next base: position 27,083,304 of record OX632362.1, on the reverse strand, counting down.
ATTTGCAGAGTGTAGCCATCTTTTTTACGGTAAAGTCAATCTTTTGGTTTCGCAGTGTGCCATTGAATCAATTTTCAACATTTCTCACTTTTTCTTGGTTCGTTTTCTGCGTATGACTGTTAATGACAGAAAAAATTTCGTCGGCTTTTTTCAGATTAACCCTATTATTATTATCTTTCAAATATTTTTATTATGTTATTTCTTATTGTTATTACTATTATTTTTCAACCCGTCTTAAAAGACCGTGTCGCAATTCCGCCATTTTTAAAGATGAAAAAAAAACACGTTAAAGACAAAGGTAGTACTGTCAAACATGATCGAGAAATCTTTTACAGAAAAAATCATAAAAAATTAGCAACTTTTTCCTCGCCTATAAGGGCGCAGTGTATTTCCGCCCTTACATTCCCCGAGAAGCAGCAATAACAAAGTACACCGCATATGCAGAAAAAGTGTTTATTCAAGGGGCTTGCGGCGGTACATATGGTCGAAGAGAAATTGGTCCAGTGATATATTATTGTTCGTATTACTCGCAGTTGGTATGCTCGGTGGTCGAGAACAACGACTTGTCAAGGTGGTTCTTCTCGGCTACTGCGTGAGCCTTGTCGCGCACCTCGCTCGAAGGGTTTGCATCTCTGGTCAAGATCCACGCGAGCTTCCGACTGAAAAATACACGATCACGATGTATTCCTTGCGCTATACTTCATTATCATTGGATAACGATAATTGACGTCGATTGACGAGGACGAAAGCTCATCGTAGAAAAAAATGACAATTGTTGAAGTATTTTGAAAAAGCTATTCAGCACATGCGTGTCTCACCTTCCTCCCCTTCCGGCTCTGCAGCTGTACACAACGGCGTAAGAATCGTAGTCAGTGCCCAAGACGAGGTAATCCCCCTCAACCCCAACTGGCATCGAGGGGTATCTTATCTTGAGCTTTCCCGGTTCAGATGCATTGGGGATGCGAGAAACAGCCGACGCCTGCTTTTTCACTCCCGATCTGAGGGCAATTACAAATGATCATGGACATCGTCACGGTTGATTCATTCGCTACCGATTTTATGTCAAATTGACAGGTTTGCCAACGAACGAAAAAGCTTCGAACGAATACGTGAAAGGTGCATTTAGCGGCGACAGTGAAATTCACTCACGCGTCCTTGTAGGAATTAACCATCGCGATCTTATCGTTCTCCGTTCGACTGTAATCGGCAGTAACGCAAGTACTTCCGGTCTGGTGGGGTGTTGCCAATCTTTGGTTCTCGTACCAACGTCCGAAAAACTACAAATCAATGCTGCATTGTGAGAATTCGTTTCGATTCCCGTCGAGATATTTTTTTGATAGGTTTATATTATAGACGTTGATATAAAAGTTGTTACACTTAATGAATACACTTTCGAAATACATTACATTTTTTTTAAATGTATTTATGCAACTCAACAAACTTGAAACGCGTTTTTCTCGAAACGTTTTTCAACGGCCTTGTTGATAAAATCTTCGAAACTACTGAACTGATCTTTATGAAATTTTAACCACATATTCTTTTCAACTATAGCTATAGCGCTTATCAGGGATTTTTTAGGTTTGATACTTACTATTTTTTTATACAAAAACGGTGAAAAAACACATTTTTTTTGTTTTAGCGAACAATGTCCACCATTTTGTTATTTTGCATATATTATCAATCGAATGGTATCCGCGATAGCCACTAACATGCTGAATCTAAAACCGTTTGATTTTTTTGTTTCGGATCATCCATCTCCGAGATTTCATCAGCAGCGCAGCCCTACAATTTTTTTAGGACATTTTTTTAACACCTTCTTTCGTCTACAAATAGTGACTTAAATAAATAAACAAGTTTTTAAAATATATTTCGAAAGTGTATTTTATGTATTTATTAAGTGTAACAAGTTTCATATTAATATCTATAATATAAACCTATCAAAAACCTACCATGAATTACAGTGGCACTTAAAGGGGGAAAACCTTTTAGACGCCCTATAATGAGTCATTTTTCATGAACTTTTTTGAAGGTGATAAAATTATATCTTCATTATGAAATTTCGACATTATCGTATTTCAACTTTCAAGTGTTAATTTGAGCGACCTGGCATCGCCGATTGATCGTAGGTAGACAATTTATATGAAAATTGCACACTCGAAACTTTAAACACTTCTCGAAATGTCGTTTTTCAAAACGGTGTACTCTCTCAAAGGAAGGATTTTCAAGCTATTAGTCTCAAATTTTGACACAATATTCTTCACGCCGCTTTTAATCTTGCTATGGAAGCTTTTTGTAATCTCTATATTTTTTTTCAAAAAAAAAAAAACGTGATAAAATGGACTAAATTCGAGGCTTTTTTTTCAACCCACCGCCATTTCGTCCATCTTGATTAAAAAAAACTCCACAGCTGAAAGCAGCTTTCATACAGGCTAATAATCTTTTTACAAATTTTGTTTCAGATAATATTTACGGCCACAACCGTCAACACCGTGAGGATTGCTTTTTTTCGAAGACATTTTCAACCGTTAAAAAAAATGTGAAAAAAATAAAAATAAACGTTTTAAAATTTATTTTCGGTTCTTCGTGAGTGCTTTGATTTGACATAAAAAAATCAGACTGATTGGCGTATTTTAAGGATCGAAAAAGAATTGCGGAAAATCCGCGATTTTTCGACCCGTTACACTGTGATGATCCCTTGATTCGGAAGAAAATTTCTTTGGTCGCGGCTCAAATAAGAATTTCTGAAATTTGGAAGCCATCATTCAAGTTTTCAAATAAGTTTTCGAGAAACTTGATTGTAAGATTGAAAAATTGAACAATTGATGTCTGATTATAAGTCTTTTTTCCCACGAATCAAACAATGTACATTTGCTAATGATGCAAAGAGTTTTAAAAGAACCGTCAAAAATAAAACGAATTGTGCTACGCGGTCAAAGGAATACAACGTGCGGGTATTTCATCAAATGTTTTTGTCCAACTTTCATCGCAACTTGCCGGTCACATTTTGTCACTGACGTCCCGAAAAAGGCACATTCGTACTCTTCCGGGGATTGAAAATTTCACTCGCAATGAGGTGAACTGGGAACAAATACGATTCAACTTACTCTGGAGACGTCGAAATCTTTGACAGTTTCAACGGCCGGGCACTGGCTGACCGTCTCAGTTTCCGCCCAAACTCCGCCGAAAAGGCAAAGAGCTACGAATGCAATGAGCGCGGACATGATTATTGATACTGCTGCTGTCCAATGCGGTGCGAACTGGACTGACGAATACGATCTCAGCGTCGGACCTTTTTATACTTTGCTCGTAGGCTAAAAATATTATGTCTCGACTAATAACATTATTCATACGTGGGGGGGAACCCCTCAAAAAAAAAAAATGATAATTCAATGCTCAATCGAATTGCCTTATCGGACTCTGCAGTTTTACTCGAACGGGTTAGAGGGGGAGGGTTAGGAAGACCAGAGTGATATTCTCGTGACCGCGTTTCTTGATTCAAGAGGTTATTTCTGCAAAACACATGTTTTTCCTCGTATGTACATTTGCGAATGTTACCATTTATTTGCATTCATTGCATAAGTCAAACTTTCTTTTTACTTAGCATAAAGAGGTGGCAGAGCGTGTTGTCTATTCACAAAAGTAAGAGCAACAAAGTAATCATTGTGAAAAAATGAAAAATGCAATATTAACAACAATAATATCAATAACAATGATAATAATAATGAGTGCTGTCCAGTTTTATTGTTCGGGCTTAGATAAAGATCGAGCCTGGCCTCGGGGACAAACTGTTTAAATCAAATAATCTAATATCTAAATCTAATAACAATAATTACACTAACAGCAATAATAATAATATCATTCAACAAAATGAAATTATATTTTTCAAATAAAATAAAATAGAATAATAATAAAATTGAACAAAAATAAATAAAATAAGCAAAAAATAAACAAAACCAAAATAAAAAAAAAACTAAAATGCATCGTTAAAAATCATAATTATTTTTATTTTTCCTGCAATCTCCGAATCAAATGAGGCAAGCTTTGTTTGACCGTCAAACAAATTAACGACGAAATGTTTTTCTCATCACAGAGAGAACTAGGCAAGGAGCAAATTAAGCAGTATTAAACATATTGTACATAACTGTCACAATTGTTTATGATTGATATTCAAATGTATTGCTCAGGTTAATGTTTTCAAATCTCTATTAATTTCCTTGACGCATAATTTTTCGGTGTTATATATATACAGACATATAGATTGTTGACAAATTGAGAAAAGTTTAATGCCGAAATTAAACTATATCAACTATAAAGTTAATTAGAAATTAACTTTATTTCACACTAACGAGCCGCATGCTCTTTCGCATTTTTTCTGTTGCCCCCGAAATTGAATAAATTATAGGGTAAGCAGTCCAACGGTGATTATTACACACTCCACCGGTCACGTTGAAGAAACACCTTTTTGAGACGACTATTACTGCCTTTGATGAATTGCTCAAGTGGCTTAGAATAGCAGTTGAGTTCATAAAATATTTGCAAACAGTGGATAACATTATTTTAAGTATATTTTTTGGCAATCGCCGCGCTCTCGAATGCCATTAACCACGCTAATTATGATGTCTGTACATACATTGCATACATTAGGCGCTTCCAGAGAGTGGTACAATCGATTAAATCGGTCAAGGCGATGAGACAAATTTAATTTTTTGGATATCTCGTGGACGAAGATTAGCAAACAAAACGGAAGAATAGTTACAGATAACGCGAAGAAAAGACTTTGTGCGATCAATTTTGGGCGAAGCTTAGTTAAATAAAGTTGGCGCAGTCACAAGTGCTGCAGACTGACTGGCGACGAAATACGTCTTAGGCTTGTCAGTACTTGACGAATAAAAAGAGACATGTATTTGTCGTAGATGATCTTTCCGTTATTCACGAAAAGAAATAAATAAATACGATTTTGGTTAAACAGCAATCTCTTCGGGAAACGAGGTTATACTTCGAGACGATTGTGACGAATGAATTAAGATGTGAAACGCCACACGGAAACGGAAAAATGAACTCGCCATCTGTATTTCCTCGTATGCTGTTTATTTTCCTGTCAAGAGACGAGCGTGATTCTCGCATTTTTTCAACGGCGCGCAATACGTTTATTTTCCTTTTTTCCTGATGTATGATTTGACTTGGAAAGAAAAACTATATCTATCGTGTTTCATTTATATTTTGCACACCACACTTGCCCATTTTCCGTCACGGTGACTTTCCTGTTGTTCCGGGACAGTCAACTTTTCCTTGATCCACTTATATTTGGCCGCAGCTTTGACACACTCGGTCAATTTGACTCCACCTTCATCCACCTGTCCTTGACAACCCTTCGGTCGGTTTTCATTGAAAAAATCCGGGATACACTTTGAACATTTTTTTATCATGTCTGCATAATTAAAATATGGAAAATGTAAAATTGAAGTGTTGTAAAAAATGATTGAAAACTTTCAATTTTGGGCAAGTGAGTATTTTATTTAAAATTCCAGGTCTAAATGACCCAGTGTGTCGATGACCGGTTACGGTATTCCTCTCACGGATGCGTATATTTAACAAATAATTGATTTCTGTATTAATGACGTAAAATACATACCAGCATGCTGCTAAATTTCAAGCCAAGTTACCGAACTTTTAACGAAAAATTACACTGAGAGAAATGTATGGTGTTCTCAACCATGTTTTAACTATATTTATATTTCCCTGAGGGGATGATAATATTTTATAGTCATAGTTACTGCCAAAAGTATAGTACTGCTTATCGATATTTTAGCAGTTGCATACAGTATGCACATATCTTAACTGCAACCACCAATCTTACAAACATACGTTTATTCGTCAATATATAATATAGTAAGTTTTCATAAAATGGATATTCCCCGATACTATCAAAAATTTACTTGCCCAAGATTCTAGTAGTGAACTGAAGCAGATGAACTGACGTGATTTGCACAGATGTTTATAGTCATTTGTGCTATATTAAGGATGTTGAGTCCCTATGAAACATGTTAATGTTAATTGTTCAATAAATAGCTTCTTAAACGTCATGCAATTTTTACACGACCTCCTGAATACTTCATGTAAAAACATACAAAATTTTGAGAATTCTATCATCATTACTTCATCCTCCTTAAGGGTTGAAATAAGGGTTGAATTAAGGGTTGAAATAAAAAATGATAAGAAAATTTTGACAATTTGGTGTGTTTTTGTATGAAGTATTTAAGAGGTCGTGTTAAAATTTCACGACGATTAGGACGCTCGTTATTAAAAAATTAACGTTTTGTTAAGAACAATTTTTAAAAGAACTAAAAAAAAATGTATCAGTAAACTTCGTTTTGTTTCCGTTGCTTTCAGTATATTGTAGATATCACAAAATTGAGAGGTAAAAAAAACTTATTGCAAAGTTACATCAGCTTCCATAAGACAGCATTTCATTTGTGAATGTTAATTGTTCAATAACGAGCTTCCTAATTGTCGTGAAATTTTTACACGACCTCTGAAATACTTCATACAAAAACATACCAAATTTTCAGAATTTTATCATCATTTGCGATTTGAGACTCAACATCCTTAAAAGATACGACCTGCTATATGCGTATTTGGTGTGTTATTCAAGTGTCGGTACAAGCCATCAATGCCCGTCTGCTAAATGCATGGAATATTTCATAAATCCAAAATAAAATAAAACCCTCACCTGAGAGTTCTATCTCGATTATTTTTTATTATAATTCGCCATTTCCTAACCAACTCTAATGATTTATTTCGAAGAAAATATTTCGCCTAATCGGAATCGAACCTAGAACCCAACTACATACCTTCTGCCTATCCTACGCACGCTGTCACTACACTACCGAGTACCTTTGGCATCTTTAGCACAGATATGGCATAAGAGATAAAAGTAATTCCGGCTGTACTTCCGAATAGCTGTTACCTGCGATTTAGGCGAAATTTTGCACAGATCTGTTTTATCGTGTAAGTCACTGTTTAAATGGTTTTTTGGCGCTTGACAATAGTTTTGTACCATATAATAGTGATTAATACCATATTATATGATACGACCTGCTAAATGCATAGTAGTGTGCCTCCTACAAGAATGGAAGGTGAACTACGAGGAGAAGTGCCGTACTGATATCCTATTTTTGCAATGCAACAAATATACTATGTAACATGCGTAGTTCTTGAAACTATTAACCCCTTCGTTGGCAGAGAGAATTCGACAGAGTGCCCAAAATGGCAGGAAAAATTTTTTATCCTGGAAACTTGTACTCTGGGATTTTTGAGGGTGCTGATTACGAATCTGAACTCAAAATTCCGGAATTCACAATGACGAACAAATATGGCGAATGAAGATACAAATAATACAGATTGATTTAGATGAACTCGGTACTCAGGCTTCATTTATTTCCACCTATTTATTGTATTAGGCTTCATGTTATTGATTTATTTATTGTATTATGCTTCATGTTATTGTATTATGCTTCATGTTATTGAATTTACCATGGAAAATTCCTTCATTCTGAGTTCAGCATCACACTCAGTGCCCCTGAAAACCCCCGAGTACCAAGATTTATCCAAACAAGCTGTTTTTTGCACTTTCGTCCGCCATATTAGATCCGCCATTAAAAATTTTTGAATTTTGTGTTCAGATTCTTAATAAGCGACCTCGAAAATCACAGAGTACTAATTTTTATCTAAATCGAGTAAAATTTTTACATTCGGTCCGCCATTCTAGCGCCGCCATTTTGAATTGTGAATTTTGAAGTTCAGATACGTAATAAGCGACCTCAGAAATCCCGGAGTACTAATTTTCATCTAAATCGAAAAAAGTTTTTGATTTTTGTCCGCCATATTGGCACCGCCATTTTGAATTTCCAAATTTTGACTTTAAATTCAGATTCAGCGAGCCCAAAAACCCTCAAGTGAGGCTCCGATTTCAAATTAGAGCAAGTTAAATAGGAAAATAAAGGCTGCAAATCATTTGCGTCTTCGCTGTAAGTAAACTTTACTGTATTTTTTAAATTGTCACTTTTCATAAGGTATGCTCGAACAAGTTATGCTCGAAAAGCGTTAACGTTGACCATATGAATTGTACAAACTTGGAAAGGATAGTAGTTTGGCTGAACAAAACTTAGCGTACAGTATACAACATTAGTATTTGTTCGCCGATACTGTTATAGCACTGGATTAATAGTATCAATATTGTCAAGCCTTTTTCAATAGTGAATAATCATTTCGGGGATAATAGATAGTCCAACACGCTACCCAAAACGCATGTTTAGGTATACTTTCCGCGTATAATCGTGTTAACCATATTACGATTGCGATGTTAAGACGGAATGACACCTCATCGCGGTCGGTATGGTAGAACAATTATAGATACCCAAAAATCTCTGAAACGGCTCTTCAGATCCCGTCGAAACTTTGCCAAACGACGTCAAATAGATAGACGAACAGCTGTCTGCCTCACAAATTTTCTGAATTTGAGAAAAAAAAACGTAGATTGGCTTATCATCGGCTGATCTACGTTTTATTCTCTCAAATTCAGAAAATTTGTGGGACAGACAGCTGTTCGTCTATCTATTTGATGTCGTTTGGAAAAGTTTCGACGGAATCTGAAGAGCCGTTTCAGAGATTTTTGAGTATCTATAATTGTTCTACCATACCGACCGCGATGAGGTGTCATTCCGTCTTAATGAAGGAGAACGGATTTTATCATCCCCTCCTTTACCATTGACGTTTGCTGTAAATACCATGAAGTTTTCTCTCGGTGTACAATTTTCCTAGTTTTATGTGAAAAACTCTAAATCCCGATTTTTCCGTCGTCTTTCCGCAAACCAGTTGAAGCAACACTGTGAATGTGTATGTGTATTGAGATCGGTACATCAGTTAGTAATTCACAATTTATCCTATGGTAACGACAATCTGTAAAGTTATTTTTTTCTTTCAAAATTTGGAATCACGTCGACCGTCAGACTCTCTGTGCAATAATATCGCATGCGCACAATGAATTTCGTCTCAATTGATTGTATCATTTGGTCGATATCAGGGTTTAAAATTTCGATGTAGTCGGAGCTCGTCATACATGAGACCTTAATATTCCGGAGAAAAGCAGCAGCTAATACAAACATTTGCCTGATTCTACGTTGTTTTTAATCATGACTTTTGTAATCATGAGATTTGTCTTATCTCATGATAATGAGGATGTAAAGATTTCTTTTTCGCGATAATTCCTACAAGCTAACCTACAGTTACCTACAATTACCTACAATTGTTTGTAGCTTACCTACAGTTGAAAACTCACAGCGGTGAGTTCAGCAGACGTCCGCCAGTATCGACTGTCGACTGACGGGCGAGAGCACCGTCGGTCGGTGCGCATGCGAAGCGGTAAACGATAAAATAGTCATTCGCGGCGGACCATTTCACGATAATCTGCCGGTAGTGTGTTTGGTTAAAAAATATTACTCAAATTAAGATATTTGTTTGGGTTTGTTTGGGTTTATTTCGAAAAATCATGTGTAGCCTCGGATACTTAAGGATGTTGAGTCCCTATGAAACATCTTAATGTTAATTGTTCAATAAATAGCTTCTTAATCGTCATGAAATTTTTACACGACCTCCTGAATACTTCATGTAAAAACATACCAAATTTTCAGAATTCTATCATCATTACTTCAACCTCCTTAAGGGTTGAAATAAAAAATGATAAGAAAATTCTGAAAATTTGGTATGTTTTTGTATGAAGTATTTAAGAGGTCGTGTTAAAATTTCACGACGATTAGGAAGCTCGTTATTAAAAAATTAACATTTTGTTAAGAACAATTTTTAGAAGAAATAAAAAAAAATTTATCAATAAACTTCGTTTTGTTTCCGTTGCTTTCAGTATATTGTAGATATTATAAAATTGAGAGGTCAAAAAAAAAACTTATTGCAAAGTTACATCAGTTTCCATAAAACAACATTTAATTTGTGAATGTTAATTGTTCAATAACGGGCTTCCTAATTGTCGTGAAATTTTTACACGACCTCTGAAATACTTCATACAAAAATGTACCAAATTTTCAGAATTTTATCATCATTTGCGATTTGGGACTCAACATCCTTAAGTGCCAGAGATTGATTGATTGATTGATTGAAGATTTATTTATGCCTTGGGTAAACCTTTAGGCAATAACGTACACTTGTTGAAATGATATTTGTTGTACATAAGAAAGAATTATAAGGTGCTAAATAAGTTGTAACATAAACAATAATATTAAATAAAAGTAAAAGTAATAGTGCAGAGAGAGGGAGGGAGGGGGGGAGACATGGAAAATGTAATTTAAAAAAACAATACACGCTGCAGCTGATGCAGAGTGTATTTTCTGTAAAGGGAAGTACAGTGAAGACAAGAGGATGGAGGAATGATTGGAGTGTTTTGTGTGTGAGATTTGGGTGCACGATGAACGTGCCGGCTATGGAGGTGCCAATTTTGCCAATAACCCATTTATTTAATTGTTAAAACTGATGAAAGCTGATTATAGAAATAATCACAAGTCTTACATTTTCTTCAAAAACAACGGTCAATAATAATAACAGCCTACATAACTAAGTTAAGCACGGTAAATATATTTTGGAATGCGCCTATTCCAAAATATCCTTCGTTCTTCTTTTCCATGCAAATTGTTTTACAAGAAAAGTAGTGAAATTATACAACTCGAATGCGTATTACTCTTCGTTAACGAGGATGCTGCGTTCGAAAATGGAGACGATTTTCATCCGACTCTTCTTTTTTGTATTTACTTCTTCTCAGCCATATGGAGTTTGTCGACTAGCGTACAACTGTCCCGATCGATAGTCTGTAAACGTGTAGTTCGCAGCTTGTTTTTGTCGAGTGCATCCTCGGCCTTATTCAGTACTTGATTCGAAGGCGATGGATTCTTGGTGAAAATCAACAGGTACTTCAAACTGTAAAAGAACAATAGAGTGTTATGCGGTGTCGTGGCAATCGCGATAGTACAGAATTTGAGGAAAATCCTGTGACTTTTATACGTTGACGATCGAGCGAAAAATGCGCACCGCTAATAATGAGAAAACTATTCTGAATGGTTTTCGGTGCTGACGTGACGGTGCTGCATTTGACGCTGTCAGGGTCGAATTTGGGGAGGAATGAGGCCGAAGCATCAAGACCTCCGCAATTCAATTTTTTGGGTAAAATTTGTAACTATTTCATAAAGCAGGTTTTAAAAAATATATCATCTCAAAGGGGATTTCTGTAAAAAAGAATTTAAAAACGTTAAACACGATTAATTGTCTATGAAAAAAGATATTCCATGGATCACAACTTTAAAAATGTCACGAGGATTGAGCCATTTATTTCTTAAAGTTTGGCCGTGTATCCGGAAAAAACAATACAGAATTCAAGATGCGTAAAATATGCGCGGCATATTTAAAATAATACTGCAACACACATTTTTTATCAGGGAGTCATTTTCAATCGAGAAAAGTTTTTAATTAGTTATAAATTAACCAACACTTTTATTCGTTAATGAAGATAACACGAACAGTCTAAAATATTAATATTTATAACGCAAATGTTTTGTTTGTGACAAAAGTTTTTAACTTTTGGAACACGATAGTTTTTTTCTCGAAATACTGTTCTGCGGTGTTGCCATGTGTCTTTGTATTATAAGGATCAAATATTTTTTACGGAGAATTATTCTGTCTTTATTGAACGTGCTTAGCAAAACTGAAAAGTAAAGGCAGTCCAAAATTTTGTCATTCTTTCCGTAACTAGTTTGCTATCTAAACATAATTGTTCAAAATTCAAAAACACAATAGATTGGTACGACGAATTATGTGACCTGACTTTCGGACAATGCAGACCCTGCAGCGTTAAAAGTTGCAATTTTAAAACCCATTATCTCCCAATCTAAATAGTCGACTGTTCTGAAATTTCTCTTAAACATGCATAATGATATGAACAATGTCTGGTCAAAATTTGAATAAAATCTATAGAAATCAAGAGCACACGCGCGTTCTACCTTAACCGTGAGGGATCACATTCTCAAGCGCACTTTATCCATAAAATAAATTTCCAACTCAATATACCATTTTTATGACGAATGTTGCCAAAGTTTAATCGCAGTTTTCTTCACTCTTCCGCTGTTACACAATATCGTATTGTTTTTATGACGATTACTATGGTCTAGTTCGTGCAAGTACGTATTTTTCAGCGCCTCTCCCACTTTGAACGAATGTTTGGGCACTTAATTTTTGTTTTTCTCAGACAATAAATGTCGGTCCATAAAATGAGCATAATTGACAATAAAAAACGTCTATACAGAAAAAAATTCATATTTACCGAAATACAACGAACTGAAAAATGTCTGGGGTCGAATCGACCCCATATGCAGTCAAAGGTTCGTGGAGGCAGTGTACAGTCGAAGGGTTAATACCGTCTCTCAAATACATTTGGATTGAAGTTACAACAATGAGAAAGGTGTTTATGACCCAAAATCAGGATCGTGAACTCGTTTTATAACACACTGAGAGAAAAGTGTACAGTATTTGCAAAAAAATTTGTAAAAGAGAGTATAGTCGAATTCCCTATAGTTCATTGTCACCGCAATCATAATATGGTTAACACAACTATAAGCGAAAAGTATATATAACCATCCAACTTTGGTAGCGTGCTCGACTATCTGTTATCTCCGAAAAAACGACTAACTATTGTAAAAATATCAACTGTATTAACTATATCACTATTGTAAAGTCTTCCACAGTAGTTGATGGTTATTTCAGGGACACTAGATAAAAAAACACACTACCAAAACGGCATGATTATATAGACGCTTATAGTTGTGTTAACCATATTATGATTGCGGTGTCAATAAGCTATAGGGAATTTAACATGCTTACTTTTACCATGGGCGTTTTTTTAAATAAATACTATGGATATTTTTCTCTGTGCAAGCTTGTACTACTTATCTGGTTAACATTAACATTTGTTGAGTATAAATTGAGTATATAAATAGGAACAACATTATGGTAATCTTATAGTGAAGAAGTAAATCACTCGTGGAACGTGTCAATAAAGCAGAGACAGCGTTAGCACGCTATGATCGATATAGATATTTTAACGCATTCATTTATCAGTTTTTAAAATTCGATATTTGGAAACTATTGCGTTGCGCCAAAATCCATTCAAGCAGTGACATATATTATCAGAATTGGTTATGCAGCTGGAATTACTTTTATCCGTTACGCCAAATCTACGATCGAAATAACAAAGGTATCCGGTAGCATAGCGGCAGCGTGCGTAATATTGATAGGTAGGTCGTAGGTTCGAATCCATGTTCAAGCGAAATATTTTCTTCGATAGAAATCATTTCACGAGGTCAGGGAATGTCTTATTATGCTAAACAATCATACAGGTAGTTAGTATGATTGTTTGGGTTTGTTTGTTTGTTTGGGTTTAAGACTTTGAGTTTGTTTGGCTCTAAAATTTTGGGTTTGTTTGGGTTTAAGATTAAGCAGTAAAAAATCATTAGTCTCAAGAATGAAGAATTTTTGAATTTATGAAATATTATATACATTTAGTAGACATAAGGTTCAATATGGTAAAAATCACTATTTTTTTATAGTGTAAGGAATTATCCACTTTATGAAAACCTACTATATTATATAGCATTAAACCATCAACGTATGCTTGAAAGATTGCTGGTTGCGGTTAACATAGGAGCATAGTTAAGACAACTGCTAAAATATCATAAGCAGTACTATATTTTAGGCAGTAACCATGACTATACAATATTGGAATGTAGGAGGAATGTATGGTTGAAGTTACCATACATTCCTCTCAGTGCAGGACACAGGAGCTTGTACTGATAAAGTAGGAGAAAAGTCAAGCGTAGACAACTACGATATTCGATTGTTCGCGTTTCATTGAGTGTACTTTGTTAAGTAATGGTAGCAGCTTACTGAAAAATAAAAAAGTTCCGGCAGCTGTAGATAACAAGGAAGGTCTCGTAGTCAGTATCCAGCACCCAGTAATCACGTACGTAGTTATCCGTAACCATACGCGCAGATAGCCGACCGGGTGCGCTAGGGTCACCAGGATACACTTCTCCACGGATCTTAACTTGTATGGTTTGTCTGGAGAATTGGGTATTCAATTTATCACCTTCAATTTATCACAAGTTGCTGTTCGATTTTGGGCAAAGGACCCCCTTTGGGTCTTACCTAGCGTAATATGCCCCATGTACCACCTTGAGTTTGTGAGGTTCAACCAAATCATAGGTGACCCAAGGGCAGTAGCTAAGGACCGCAAACATCAAAGGATACTTTTGCACGTTAAACCATCGTCCTTCGAGCTGAAAATAGCGGATCAATCGCATCGTAAAATACAATCCAAATGATCATCACTCGCGTGATGTCAAGTAGATATCCGGCCAGCTGACAGAAATTGCAAACAGCACGAACATCGCTTCTTCAATTCGGAAATTTGAACTTATATTTTGTACATATATATTATCGGAATCGAGGATTGCTGTAACGTGTGAAGTTTTTCAAATTTCGCTTCGAAACTTTGGGAAAATGTTTGATCGTTGTAAATGTATACCCCGCCTTAACTTTTAGCTTCGCAATTTCTGCAATACGCAACTAAAATTCCGTGCGTGCCCATCGTAATTTTTATCTTTTCCGATAAATAAAAACGCGTTTTCACAGAAACTAGCGGAACATCGACGGAATTGAGGACGGATGATGAGTACGAATTAAATATTTGACACTAAGCAAAGTAGCATTGTCACATCATACGACAACGATGAAAGAAATCATATCGTTCGTTCATTTATCTTATTTTCGTTTCGAAAAAGCCAAAAACGTAAATAATTCAGAATCAACGTCTATGTTTCTAGCGACAATATTAATAGTGATGGAATTCGAAAAAAGAAGGAACATCGGGAAATACATTTGAAAAAAGTAAAAATCCAATGCCAAGGGCTAGAAAGCCTAAAATTCTGTCGAAAAAAATGACTTGAATAAAAGTAGAATCATACAAGCCAAGTTGCAGTATTCTGCAGTGAAAAAAAACTTGATCGATCACTCTTGTGAAAGCACAATTGCTGTCATATATGAATTAAGAAAATAAATTATGGAGAACGGGGTTGAGAAGCTCTCATAACCGCGATATTTGCATAGTTTTACATCACGAGATTTGCAGTCCAGAAAAAATCTAACATATCAGATCAAATGCAATCGGAAGTGACATTTGCTATCGATTTCATTTAGGAAATCCCGCAGAATAATGAAAAGTAAAGTACGTGGAACAGCCGGAATAAAATAATGATCACACTTTTTAAATTAACACAATATTCCTTTACGCACGGACTCCATGTGCTCCACATTGATGCTCGTAACTAGATTGTCAGTCGAGCAGTGATTGTGAACGAAAGTCTGGCAGTTTTCAATTTTTCTCGATTATTTTTCTGAACCTGAGTTATTATAAAGAAAAAAACACAGCACCAAGTTATCATTTCAAAGCACTGCAACTTGTCTCGTGTAATCTGACTTGTATTTGGATGAAATTTTTCGAAGAATTTTTACGACTTTCAAAGACAAGGATAATTGGGGACCGACTTTTCAGCAAAGGGCAGAATTTTTTTTTTAATCTTATATTCAAGAACGAACATTTTGGCGGGTTAGAAGCGCAGGAAATTTAAACTATGGTTTTCATTTTTTTTAAAATTATGTCGAAGGAAATACAATTTAATGAAAAGTGGTTACGACAAAAACGAGAATGGATTGGAAAAAACGTCGTTCGAATATTTTTCTGCTTCTTCATAGACAAAGCCTTGTTCAGGTAAATTTCTTTTTTCAAAATTTCAATGGTAAAATGTTTACGTTCCGAAATGCCAAAGAAACGAACATGCAAGGAAATTAGGCAATGACGTGCAAGTTTGTAAGTTGATTTGTCTGATTGTGAGTTCTTAGGCAATGAGCTTAAAAATATGCGACGAATGAAGATATTTTAATAAAGAATTTAAATTAAATTTAAACAAGATTCAAATGAGTATTTTTAACCCTATAACGGTAACCTGGGGTTGAAAAACCACCCCAGGCGAGTTTAAATAATTTTTCATTTTTACGAATCTTTCATGTTTTTCACCCTTTTAACTCATTTTTACTAACTTTTCCTACTTCAAGCGGAATCGCCGTAGGCCTACGTGATTCTGCATTGCAAAACGAAAAGAATGAGCCCAAGTTGAACTATTTTCGTAAAATTTTACCGGAGATATGAATTTTTCGAAAATGGGGTGCTTTGTCACCCCAGCTTACCATAATAGGGGGGAGAAAAATGAGGTTACCATTCTAGGGTTAAATTTAATTTAATTAAGAAAAAAATAGATATTTCTAGAATGTGTTCAGAAAACGATACGAAAAGTAAATAATGTGTTTTCACCCGTGATATATTGAAATTCTCCATCGGTGTGACATCTACGGGACACGACCATAAACCGAACAACTGAGCGGAGGTGCCGCCAAAGAGACAAAGTGCGACGAGTGCGTAAAACATTGTCACGACGTGTAAAATGTGAATATTCAGTTGGAAAGGGCGTTCCGATGGGTCCACTGGCGAGTTGAGTCGTCGGGCCTCCGTCTCGAAATATTCAGGGGTAACACGCTCGAGTATGCAATATGCTTCGAACAGGTGCTCTGTTCGGTAGATTTTTAAATGCTGCTTGCTTTTCAGTTTGATTACGTTTCCTTCCGGATGACGTATTTCACCGAAAATGATACCGATTATTGAGAGACGGCGTTGCATTCTCGGGTAATATTGCTAGTGTGTGTTCGAGCGATAATCGTAAAAGCGTAACCAGCGCACGAGCGAAAATTTCACACCGAGTCCGGAGTCTTGAGAGGTCTTCTCACTTTAGACGCTAAAAAGGCTATTTTCATCAATGTTTTTTCATAGGTTTATATTATAGATATTGGTATAAAAGTTGTTACGCTTAATAAATACACTTTCAAAATACATACAAAAAACTTTCAATGTATATGTGAAACCCAAATGAATTTTGAACGCGTTTTTCTCGAAATAACGTTTTTCGACGGCTTGTTGATAACATCTTCGAAACGACTTCACCGATCCGTGTGAAATTTTAACCACATATTCTTTACAACTAAAGCTATAGCGCATATCAAGGAATTTTTCAAATTTTGATATTTACTATTTTTTTGCCACAAACGGCGCAGAAGACACGTTTTTTTTGTTTTTTCGAAAAATATCCGCCATTTTGTTATTTTTGCATGTATCAAAACTCGTATGATAAGCGCTATAGCCATTAACATAATGAATCCAAACCCGTTTGATTTTTTTGTTTCGGATGATCCATCCCCGAGATTTCATTAACAGCGCAGTCCTACAATTTTTTCTCTCTTCTTTCTTACATTTTTTTTATTACCATTTTCGTCTATAAATAGTGACTTGAGTAAACAAAAAAAATATATATTTTAAGTATTTCAAAAGTGTATTTATTAAGTGTAACAACTTTTATATCAATTTCTGTAATATAAACGTATCAAAAAAAATTCACGAAAATAGCCTATTTTAGCGTTCACAGTGAGACGACCCCATAAGTGGAATCGAGATTACGATAACGTGGCTTGCGCTGAAACAGGAATGGCGACCTAGGCGATAACTATGATAAAGTTAATCTACCAGGGTGTACATGCAAGCAGACGGAGAATGAGGCATTATGAAGTGTGAGAAGAACAGTAGAAACGTGCCGTGACTGTAATGAAATTTGCTACTTCGTATCGCATCGTTTGCCGCGATGTGATAGGCGTTCGGGAAACAGCATAGTCTGGAAATAACGACGTATTCGCGAAAAGATATGATTCGATTGGTTTTTTTTTAAATCGAATTAACAAACTCTGTCAGAAAAAGTGTGCAAAATTTCAATAAGATCGGTGCAATAGTTTTTGCGAAATCGTGTCCACCGACTTCAAAAATAGTGTTTTGAGAAAAATGCTATATATCTGCGTCGCTCCCGGCCGGTCTTTCCCTACGGGGGGAATTCCCAAAGGCTCTCTCTCTTTTAGACTTCTACTCCGATTTACTCAAAACTTTGGGGGAATATTTTAGACATATTGCACTATGAGATATGAAAATTAAAAAAATGGCTTTTTTGCAATTTTTAAACTCACGTAACCTAACATCACGTGACCGTAACATCACTCCATTAGCCGATTTACAGAAAAAGAAACTCCTTGCCGAGGAAACATGCCAAATAATCAGGCATCCTCGCGATTGATTCAAGCTTACAGCGGGTAAAAAAAGTATTTGCACACGTCGTTTTTTTTCCAATTATCCTTCGAAGAAAAAAAATGCTTTATAAAGTTCATGTGTTCGATAACTTAGTCTAAATATTCATGGTGTCTGTTTATAAAAATCTTGGGAAGACACGAACAAAAAATAAAGCCAAATTAACAACAGCTTCGTATGATATGTACAAATATTCTGTTTACCCACTGTATATGATTCACGTTTAGGGTTTTTTGTTGCTCAATTAAAAAAGTTTGCTGCAATGAGTTGCCTATCACTCATTAGCACCGCAATCCATTTCCATATCTATAGCGTAGAACGCTACCTCAATATGTATTGATTTTGTTGTGCGGTTAATTTTGGACAAAGTGTAGTTAAAAATAGTTCGTCGTGTTTCAAACGCTGCATACTGGCCCGCAACGAAATATGTCTTACTCTTATTAGTGCTTCACGAATGAAACATTCATGAATCGGTTGTAGATAATCTTTAAGTTGTTCACGAAAAGAAAAAAAACGAAGCGGCGATTTTCCAAAAACGGAAATCTCTTAGGAGAACGAGTTTATAGGCTCCGTGCGCAACACTAGCGCCGCGTAGCGTTTGTATTTCTGTCGGCTCTGCTGAAGGCTCCGTGATTGTGGTTATAATGGCATTGGAAATGTAATTAGACTTTGCGGGTAATTAAAAACAGATACATGTAAATAATATGAGTTCGTATTTATTATTAAAAAAAAATGATACATTGAGGTGTACAATTGGGTTTGTTTGTATAATAATTGTTATATAATTTTTGTAATTTATTCGTAATATAAGTTGTAATATAATTTGTGAATGATTAACAAGATTAGATATGGGTGGGGAGAGGGCATTTTTCAAATGGTCACATATTTTTCATCGTATCGGACCATCGTACTTCCCAAGCCCACCTTTATTAGCTCCCGAAATATTTCGAATCAAATACGGCTCTCGACATCTGAAAAATTGTCAAAATTGAAAACGACAATAAAATTTTAAAATTTTCATAGGTCATTATGTAAAATATTTGAAAGGTTGAGTAAAAATTTCACGACGATTAGGAAGCTGGCTACTGAGAAATTAGAATTCACAAATTACACGCAACCTTATGGAAACTGAAGTAACTTTACAATTTTTTTTTAATAATAAATGATGCCAAAAATACAAAAAAAAGCACACTTGAGGAAAAACATATAAGAATATAGCGGCAACGTTGCATAGACTGAAAGTAGCGGGAAATTTAAATACTCATTTTCGTTCACGGACGACGTCGTTTCTTGAACCATAAAGCCACTTTTGTTTTTGATATATTTGAAATAAAAAAACGATTATTCATAAATATTTCTTCTATTTCTTGAAAACAAATAGCAAAGTTTGCTATTTGCTAATTTCGTGAATTTAGGTACCTACGAGAGCTTATCTTTTTATTGCGATTGTCAGGTGTTCGTGTTTTTCGTTTTTATTTCCTGGCTTCCAACGTTCCATGTGGATTTTTGTGTATTACTCTTGCCAGTTGAACCCTCTTCTATCACTCCCTATTCCATCTTCGCAAATCGAACATAAATTCTTCTGCGTCCACAGCCGTCTCAAGGCGGGATATACATTTACAACGATACAAAAATCGATTTCTTTTCTGTCTCTTTAAACGATAGAACTATACACGTAGAATATTTTTTCAAAGTTTTGAAGCGGAATACTAGTGTAATTAATAATTGAATTACTTCGCAACAGATTACTTAAGTAATTGGTTACCAGAAGTATCTGGTGCAATTTAATTCAAATTCTATGTAAACTTCAACCACGTTTCTCTTAAAAATGCATTTTAGAAATTGGCGTGCCAGAGTACTCAAAAACTATGAAATTTGCATTAAAAAAACAAGTTTTTAAATCCAAATTTTCCAGAAATGTTGCGTAAAACGTTGATTTTTTTTGTAAACACGTGCCATTCTCTTATATTTCCATTTTCTTATTTTTAATTGCTCTCAAAAAGAAACTATACATGTTTTAATTGAAAAAAACGTTGATTCTTTTCGCAAATTAAAGTCTACAGAAAGCTAGACTGCACGCCCATTCGCAACGCCTGAACTCGACGTGAATGTGCACAGTTAGCGTTTGAACAGTAATCATTTTCTTTCGGTTTTAAAATAACGATAACGCAAAGAGTTCTTCTATGCCGTCATCCGATGGGAATGTGATTCGAAGCTTACCTTCAGGGGGTACGTGGGTTTGAAAATGTAAAAAAAATCCATTTTTCTTTAATTTTATTATCGAATAGAACAATACGTCTAGAATATTCTCCCAAAGTTTTAAGTCAATCCGAGTAAAAGTCTCGGGGGGAGAGAGAGAGAGAGAGAGAGCCTTTGGGAATTTCCCCGCTGGGAAAGACCGGCCGGGAGCGACGCAGGTATATCGCATTTTTCTCAAAACACCATTTTTTAAGTCCGTGGACACAATTTCTCCAAAACCAATGCACCGATCTTATTGAAATTTTGAACGCTTCTCCAAAATAGCATTGACTAGTGATTGAACGAAGGTTTTCTTTCGATTACAACGATTACAAGGCTGTACGTAGTGTGAATTGTACCAAAAATTGAACTACTTTGCACACAAGTCTGCGAAAAATTCAAATTTCAATTTTTTTTGGCAAATCCTCCGTTCAATCACGAGCTATACTTTCTCCCTTTCTCTTTACTTCGTACCCATAGTCCATTTTTCGTATGAATTGTTTTGCAAGACAATTAGTAACATTATATAAGTCGAATGTGAATTACTCTTCGTTAACGTCGTAGCTGACATCGAGAATAGACACCATGTTCATCCGATACTATTTTTTCATTTATCTTTTCCTACTACATTTAGGATCAGTCGACTGCAGAGCAATTGTCCCGAATGACTGTCTGTAGATATTCCGTTGAAAGCTTGTTCCGGACTAGTACTGCCTCAGCATTATTCGTCACTGAAGTCGAAGGGTACGGTTCCTTGGTAAAAATGAACACGAACTTGATACTAAAAAAAGATCAATGAAACGTTATGAGGTGCCGTGACAATCGCCATGGTATAGAATTTGAGCAAAATCATGTGACTTATATACGCCGAAGGTTGAGCGAAAAAAAGCGCACCATTAATAATGGAAAAACTATTGGAAAAGTGCTTCAGCGGTATAAATTATGTATCCATTGCAATATTCGGGCAATGTTGAGAAACACGTGCCGGATTTTTTACGATAACTAGTTTATGGAACACTTAAAAAAAAATACGATTAGAAAAGCGTATTTCTGTAAAAATGATGAAAAATGCTAATTACGTCGAATTCTCTATAAAAGAAAATATTCAACGGATTATACTTTTGTGAATGTCACGAGGATTGAGCCAGCCATTCTTTTTTTTTTTAATTTCGCCTTTTATCCGGAAAAAATAATATCCAGTAAAATAAAGTAAGACGGAATTTTCGGAACTGTAATCCGTCTAGGAGGCTTGGCTGGAGGATTTCTGTGGCGTATTGGCCCACGTGTTAACCCTTAATGATCACACCGGGTGAAATATACCCCAGCTATTTTTTGAACTCAAATACCTTCCAGAAAACTCGGGAAAATGAGACATATTTTTTGCATAGTTAAAATCACACTTTTTGAAAATAATCGGTACGGTCGTATCGAAAAGAGATGAAAGTACATAGCAGTATTTTTTTAAAAAGAAATTCCATAATTTATGACATTGCAAAATGATTGGGGTGAATTTCACCCACAATGACTTTCACGTAATTTTTTCGAGGTGTGTCTGGCAAGGGCTAACTGAAAAGGACGACGTGTAACGACGATAAGCGCGCTTTTACCTTTCAACAAAGTTTGGAACTTGATATATCATTTTCATGACAAATTTAGCCGAAGTTTACTTGCTGTATTCTTTCATTTTTGCGCTGTTACATAAATTCGTATTGTTTCTACGATTGCGTCCGCCAAGTTCTGCCCAAGTTTTGAACGCTCCGATAAAATGACGCAGCATTCATGAAAAAATTATTTCCTATCGTACTTCCATGCGTTCATCAAATTTTAAGGCAGTACCTCATAATTGACGTGACACGTAGCAATTGTGGATTTCATGAAAAAAATACCTATCAAGAAATGGACTGCATTACCCCCATTTAAAAAAAAGTGACGTTCACTTTGTTGTATTCATTTTGGATAATTGTAGAACGCAGGATTAACAAATTCTCACGTTATTGATTTCCGGAGATCATAAAGAATTAGCAATGTACACTTGCTTCATGACAAGAGACAGAAGCTTGTAGTATGGAAGTAAGCCAAAGGTCAAGCGTAAATATTGATATCTGATTGTTGGCTTTTAATTGAGTGTACTTTGTTGAGTAATGATAGCACCTTACTGAAAAAGAACGAGGCTGGTGCAGCTGTAGACAACGAGGTACTTGTTGTAGTCAGTGGCCAGCACCGTGTAAGCCATTTTCCATTGTTTTAAAATTAAAGTACTGTCGAGCTCGCTGGTTTTTCCACCACCGTGGGGCGCCAATTCTGAGCCGAATCTAAGCTGTACCCTTTGTCTAAACAATTGATTATTCATTCAATCTACGATCTACGAGTTGCCGGTAAATTTTGGGCGAAGCGAGTCTCATTTTGTCTTACTTTGTGTAGTATGTACCATATTTGATCCTGAGATTAGTAGCTGAAGTCGATTCAAATTCGGCCCAAGGGCAGTGGCTTAGCCACGTATAAACCATAGGATACTTTCGCACGGCATACCACCGTCCTTTGAGCTGAAAATAACGGGCTTCACTTGTCGGATGCACAAATGTCAATTTGTATTTTCTCAATAAATACATTGTCTTTTCAGAATGGAATATTTGATAACTGGCTTGCGGCAGTGTTTGGTAAAGGCAAAAAAATTACACTGTGTCTCGCATTTAACTCCTTGCTTCGCAATTTCTGCTACGAACAACTAAAATTCCACACCTCCGCATTATAGTTTTAACAATTTACGAATAAAAACGCGATTCGTATAAACCGGCGAAACATCGATGGAGCAAAAATGAAGAGTACGAAACAAATATTTCACCAGACACGAAGCAGCATAATATTAGCTATTAGAAATCATATCTTTCCTTACGAGAAAGTCGAAAATATTAATTATGTAGAATCTACGTCTATGTACTTACCGACAATGTTCATAGTAAAAAAAAACGTAAGACACTCATTCCAAGTGCTTAAAAGTCGGTTCCCTATCCTGGTCATTAAGGCCTTAGGCCAGAGTAACGGGTATAAAATCATGTGCGGATTTGACCATTTTTTTCGTATGAAAAAGTGATTCACTCATAAAATTAATTACACATCTATTTAGTATGAATATCAAGCTGTTAGAATTTTTTTTAGATGTAAAAATGGCCGACTGCTCGAAACTTCTCGAAACAGCTTTTTTCCAATTGGCGTGACAAATAACTTCAACAATCTTCACTCGATTTACTTCAAATTTAAAAGTTATGTTCCTAGTTGCATTTCGCAAAGAAGTACGTACGGAATTTCTGATTAATCGAAAACTTTCTATTTTTTGAGCAGTTTATGAGCAGTTATAACGAAATTTTTCACTGAAAATTCACTTTTAAGTTCAAATACCTACAACTTTTGAATAAAACAATATTTTTTAAATTCCGTACATACTTCTCCGCGTATTCTAATGTAGATTGACGAGAATTTTTGTTTTTTGTTCTAGGTAAAAAATTATGGATGGTAAACGTCACGCCGCGGAGCGCCTAAAAAAGATAACAAAAGAAAATATTAGTAGTCGGCCATTTTGTACATGAAAAAAAAATTCTAACAGCTTGATATTCATACTAAATAGATGGGTAATTAATTTTATGAGTGAATCACTTTTTCATCCGAAAAAAAATTGTTAAGTTCGCACATGATTTTATACCCGTTACTGTGACCTAAGGCCTTAACACACTTACGAATTCTTTCAAAGAAATCGTTTCAATGAAAGTGAAATTATACCAGTCAAGTTGCAATATTCCGCGACGACAAAAAATTGATGTGCCATTTTTTTCACAATGTTCAGAATGTTTTTTCACAAGATGTCGCATAGAAAAAAAATTAACGCGGGAAGAGGGTAAAAGTATAGACATTCATAAACGCGATATTCTGACAGTTTTAAATCACAAAATTTGGGGTGTAGACGGAATCTGGCCTAAAACCAACTAAAATGCAGGCCAAACTGTCATTCATCATCGATTCCATTTCTGAAGTCCCATAGATTGAAATTAAAGCACGTGGAATAGACGGATTAAAAAAAAAGATCACACTTTTCAAATTAAAACAATTTTATTCTGCGCACGAACTTCATGTGTTTTGCTTATGGATGATTGTCCCTAGATTATCAGTCAAGCAATGATTGTTTAGCTTGTGAAAGAATGTCTGGAAGTTTTCGGTTTTCCTCAATTATTTTTATGAACCACAGCTAACATTTTTAAAAAACCGCACCGCTAAGTTTTTGTCACTTCGAAGCTCCGCAACTCGGCCCTTACAATTTCACTCGTGTTTAAATGAATTTCCTCGAAGAATTTCTACGAGCTTTAAAGACGAGGATAATGGACCGGCTATTCAGCAAAGAGCGCAAGTTGTGTAAAAAAATGTATATGCAGGGGTGAAGAGTTTCGGCGGATGTGGGGTACAGAATGTTACGAACCCGGTTACTTTAAAAAAAAAAAGTTACATCGACGATTACGTTTTTGTTGAGAAATATAATTAAATAAAAAGTGGTTATCATGAAAACGAGAATAGATCAGAAATTACGTTATTCGAATATTTTTTTGCTTCTTTATAGACGAAGCTTTCTTTGGTCATGTGGACTTCGTTTTCTAGATTTCAATAGACATGTTTTATGTCTAGATTTATATATAGATTTCAATCGTTACGTCTAGTTTTATATCTAGATTTCGATAGACATATATTTTGTTTTAAAATGTCAAAAATTGCACTGACAATGAGAAGAAAATTAGGAAAGAATGTGCAAGTTTGTAAGTTGATTCGTCGACTGAGTTCTCAGGAGCTGAGCTCGAAAATATCCGATAAATCGATATACCCAACATATATGGCTATCGAATGACACTAGAAGTAAATAATGTTTTTTCACCGATCTGGCGTTGAAACCATCCATAGGATTGACTGAAGAGGGACAGCCCAAGAAACCTAGCAACTGAGCGGAGGCACCGCCAAACAGACAAAGTGCGATTAGTGCGTATAACATTGTAACGAGGTGTCGGAATGTGAATAATAATAGAAGAGAAGCGCGCTCCGACGAGTCCGCTGGTAATTATGAGTTCGAGTGGCACGGTCAGCGTCACGAAATATTCAGGTGTAAGACGGACGAGTTTGCAAAATGTTTTGAGAAGGAGCTCCGTTCGGTAGGTTACCAAATGCAGCTTGCTTGTCAGATTGATTAGGCTTCCTTCCGGACGATGTATTTCGCGGTAAAAGATACCGATTATTGAGAGACGGCGTTGCATTCTTGGGTAATATCGATACTGTGTCTTCGTGCGATAACCGTAAAAGCGTAATCAGCGCACGGGCGAAAATTTCATACCGAGTCCGGCGACTCGTTACAGGCACGTTGCTTTTGCGATAAAGTCAGTAATCACGAAGTCGTTGATTGTAATTGAACGAACGTCGACGAGACTTCAAGTACATATTTCTTATGTGATAAAGCATTGGAAGATATTGGCCACGTGTTTTTTTTATCGTCGGGAAAACGGTTTAAGGGACCAAATTTCGTGCCAAAATAAGAGTATTTGCAGGGAATTTCACTGTACTACTTGAAAAAAAAAAACATCTGCACTTGAAGCACATAGAATTCTTGTTGTGACCTATGACGACCATGCTCTGTCCGAAACAACATGCAGCGGTTGGTGTAGACGCTTCAAAAATAATTATTTTGATGTGTTGAATTGGAGGCATTATTACTTGATGAAGACTCATGTCAGACGCTAGCTGAACTTGCAGAATCAATAGCAGTCGATCACACAACAGTTTCGAAACGTGTGAAAGTATTAGGATTTTTTTTTGTTCAATGAAGCATCAACACGTTCTCTGCCATAGTGTAAATGAGAAAAATTGCATAAAAACGTTTTGGTGGAAATCGATGTGTTAGGTCAAAACTTAAACTATGATATCAGTTAGGGTTCGCTTACGTCGTACAGCTCACAAATCTGTTTCGAAATCAGGAAATCAGAAACTGTTAATTTTCACGAAAAAAACAGCGAGAACTCGTTCAACATCCGAACATCTTTCTATATAAACAGCAAAAAAATTACTCTACATAACCTGAGTATATTATTTTCGTAAGTCGCAAAATAAGTAGGGAAGAGTAGCTATGAATTTTTGCAGTTTTTTAGTACGTAGGTAAAGTTGAATTTCGTCAGATCTAAAAAATTGAACATCGCTGGGTTAAAATATATTAACGGGGTATGCCTCTCTGGAAGCCCAATTTGAAAAGTCAGAATGATGCATTTTTTTCTAGTTACACATTGGTTGGAATGCATGCATTTTTTTCCCAGCTTTCTGCACACGTGCTTAGGGTTACAATGTAATTTTTTCGGAAGAAAATCTTTCAAAGTGTTCGTGGTGCTGCAGTTGGCCTTATATAGTTCTCCAGCTGCGAGGCCCGACTCGGCGGGTTCTTTACCAGGCTCAAACGTAATTTGCAACGAAAACAAAAATATTTTCTTCAAATATATCCAACTGGCTATGGGTTCACGATTGACTTTTCGAAATTTCGAAAAATACGAAAAAGACAGTTTCTCCAAAGAAATCCTCATTTTTCTCTTGAAAAACAGCATGCTGAAGTCATTGTTATTAACAAATGGTTCATCTAATTTAAAAATGCGATCGTGAACCGAAAATGACTACTGTTTGAACGCTAATTGGGCAAATTCAAGTCAATAGTGTGAAAGTTACTCAAGATATTAAGGAGGTACGATCACTTCCACGGGGTTAAAAAAGATTTATTTTACCCACAGCTGGTCTGATTGATGTTTACTTATGTTGATTATTCGTATTATCGATTATAGTGTGCGAAATGTTGTGGTAAATGATGAATTTATTGCACGTGAACAAATAAAAACTGAAAAATTAGATTGTCAACGACTCGGTAGTAATCTTTGTAATAATAATATTAACATATCCACCATAAAACGGACTAAAAAGACAAAAAAAAATCAGCCGGAAAAT
This sequence comes from Ophion costatus, assembly GCA_951751655.1. Taxonomy (NCBI): domain Eukaryota; kingdom Metazoa; phylum Arthropoda; class Insecta; order Hymenoptera; family Ichneumonidae; genus Ophion; species Ophion costatus. The sequence goes on along the minus strand of OX632362.1, from coordinate 27,055,718 downwards.
AATTATACATATTATTGATATGTGATAAATGATAAAATTCCATAAATTGTTGTTTGCATATTTTGTGGCGGCTTCTATTCAAATTAATTTCAAAACAAAGCTGGGTTATGTTCGCCAAACGCATCAGCTGTTACTCGCGACGTTGCTAAGGCTGTGCGTGCTATTTCGTCGTTCTAACAATTTTGAATCGGCAATTGAAGCCTTCTTGTGATGTAGTGCTTTAACTACACGGTGAAGATTGATTTTCTCATTTTTTACAATACCTATTATATGTAATATATCGAATTTCAGTTTTCCAACGGGTTTAGTTGGATACGTGAGCAGAAAGACCACGATCACCGCACTTTCGGTTGACCGTCTCCATAAGACGACGTGCTTCGGTAACTCAAAGTGCTCGACTGTGCAGTTTTATTGCGGAAAAACTAAACGGTCAAAATAGCTCAAATTTTGGCAATAGGCGCATAAAATGTTCGTCAAAATCATATAAAAATTTCAAATCCGGAAGTTGGATTTGTAGTAATGATCGTACCTCCTCAATCCCGCCGTGTCAAGATATGTAGTTTCGAGATAATCGCGTTCAAACTCGACGGATCGCGGTAAGCCCGACGCACACTGGTCCAGTGGAAGAGGGTGTAGCATTGTCAATTTTTAGAATTTTCGGCTGCGGTTGGTTTTAAAATATTCTTGAAAGTTCACACCGTAACAATATGCAAAAAACGATTTCTTCCAAGTTTCCAGAGAGGGATATCCCCTTAAGAAATGTAACAGATTTGGACGCCTGAAAAATTATCTGTCGGTGTCGGAAAAATATGATAGCCCGAGTTCTTGCTCATAATTAATAGAGCTGAATTAATAGAGATGCTGACGTTGCTCCGCGTCCATGTTTCATTATTGGTAGTTCGAAATGTAATCAAATATTGTCATCGATTCGATTGGCGTTCAGTGATGTACGATGTGTCACGGAGTTGAGGGACAGAATGTGCCATCTCTTGACGTATAACGATACAAGAAAATTATAATAACACAGTACACCCGAGCTTCGGGTGTAATCCGTAATTGTTGTTTTCACGATGAAACGTTAAAAAAAAGTCGACGAGTCTTCTACTTGACGAGAATCGTTATTGAAAAATTGAAAAAAAGGTATTTTTTTAATTCACATTTACAGAAATGATGCGTGAAATGTTGATTTTATGTTGTAAATGCGTGCCATTCTCTTCAATATGCATTTTCTTCATTTTAATTACTGATAAATAGAAATTATACATGTTCTTACCGAATTTTTTATTTTGATTTTTTTTGCAAATCAATCTACGAATATCTAGACTGCACGCTGATTCGCAACTCCCGCGGCCACCTTGCTATAACACTCTTCCACAGCTCCGTCATTTTGATGATAAATTAATTTAAAAAATTTGCTTTCTATACTGAAATATATTATTCGAGTACACCTACAGTTTGATAAATGTAGAATAGTTATTCCTTAGTTTAAAAAATCCTTCAAAATTGCTTAATGGTTTCCCGTCTAAATGTATACTCTGCCTTGGATTATAATGTAAAGTAATCTCGCGAGAATGTCAAAATTGAAAATCCCGAAAAACTGGCCCACATGGGAAATTCAAGTGCGAGTAATCCCAAACGCGAAACGCGTATCAACATTTGTATTTCCGCATCTGTATTTCCTATGTGGTTTATATCCCTGTCGAGAAACCAACAACTATATTTATCGCGGTTCATTAATATTTTGCCCCCACGCTTGCCCATTTTTTGTTGCGATGATTTTCCTTTTGATCCTCGACAGCTAATATTCAAAGGAAAAGTAGCAACATAAAAAAACAGCGCGATTCTACTTTTCGTTTGTTTTTTTTTTCATAAAACATTTTCAATTCTTCCATTTTTTCCTATCTCATAATAATGAGAATATAAACATTCCTCTCCTGCGATAATTCGAAGGCAGTATTATTTGCAGCTTACCTACAGTTGGAAACTCATCGGTGTGAGTTCGGGAGATTTTCACCGGCAAATTATAACGACGCTCGACTGACGGCCGACCCTCCGTGCGCAAATAACGGCGAGGCAAAAGGTAAAATAGTAATTCACGGTCACACTTTTTCACGATAGTCGGCCGGTAGTGATTGCGGTCGAAAAATATTACTCCAAGTAAGCTACTGGTTTATCGAAAAAAATGTATTTCCGAAATATCATGTGTAACCGCTGATACGTAAGCATGCAAGGCAGAGGGAAGGGGACACCGAAGATGTTAGAAATGGTACACGCGACCTACATAGGGGGGTCCATAAGCATCCATAAATTACGTAACGCAAAATTAACGTAACGTAACAAATTAAAAAATCACTAACCCGCCCTATTCCCTTACGTAACGGGTGCTTTGTCGTCAATGATTGCGTTTTTTTTCAAAAAAATAACTAATAAAGAAAGGATCGGGTTTATGATCATTTTATGAAGTATATATTCATCTAGTTTTATACCAATTGTTATAACAGAAAAAAAATACACCCTGATTTGGCGACGAAAAAAAATTCTCTTCATTGTCCCATCGATATCTTTATGAAAGGTTTTATGATCTTTATGATCGGTAAATAAAATGTCAACAATTTATCGATATTTACACAAATGTAGTTATCGTTATGCGTAGCCGTTTTTTTATTGTGGTTTTTTTTTTACAAGATACCGACAGTTTGGACATTTTTTTCTGTCTTCAAGGCCCTTTTCTGTACTCAAGCAATCGTTAAAAATAGTAATGATCAACATTTTCAAAAACGACTACGTACAACCTTAGTCACTGCGATCAAAAAATGTTTTAAAAAAGTTGAAATTCGGTGAACAAGTTTTTGAGTATTCACTGAGACAAGGTCGAAAAAATAGTTCCGAGAAAATCGCGATCAAAGTTTTCGTTCCGTTTTTCTTGATTTAAAGGTATGTTTTTTTTTAGAATATTGATACTTACATTAAAGTACCAAGTAGCGAGCGATATCGCGATTTTTTATCTTCATTATATTTCTTAAAATAAGAAGAGTTTGCACTTCATCTATTCTGAACGATGAGTTTAAAATTTTAAAAATTGAACATGCAGACATTTTGCTATTTCTGACAGTTCTAAAATCGTGACGTAACGCAAACCTCGACCCCCCTCCCCTCCCCCTCCACGTACGTAGACCGTAACGCCAGGCCCCCCCCCCAATTGCGTTACGTAATTAATGGACGCCCCCTAGATCCATAGCGACCTGTTAATCCTTATTACATTTCTCGACCAGTAACGAATAAGCACAATTTTATTTTTCTGAAGGAACTGGTACGCAGGATAAAAGCAGCCAGTGATACGAAGTCGTACCCATTCCGAAGTTTTATTCTTATAACATCATTCGTAACTGCTAATACATAAGTGCGTGGGAGAGACAGGAGAGAGAGAGAGAGAGAGAGATCGAAATGGAAGGTGCTCGAAAAAGATGATCGCCCGAGAGATAGATCGAGTATTCTTGCGATATTTTTTCCGTCGATGTGGAAAACTGCGATCTTATGTCCCGCGACGATCGGTATCCCGGATGAAAAAGAAAAAGTGAATTTCTCCGTGGAATTCGACGATGAAACGTCCAGAATTGATTCCTAGGAATTAAACCTTCGGAAGGGAATTTCGTAGACTATTAAACTCAGGTCCCTCTCGCTATCTTCTTCTTTCCCTGTGCTTTGTACCCGTGGTACATTTTCCGGACAAGTTGGTTTGCAAGAAAAGTAGTACAATTATATAATTGAAATGTGCATTACTTTTTCGTTAACGTGGACGCTGAGTTTGAAAATACACACAATTCTCGTCCGATTCTTCTTTTTTGTTTTCACCTTCAATCGTCGTCTTTATCTACGTCGACTTCAGAGCAATCGTCCCGATCGACTATCTGTAGTTTTGAAGTTTGCAGCAAGTTTCGGTCGAGTACGTCTTCGGTGGTAGCCACCGTGTAATCTGAAGGTTTTGGCTTCCTTGTTAAAATGAACACGTACTGCCAACTAGGAAAAGACAATAGAATGATAATTAATGTGTTTCGGCTGTATAAACGATGTGCTAATGACATATTCAGGCAATATAGAGAAATATGCGTTGGAAAAATGTTGAATTAATAAAACAATTTTTTCTAGGTTCCAAAGAACCGTCCGGTTACAACGTGTACAGGGACGGTGCCGCATGTGACGGTCTCACGGCCGGATTTAGTAGCGGTGTGGGGGGAGGGGTCTGCAGGCCCGGGGCCTCCACAATTAAAATGTTTAAGCTAAAATTTGCTGACGAATGGTATGCAACACTTGATGAATAAAAAATCACGCCAGAGATCTGATAGAGAAAAAAAGTTGACGCACTTTTATGAAGCACTTATTTTTAATCACTTTTTAAAGCCTATTTCTGTGAAGAATTATGAAAAACACCAAATACGATGAATCCCATGGATCATAATTTTTTAAACGTCACGTGCGTAGAGGCAACCGTTCATTTCTTAAAATTTGGCGATGTATCCAGAAGAATATATATTTCAGGATACACATTTCTGGAAATATATATATATTGCCAATGTTAACTCCCGTTTTTTTGTTCTTACGCTGTTACAAAATTTCGTATTGTTTTCACAGCTGCGGCCACTAACAAGGAACATCCCTCAGGAGACAACCTTCGATTTTGGTGAAATTTGGATACGTTATAAAGCACCGAAAAGTAAGCGATACGAATTTTTTTTATCGGCGGAAAAACGGTTTTAAAGGGTGAAACCACTCCTCGAAAGTAGGGGTGTTTTTCGTTTTTCCTTGATAACGTTATCGTTCTCATATCCAATGTCTAGTACACGAAAAAATAAACATTGTTGCAATTTGATTTTTTTTTATATCTCGTACCGTTAAAACGTTATCGACGAAAAACGAAAAACATCCCCATTTTCGTTCGTACGTTTCACCCCTTAAAACCGTTTTTCTGCCGATAACAAAATACGTATCGCTTACTTTTCGGTGCTATATAAAATATTCAAATTTCAACTAAATCGAAGGGTGTCACCCGAGGGATGTTCCTTCTAAGTTCTGCCGAAATTTAAAACGCCACGGTAAAATGATGCAGCATTTCATAAAAATTCATTTCCAATTTGGCTCATCAAATTTCAGCACGATATTTCATGATTGACAAAAGTTAACTGAGTTGCCCCATCTTCTTTTAATTGTCGTCCACTTCGTTGTAATGATTTTTTACCATTATAGATCGCTAAGCTTATTGTCACCTTCTTCATTGCCGAAACTTACGAAGCTAATGCTTGCTTATTGTTTCTCGATAAGGTCTCTCAAATAATTTTGTATTGAAGTTACAACAAAAATTGTTTGTCATAGAAGTAATCGCAATATACACGCGTTTTATAATAGGACAAAGGAGCTTGTAGAGTAAAAGTAGAAGAAAGGTGAAGCGTAGACAATTGTGATACTCGATTGTTCGTTTTTCATTGAGGGTAACTGTGTTAAGTAATGGTAGCAGCTTACTGAAGAAGAAAGAAGAAGCTCCGGCAGCTGTATATAACGAGGTAATCTTTGTAGTCAGTATCCAGCACCCAGTAATCTCTTTTGAATGCGTTCCAAATGAAAGTGGTCACTAGTTTGCCGCGTTCCGATATATTTGGAGCATGCGCTTCTCCACCAAGCTCCAGCGTTATGCGTTTACTAAAGAAATGATTATACGTTTTATCTACGATCCATAAGTTGCCGTTCGATTTTGGGCGAAGGGAGCCCCACTGTGTCTTACTTTACGTAGTATGCACCATGTACCAGCTGGATATGGTCATCTGTGTCTTCCACCAATTTATAATCGGCCCAAGGGCATTGGCTGAACAGCGTATAAGGCATAGGATACCTTCGCACTTTAAACCACCGTCCTTTAAGCTGTAAATTACGGATTAATCGCATCGTATAAGACAATCGAATTGATCACTACTGGCGTGATGTCAAATAGATATCCGGCCAGCTGACAGAAATTGCGTATGAAACAAATACTTCACATTCAAAAAAGCAGCATGTTACAAGGTATTGAGAAGTGAAACATGGACTTTACTTTTCATCAAAGGACAGCGATGGCAGAAATCATATCTTTCGGTAGGAAAGAGACAACAATATAAGTAATTTATAATCTATGGCTATGTGCCTACCGACAATATTTATGATGACTAAATTTAAATAAAAGGAAAGAAATGGCTAAGGTTATTGAAAAAAAGTAATAATTCTGCACGAAGTACTGAAAAGTCCGGACATTATCTTGATCCTTCCAACCCTTATGAATGCTTCCAAAGAAATCATTTGAATGGAAGTGGAATCATACACGTCACGTTGCAGTATTCTGCGGTGACAGAAACTTGCTGTGATACTTTTTTTTTTACAATAGCCTTCGTGTATGGTTTGAGAAAATAAATTTTGGGAAACGGGGTGCAAAAGGTCTCACAAACACGATATTTCGATGGTTTTAAATCGCTACATCTGAGGTCTGAAAGAATCTGGCATGAACGCCGATAAAATGCAAGCCGAACTAACATTTAATATCGATTCCATCTATGAATCCCCATATAATAATTTTAGTTAAGGCGTTAGGCCATAGTAACGGGTATGAAATCATGTGCGAATATAACAATTTATTTTCGTATGAAAAAGTGATTCACTCATAAAATTAATTACACATCTATTTAGTATGAATATCAAGCTGTTAGAAAATATATATTTTTTTTTCGATGTACGAAATGGCCGACTACTAATATTTTCTGTTGTTATCTTTTTTTTCCAATTGGCGTGACAAATAACTTCACCAATTTTCACTAGATTTACTTCAAATTTAAAAGTTATGTACCTTATTGAATTTCGCAGAGAAGTACGTACGGAATTTCTACAACTTTTGAATAAAACAATATTTTTTAAATTCTATACGTACCTCTCTAGGTATCCTAATGTAGATTGACGAAAATTTTTGTTTTTTGTTCTAGGTGAAAAATTGTGAATGCTAAATATCACGCCGCGGAGCGCATAAAAAAAGATAACAAAAGACAATAATAGCCGGCCATTTTGTACATCGAAAAAGAATATATATATATATTTTTTCTAACAGCTTGATTTCATACTAAATAGATGTGTAATTAGATTTATGAGTGAATCACTTTTTCATACGAAAAAAATTGTTAAATATGCACATCATTTTATACCCGTTACTGTGGCCTAACCCCTTAAAGTACGTAGGTAGACGGACTCAATAGAAAAAGCCATTTCTTAAATCGAAAGCGTCTATAAAACGACACTAGAAGTAAATAATATGTCTTTACCTGGCGAGGATCGAAATTCGTCATAGGTTTAACAGTTTCGGGACACCTCCATATACCGTAAACCTGAGCGGAGGCGCCGCCAAAGAGACAAAGTCCGATCAGTGCGTAAAGCATTGTTACGACGTGTCGAAATGTGAATATTCGGTTGAAAGCCGCGTTCCGACGCTGGCAATTACGAGTTGAGCCGTAGGCTCAGCGTCTCGAAAGATTCAAGTCCAAGACGGTCGAGTACTGAATATACTTTGAGAAGGCGCTCTGCTCCATAGCGTTTTAAATGCGCCTAGCTTGTCAGTCCGATTGCGTTTCCTTCTGGATGATGTATTTCACCGTAAATGATACCGATTATTGAGAGCCTGCGCTGCCTTCTTGGGTAATGTTGGTGCCGTCTTCGAGCGATCATTGCAAAAGTGTAAGCAGCGCACGGGCGAAAATTTCATACCGATTGCAGTGACTTATTGTTACAGGCACGTTGCTGTTATGATAAAGGTCGTAATCACGCTTCCATAGAGTGTTAACGAATGAACGTCAACGAGATTGCAAGTATTTCCCAGTCGAAAAAGGAGTAGGGGAGAGTCAGGCATGATACGACGTTAGTCACTGAATGCTATTAAGGGGTTACCCCCACTTGCGATTTTGAAAAGATCGACTTTTTTTATTGCATTTTTTTGAAGAATAAGTATCTGAGAATATGTCCTGAAAATTTTAAGTCGATCCGAACAAAATTGACTGAGATATGAGCGTTGAAAGAGAAGAATCCGTTGTGTAAACGATCGGCTAGTCTGCCGTCTGGCGCGCGTTTTTCTCAAAATGGCATTTCTGAAGTCGGTGACCAAGATTACTCGAACACTAATGAACCGCTCTTCTTGAAATTTCGCAGGCTTATTTAATATATAAAAATGTAGTCTTTAATCGTTCGATTTTTTTTTCGAAAAAAAAAAATGGCCGTTTTATAGCCAAAAAACGGCCGTTTTTTTCGTTAAAACCAAACCATTAACTTTGACTGTCCGCCATTTTGTGAAAAATGAATATTTTTTAAAATCCTTCGATTAAAGACTAGTTTATACTTATATTTGACTAAATCCATCCGCATTTTTTTTTCAGATGATCCACTTCGCCGCAATGTTGGTCACCGCAAACCGTGTATATAAAAACATTATTTCATTGACGGCGATTTGCCACTAAACAATGTAATATTTTTCAATAAAAAAATTACTGAAAGTTCTTCAAGATGTGTTCTTTAAGATGGTATATTGATCGATTAAAAAAGTTTTGTAGTTTTCTTTAAAAAAATTCATGAAAAAGGCCTTTTTTTCTTGCGCTACAAGTGGGGGTAACGCCTTAAACGCGTTTCTCCCTTGTATTCCTAACTCTGCAAAGACATCGATTACGGATGATGCAACTTTGTAATACTTTTCTGGTGAAACTCCATATCCAACCATTCGAAAAAGCGCAATATTGTGCCCTAATTTCCCCTACTAGTTTTCATTGACAGCACCCTCTTTGTCAGTGCGTTTTGCAGATTGGTGAGGTTTATTTTGTCAGCTATATGCAATGTATCGGTTCGAGGAATAACCTTCCTTTCAGCCACGGTATCCTCCACCTGATCCGAATTTAGAAGTTGAGAATTATCATTTCGGAATATGTCCACTTACACACTTCATAATATCAACCAAAATTGTTATTAATATTTGAAAATCGTCATTGACATTCGAAAATCGTCATTAATATTACAAAACCTTGTTTTCCCTGATTTCGATCATTTTAGTTTTTCGTTGCAATTTGACATTGGTGCGCAAACAACGTATTCCGATCCAACAGCTCTTAATGAGCCTATTGTAATTCGAAAATTCAGTAGTTTGGCATTAGACGGAAATGAGAGGGCTCTCATTTCACGCTGTTCAAAATCAAGACGACGTAACTAAGATCGGCTGCGAAAGTAGCACATCAGCACTTTGGAGGGATAAGAGAACGACCATTTTCAATTCAGCATTCCGTTTAAGGCATTAGGCCACAGGAACGGGTATAAAATCATATGCGAATTTAACAATTTTTTTTCGTATGAAAAAGTGATTCACTCATAAAATTAATTACACATCTATTTAGTATGAAGATCAAGCTGTTAGAATTTTTTTTTTCGATGTTCAAAATGGCCCACTACTAATATTATCTTTTATCTTTTTTTTAAGCACTTCGCGGCGTGACATTTAGCATCCACAATTTTTGACCTCGAACAAAAAACAAAAATCCTCGTCAAACTAAATTAGAATACCAAGAGAAGTACGTACGGAATTTAAAAAATATTTTTTTATTCAAAAGTTGTAGGTATTTGAACTTAAGAAATGAATTTTCAGTGAAAAATTTCGTTATAACTGCTCATAAACAGCTCATAAAATGAAAAGTTTTCGATTAATCATAAGTTCCGTACGTACTTCTCTGCGAAACGCAATTAGGAACATAACTTTTACATTTGAAGTAAATCGAGTGAAAATTGTTAAAGCTATCGAAAATTGTTAAATATATAAAGCTAAGCTGTCAGGCCAATTGGAAAAAAGCTGTTTCGTGAACTTTCGAGTATTCGGCTATTTTGTCAATCGAAAAAAAAAAATATTTTCTAACAGCTTGATATTCATACTAAATAGATGTGTAATTAATTTCATGAGTTAATCACTTTTTCATATGAAAAAAATTGTTAGATTCGCACATGATTTTATGCCCGTTAGTGTGGCCTAAGGCCTTAAGGCATGCTTTAGATCAGCAGTTCTTTCTCGACACACGGTGACTCAATTTAAAGAGGACTCGGCAACTGCATTCAAATACTGCCGACAATATGATCCTCCTAAGAAAACAGTTCGTGAGGTTAGGAAGGAACATTGTGGTTGTGAATAAAAACAACAGGATGTAATACAGCGAATATTTATTGGGCCTTCAAAATGTGTGGTTCACCGCAACAGAGTTGATTTTCGATGTATCCTATTAATTTTTTGGGTCCTTCGCGATTAGCATCCTGTCTGGATGGTATTAATAAATTTGCGCTTCCTGAGGGAATTCTTTTCGGCGACGATCATGGCGTTATCGATTACCCGTTGTGAAGGGTGACGTTCTCTCGCCAAAATCCACGCGTGTTGAATACTGCAAGAAAAAAAAAACGGGTAAGCATTCCAGGAGGATTGAGATAACGATGTCGTGAGTTGTGCTAAAACAGGAATGTCCACCCAGACGATAACGATGATAAAGTCTATCTACTACGGAATTATGGAGTGTGAGGAGAACAGTAGAAATGTACCGCAACTGTAATCAAATTGGTTTCGTCATATCGCATCGCTTGCCGCGATATGATAGGGGTTACGGAAACAGCATAGTCCGGAAATAACGACGCATCAGCGAAAATGTGTGATTCGTTTCATCGCTCTTTTAAATCGAATTAACTAGCCCAGGCAGTTAGGTCGTGTGAGTTTAAGTGGGTCGCCAAAGTGTTCGGCTACTTTACCATTAGCTTCGTTCCACTTGTACTAGTTTCACCCTGATTACAGGTTAAGTCGACAATGCTTATGCCGAAACGCTTGCAACGACGCAATGGGTGACTACAAAGTGGCGAGTCCGTTCCATTTGGTCTTTCGAAATTAATCGATTGGCGATTCAAGTTTAATATACGATTTCGGCCAAAGACATCACCCGATAAACCGATTCACACGAAAAGAAACTCGTTTCCGAGGAAGCATGCAAAATAATCAGGCATCTTCGCGATTGATTCAAGGCGATATGATTCATCTTTAGGATCTTTTATACTCAATTTAAAATGTTTACGGTCCAATCTATCTGGAAAATGGATCTTGCTGATTACATTTTTTCGGGAATATGTTTCCCATCACCCACTGGACTAGAATCAGCTCCATTTCTATGTCTATAGCGTAGAACGCTATCTCAATGCCTATTGATGCAAGGTGCCATGAGAAATGCACGTGGACGGACAGGACTAGTCGGCAATGTCCCGCTGTACCAAGCTACTACCGCATATACTTCACAACTGACTTTTACATGATATTGGATAGTTTAAAAATGGGTTCACGATTGTGACAAACAGAAACCCATAAAGAGCACTTCCGGTGCATCTTTATATTTAGTTTTTCAAACAGCCGTTTGACCAGTACAATGATTCCCTAAAGCGTTGCTAAGATCGAGAAGAAACATCAGTTTACCGAAGATGCCGAGGCACCAACCAAGTTGCTTAAGGGCGGGGTAAAGTTATAAAATATTTTTTTTTTCATTAAAATTTTTTTTTTTAAATGTATGCATAATATATCAAGAATATTGTGTTAAAATTTCAAGTCGATCGGAGTAAAATTGACGAAGTTATGAGTATTTGAGGATCTATTGCTCCATGCCGGGTTTTATACCTGGGCGGCAGCTGCGCGGCGCGCTATAGCGAGTTTTGCATAGACAAATGCAAAAAGATGCTCTCGATCATCTTGATGGAAGCCTTTTGCTCTACGGACCTGGCATCGACGACTTTGAGTGAGTATAAGAAAATTATCGAGTTTTATTTTGAATTTCTAAAAATTCAAAGATAATTGAAAAATCTGAAAAAATTCATACGTATTCAGAAAAATGAACGAATCACGAAAAAAAATTGGGTTGCGGGGAAATTTGTTGACTAATTTTTTTTTTCATCCTTTTGTTAATAACATTTTGGAATTATTATTATGCAAAATTAATCTTTTGAGTACCTTTAATATGCATGAATTTTCTCAGATTTTTATGCAATCGAGAAGTGTTCTCAAACTTATGTGCAATGAGCGCTAAGCGACCAAACTCTTCTGCGTTTTTCAAACCGTTTTTCTGAGACTTGTCATATTTGAAGTCCGTGTGCACGATCTCAAAATCTACTGGACCAATCGCTTTGAAATTTTGCCCAGTACTCCTTCACATAATTCATCAGGTATTGTCGAGAGCTTTTTTGTTTTTTTCAATAATTACTAATTTTTCAACAACAAATTAGCCGATTTTTTTTAGCGAAAATCGGGTTTTTGGCTCCCAAGTGCTACGAAAAATCGAAAAATCGAAAAAAAAAAATCCTCCCGTCATTACCTCGAGAAATATCTCCTTTAACAAATGCATTTTGATTTTTTTGTTTCTTATGATTCTGTTGCGAGTTATGGTGCACACCGCAAACCAACTTTTTTTCGAGGCGCCTCCGGGGTTTAATTTTCACTCGCTCAATTTTGAATATTTTGCAATGCAAATTTAGGAGAATGTTGTTCAAATTTTACTTTATTATATGTAAATTTTTTAATAAACGAACGCTATTCGTTACGCCAAAAAAAAATCTTGAAAACATGCCTTTTTTTCGCCGAATTAACTTTACCCCGCCCTTAACAGGCCTGGCGCCCATTTCGCGTCTTATACGCTCAACAGATCAAACCGTTTGGTATTTCGCGCTCTTACGTGGAACTACCTTTTGATTACGTTTATCACCGTAGCGGTAATGTTTGAGAAAAAACGTGTAACTCACTGTGTCAGCCCGGTGTTGATGCAGTTGTAAACTACCGCGTAGTTTTTGTAATCAGTTCCGAGTATCCAGTAATCGGCTTCGACACCAATTGGGTCGCTTGCAAGCTTGACCTTCAGTTTGCCAGGTTGCTCGTTATCTGGTGTACGTGCGAAAAACTCGTAGCTCAGGGGCTTCCCGGTACTGCAAAATCGTTTTTCCTTTTTGTATCCCAAATCGATATTTTCCACGTGAACTTCTTAAAACTTGAATAACGTGTGCTGGTCTTACAAGAGGGTGTATTTGGTGTTGACCATCTTAATCGTGTTGTTTTCACGTAGGACGAGATCGGCGGTGTTGCACTTACTACCGAACTCGAATGTCGAAATGTACCGTTCGGCCTCGAACCACTTTCCCATATACTGAAAAAATGACAAATTCACGACAGTGCAGAAAATCCTTATCTCTTATTTTTTCGTTATCCTTATTCGAATATTCTTTTAATTCTCAAAGGAGGATTTGCACAGATGTTACTGAATTGTTAATTATCCAGCAGAAATGTTCAATCATGTTTGCGTCAGAAGATCAGATCCATTGGTGCATTGAGTTTGGTCTGACATTTTTCATTTTTCGGAACAATACGATGTTCTCCCGTATCAAGATGAAGCCTATAAGTAGACGACCATCAATTCTTTAGACAAAAATCTACGGTCGCTTACCGAAAGAACAGTGAAACCAAACATAGCTTATTAAGAGATAACACCGATCTAGGATTTTGGAAAAATCGTTTTTTTGCTTAAAAAATACTTTGGGGTCATAAAAACAATATGCGATGCATCGCAGATTAAAGATAAACAAAAATTTCAAGGATTCAAGTGCTCGTACAACTTTAAACGCGTTTTTCTCGAAACGTTTTTTTTCAAACTGGGAGGACGGATTACACGAACGCGGATGGGTTCGATTTTGTTATTGTAGCTTCACAATTACATTCTCTATGGGAGAACATAGCCGTTTTTTAAATTAAATGTAAACTTTTTTTTTATAAACAATTTACTGCTTATTCATGGGCAAAAAATCGATTTAATTTTTTCAAAGTGCGCTATTTTTTCAAATTTTGATGAAAAAAATTCCTACGTAGTCCCACAGCTAATAATAAATGGATTACAATTTTCTTTTGGTTTTTGTTCCAGGTCTTATACTCCACGACAAAACCGTCCTCCCGTGAAGCTATTTGTAAAAAACACGTTTTTCGAGATGGGCTCTGTCGCCGCCATTTTGTATGCAAATTGTATTAACATTTCTATTTATATTTTAATATGTGTTGAATAAACCTTTTCAAAAGAAATCCTATTCCTTTTTATACTCCCAAAATAAATTGTCAAAGTTAGGCCTTATTTTTTGCCGCTAGAGTGAAGTTATCTCTTAAGCGGGCAGTCGTAGACTCATCGTGCACACAGTGCAAAATCATAAATCCATACCGACTTGCGTAAAATCAAAAGTACATTAATTTTCGCATAAAATTAATAACATTATGATTCGAAAAAATTACAGTTAAAACGTGCGCACGATTTCGTTTCCTTTTTTTACTCAATGTTTAGTTCTTATGTCATCGCACAAGGTTTTTTTAAGTTTTTTTTATTCTTCGGGCTGTTCGATTATACCTTCAACGCAACGAGACACACCAAATAACCTTTTTAGGATGATTAATTCACTATTTCTCGGTTTGGCATGTCAATGGATAATTGATCTTACCTCAGAAATGCTAAAGCTTTCGATCGTCTTCACTGCGGGACATCGGCCCAGCCCCGGTGATTGAGCCAGAGCGCCGCTCAAAACGCAGAGAGACAAAATTGCGTACAACATTGTTACGACGAGAAGGTGGAGCGAAATTTCGGAACTTACGCGCAGACCGAATCTGTGCGTTTTTCATTTCGTTCGCGGTCTTTAAGTACTTTCTTTAGCGCTATATTGCGTTATCAAAGTCCGAGAGACACGCGTGATGGTGCTGCTACAGGGTGAGATACTTGATGATAGCAAAACAGATTACCACGGCATCGATTGCGAATATTATTCTCGGTTATAGTAAAGTCTTATCTATATGTATGTTTGATCATGAGTTCACTTTCTATTACGTAATAGCATGGAAATTATCCTTAAGTAATAATCATAGGCATCAATACACATCATAATCCGTTGATTTCATTTTCGTTTCGTTTGGTCCATCGTGCCATTGACGTCTGCAACGTTTGCCAGTTATTTTTTCAGCCGTTCCACAAATGAAAACACGATGTTTCCATGTGTAAAAACATGATGGTTTTTGAGAAAATATACCGGAATTTTGAGAAAAAATTAAGAATTCAATATTGGAACGTTTTTGAAAAAAAAAGATCGATTTCTAGCCTTTTGTCCCCCGGCATTTTACAATAATCAATGTGTTTTAAATAATCTAATCTTATCACTATCTAAACACCAGAATATAAATATTCTTAAGATAATTTGCTAACGATTTATGAAATTAAAAAAAAATGATTTTTCGGAGCATCTAAAGTGGTTGCCCGCCTTAAGAGATGCTTCAAACCATCTAAAAAAGGGGTCGTACATAAATTACGTAACGCAAATTTTCCCAATTCTTGACCCCCCCCCGCCGTAACAGGACCGTAACGCTGGACCTTAGCCCCCTCTCCTCTGTTCCGTTACGTAACGGGTGCTTTATCGTCAATAATTGCGTTTGAAAAAAGAAATAACTAATGATGAACGGATCGGGATTATACTCATTTTATGAAATATATATTTATATATATATATACATATATTCATCTAGTTTTATACCAATTATTATGAAAATATCTTTAAAATTAACCGGAATATATGCCCTGATTTGACGACGAAAAAAAAATTCTCATCATAGTCCCATCGATATCTTTATGAACGGTTATCCGTAAATAAAAAGTCAACAATTTATCGATAACTATACAAACGTAGCTATCGTTATGTGTAGCCGTTTTTTTGTTTCTCTCTTCCAAACGCCGGCAGTCTGGACATTTTTTTTAATTTTCAGCGGCCTTTTTGTGTACTCAAGCAGTCCTTAAAAAAAGTAATGATCAAAATTTAAATAATCAGCTACGTACAACGTTAGTCACTGTCATTACGAAAATGTCAAAAAAAGAAAATTGAAAATCGATTGATAAGAAAAAAGTAGTTTCAAGAAAGTCGCATTCAAAGTTTTCGTTCCGTTTTTTTTAAATAAAATGATGTTTTTTCTAGAATATTATCAAACATTAAGGTATCTAGTCGCGGGCGATATGACGGTTTTTCATCTTCATTATATTTCACAAAATAATAAGACCCTGCACTTCATCTATTCTGAACGATGCCACACCTGTAACAACTGAGGACACTAATCGGTCGTATTACCTGTTTTCTCTGAAGTGACTGTAACTCCCTCAGTTTTCGGACTTGTGAATATAAATGTCGCCAACACATTTTTCAATATATGTACTTTCAAGAATTATAAAAAACGATTTGTTTTTTCAAATCTTGCTTGGGTATAGTGGGAAAGCTACTGTGCAAGCTCTTGCACAGTGACCTCTCCCCTTAACTGACTTTTCGTATGGAAAGCTGTCAACTCACCAAAGTTTTCACGAATGTTTTTTTTTAATTCTGATTTTCCATCACTTTAATTTTCCATTGCAGTTTGGCAGTGATGCGGAAATAATGTATTTCGATCCAACAGCTCTTAATGAGCATGTTTTTGTAATTCGAAGATTTGGTAGTTTGAGATCTGAATGAAAGGAGAGCGTTCGATATCTATGGTGTTCAAAATCAAGAAGATTAAACTGAAATCTGCTGCGGAGGAAGCCCATCGGCACTTTGGAGGGCTACTGTTAGATTGGACATCATCAATTCAGCATTCGGTTTCAGGTATGAGTTGTATCGGTAGTTTTTATTGGAGACACGGTGACGGTTGTACATTTAAAGAGCAGTCGGTAACGACATTCAAATACTGCAGCCAATATGGTGCTTTTTGTTAAAAAGCCGGCAAGGTTAAGAAGGTACATTGTGGTTGTAAAGAAAGACAACAGGATGTAATACAGCGAATATTTATTGGGCGTGCAAAACGTGCGGTTTCCCCCCATAAAGTCGATTTTCGATGTTTCCTATCAAATAATTCGTTTGGGTCGTCAGCGATTAGCATCCTGTCTGGATGGCCTTAGTAAATTTTTTCTTCTGCAGGTTGTTTTGTTCGGCGACTTGCACGGCCTCGTCAAGTACCGATTGCAGAGGGAAACGCTCTCTCGTCAAAATCCATGCATGTTTCACACTGCAAAAAAAAAAAAGGATCAGCACTCCACCCTAGTGAGATCAAGATAACGACAACGTGGGTTGCCAAACAGGAATGTCCACGTAGACGATAACGATGATAAGGTGTATCTACTATGGTGGACAGGCGAGCCGATGTAGAATGAGCATAATTGCAGTGTGAGAAGGACAGTATAAATGTATCGAAACTATAATCAAAATCGCTTTCTCATATCGCATCTTTCATCACGATATGATAGGCGTTCCGAAAACAGCAAAGTTCCGAAAACAGCATAGCATTTTCAAATAGCCATTTGACCACTACAATGATTCCTTAAAGCGTTGCTCAGATCGAGAAGAAAAATCAGTTTTTCGAAGATCTCGAGGCACAAACGAAGTTCTTCAGCAGACCTAGTGTCCGTTTCGCGTCTCATACGCTGAATAGATCAAACCGTTTCGAATTTCGTGCTCTTAGGTGGGACTAGCTCTTGATTAGGTTTATCACGGTAGTGGTAAGATTTTAAAAAACACGTGTAACTGACTGTGTCAGCCCGGCGCTGATGCAGTTGTAAACGACCGCGTAGTTTTGGTAATCAGTTCCGAGTATCCAGTAATCGGTCTCGACGCCAATTGGGTCGACGGCAAACTTGATCTTCAGCTTTCCAGGTTGCTCCTTATCTGGCGTACGTGCGGAAAACTCGAAGCTCAGGGGTTTTCCAGTTCTGAAAAATTGTTTTTTCTTATATCCATAATCGATAATTTCCGGGTGAACTTCTCAAAACTATAATATCATATCCTGGTCTTACAAGAGGGCGGATTTGGTGTTGACCATCTTAATCGTGCTGTTTTCACCGAGGACGTAATCGGCGGTGTTGCACTTACTATGGATTTCGAACGCCGAAAAGTATCGTTCTACTTCGAACCACCGTCCCATATACTGAAAAAATGACAAACTGAGGACAGTGCGGAAAATCCTTATGTCATTCATTCTTCATTCATGTTCAAATATTATTCTATTTCTCATGGACGGATTTACTCTGACGTTTCTGAATATTGAATTATCCAGCAAAAATGTTCGATGCCGTTTGTATAAGAAGACCAAATTTCGTAACAAGATTAATCCTTTAAGTGGTCGACCATCAGTCGTATATTTAGGGCAAAATCCACGGTCGTTTATCAAACGATTAGTGAAAGAAAACATAGCTTATTGAGCGGGCAGTCATAACATAAGTTGCCCTATCAGCAGATCGCCGTCAATTCGACTGAACGTTATCTTTTCTGCTTTGCGGGTCTGTTATAATGTTATAATCAACTTGCACACAGTGTAAAATCATAAATCCATACCAGGTCGCGGGAAACTATGTGCACATTTATTTTTGGATAATATTTATAACATTATTGTTTTTTTTTAAATTGGAGTTATATACGCGCACGAATTTTATGTCATTTTTCAACTGAATGTCCAGTTCTTATTTCATCGTGCAATGATTTCAAAGATTTTTGATGCCTCAGGCTGCACAATTTTACCATCAACGCAATGAGGCACGGAGAGTAACATTTTCAGGACGATCAATTCACAATTTCTCAGTTCGAGATGTTATTAGATAATCGATCTCACCTCAGAAATGCTAAAGCTCTCGATCGTATTCACTGCGGGACATCGGCCCAGCCCTGGCGATTGAGCCAGAGCACCGCTAAAAGCGCAGAGAGACAAAATTGCGTAAAACATCGTTGCGATGAGTAGGTAAAATCAAATGTCTGAACGGACGAGCAGATCAAGTCTGTACTTTTTCCATTTTGATGCCGGTCTTTAAATACTTTATTCAGGGCTATATCGCGTTATCAAAGTCCGAAAGACTCACGTGATGGTGGTGCTGTAGGGTATGATACTTGATAATAACATAATAGATTACCACGACATTGATTGCGTATATTATTCTCGGTCATAGTCAAGTCTTATCGATATATATATTTGAAATGATGTCTTTTTTTATTACGTAATAGCTTTTTTTAATATAACGTATTTTTTAATATAAACGTAATAGTTTATTACGTATATATTTGAAAATGATGTCACTTTTTATTACGTGATAGCATGGAAATTATCCGTGAGTTATAAGCATGGGAATTAAGAAACCTTACAATCCATTGATTCCAGTTTTATTTCGATTCATCTATCGAGTCATGGCCATTGCACGCCTTGAAATTCCATTTTCTGCTGATTTGGGCACTGAGAGTTTGTAGTCCATAAAAGGAAAACAATTTCTTCCAGACATCGTATCATTTCTGATGGTTTACTTCGGGTTGTATTTCAGTTATGTTTTACCACATTTTTAGTATCTCCATTCATCAATATCCATCACGAATAATCTCCAATTTATGGCAATTGCACGATAGTGATCGTAACGTTGTCTCAAGATAAGAATAATTCAAAGAAAATTGATGGCACAATGTTTCGAAATATCGCAAACAAAGCAGATCGGTGTTCACGTCTGTTGGGTTTTCGATTTTTCCAATGAGCATTAAATTCGAGGGAGATTGTGTTCATTCTATCGGCCTAGGTCTTTCGTAATGATAAAAAAAAAACATAAACTCCAATTATCGCTGCATCATATATATTTTATTTCGGTATCGGACACATAACTGAAGTTGGATCAAATAAGGCGACGAGCTGATTGACTTTTATAGCACCGCGCACCGCGCAGTGTTGAACTTTCACATACATGAATGTTTAAAAGCGAACTTTTGTAACGGCGGCGAGTAGGTTATTTCCCGCATTCTGCCGGGTTACTCAGTATAAAGCGCGATTCTTCGAGGGTGTGCTCAACCGCAGATTTCATCGCTGCGCGGATAATCTCTTCTGAAGGGTGTCGTTCTCTCGTCAAGATCCATGCTCGCTGCCGACTAAAAAATAAATCCCGATTGAGCTAATAGGTACGCAGGCAATGCCTATGATATTTTTATCGACAGCTGAGCGAAAGCAATTAGAAGATCCGTTGATGAAGATAAATGGTTCAACTGAAGAGAGTTGGGTTTGCAAACTGTCAAATACATATTTTCGAGTATTTACACACGTATGGGCTTTATGCTTGACTAACCTGGTTTTTCCCGTAGGTGTGCACGTGTAGACGATACCGTACGTTTTGTAGTCGGTGTCCAAAACCCAAAAGTCCGTTTCTTTAATTAATGGAACTTTCGGGAATGAGATTTTCAATTTAGAGGCATCATTTGGATCAGAAACCCGGGCGATTGCGGTCAGGTTTTTTCGATTTCCTGTCCTGCGAATTATTTATCCGATGTAAACATTGTCATCCTGTGCTCGCGACTTAAGGTGGCTGGCGTTTAAAGAGCGACAGAGAAAAAGAGCGAAAGTGTGCAATATGCATTTCGTGCTCTGGGACGAGGGTCCCTTATGAGCACCGGGGGATATTCCGACATCCGTGGCCCCGAATTCCGACCTCGCCTTCGGACTTGACCCAAAATAAGACTTTCTTCAACAGTGGTAAATATCGACGTTCGAGCCTTAAGGGGGTGAAACAGGGGTTGTTGAGTTTGTATGAGGCAGCATATATTTTGGTCAGATTTGCTTGAAACTTTGCGTAAATACTCTACAACACAAATAATTGAAGGCGTATTTCAGCATTTCCAAAAATTTTACCCTTAAGGGGGATAAACATAGATGTTAAAGTGTGTACGAGTCAACATATTTTTGTCAGATTTATTTGAAACTTGGCAAAAATATACTAAAATACGAATGATTAAATATTTGTTTCAGCAATTTCCAAAATGTAACCTTTAAGGGGGTTAAACGGGGGTGTTAACTTTTGTATGAGAAAACATATTTTTTGACCAGATTAACTTGAAACTTGCCAAATTTATTTTATGTACAACACTATACGTTTTTCTCGCTGTTCGGTGCATGCAGACAGTGAAGTAGTACTTTCAACCCCTTAACTGTTCGTTTGGGTCAGCATAAATACGCCAAACAGACCAAAACAAATGACTGTTTAATTATTTGCATTGGAGTGTGTTTATACCAAGTTTCAAGCAAATCTGACCAAAAAATACGTTCTCAGATATAATCTTTAAATCTTCCGTTTCACCCCCTTAAGGATTTCGATCTTTACCACTCTTGAAAAACGTCTTGTTTTGGGTGAAATGTGAAGACTGCGTGATCAGAATTAGGGACCACAGATATCGCCATGCTACGGAGCACCGTGCTAGATAGACACATTGCATATAGCACAGGGTGCCCCAAATGTCACGCAACATTTGACTTCCGCGGCTCAAGCATATTGTTGCGTGATATTTGGGACGCCCTGCACATCAAATGCACAGATAAAAAAGCAAATTACTTATCGAAGTTGGAGTTTAAGTTAAGCTGGGAACCTTATTCATTAACTAGGAATATAAAAAACAAAGAATAAATAAGCGAGGAGGCGATTATGAATGACAATAATGTACTTTACTGCATGCCAGCCCGTAGAAGATCTCGAATAGTCTTAAAGTACCCCTTTCGCGGAGGGTCGTATTTTTTAAATTATCATTGGTAAATTACAGTGGCGCTCAATAAAAATATGTCACAATCAATTATTATACCCGACGATAAACCGGAATAAAAAATTTCGCGCAGCTTTAGTAGATTTAGATATTCTTACATTTTCTCTGAGAAGTTGCGGCTGCAAAAATACGTCTGCTGATCACATTTAAAAAAAATTTGTTATTGATATTTCTTGTTATTGATTATTTTTTGGCGTTACTGAATATTTAGTTTTTTTTACATGCGTCAGCAGTTTATGTCAACTTATACAACTAGCGTTGTTTAGTGTATAAATTAATAGACATAAATGTGGCCAGCACGTTGGCTTCGTAGAGTGGCGTATAAATGAGATGATTGTTAGAGTCGCAATTTTTGGTTGAAAGTTCGGTAACTTGGCTTCAGTTTACCCGTATACTGGGATGTATTTCTATTTCATTAAGGACGAATCGACGAAACGACGATCAGTTAGTTTTCAAATATTCTGTTTCGTGAAAGGAATACCTTAAAGACTTGTAAAGATAGGTGCTTGTCTCAAGTCAGGAGGTAGAGAGTTCCACAGGTGGCATGCGGAGAACGTAAAAGACTGTGTAACTCGAAAAAGCAGGTAACTTGGAGACCTATATTGGCGTGGAGTGAAAATGAAGCTACCCAGATGATGTGTACGCTTCTCAGAGATCTTACAAGGGGCATCCCTCAGGTGACACCCTTCAATTTTGTTGATATTTGGATATGTTATAAAGCACCGAAAAGTAAGCGACACGTATTTTTTTTTATCGGCGGAAAAACGGTTTTAAGGGGTGAAACCACCCCTCAAAAAAAGGGTGTTTTTCTTTTTTCCCCGATAACGTTATCGTTCTCGTATCCAATGTCTCGTACACGAACAAATAAACATTGTTGCAATTTGAATTTTTTTTTATATCTCGTACCGTTAAAACGTTATCGACGAAAAACGAAAAACATCCCCATTTTTTAGGGTGCGTTTCACCCCTCAAAACCGTTTTTTCGCCGATAAAAAAAATGCGTATCGCTTACTGTTCGGTGCTTTATAATATATCCAAATTTCAACAAAATTGAAGGGTGTCACCTGAGGGATGTTCCTTGTTAGGCAAGTTCAGCTTGCGGGAATAAGGCGTAATGAGAGAGAAAGAGAGAGAGAGACGAGTAAACGAGTGATTTATCCATCATTACTTCTTATCGATGCCATCGTTCGTGATAGATATTGTGTCTTCTCCATGGCTGATGTAGTCGGAGGTAACGCATATGACACTGTCAAACATGGGATCTTTGTATCTCGCTTGAAGGTACCAACGGCCTAGGTACTGGAATACAAGAGAAGTAAGAATTAGTACTGTCTCTTTTACAGATAATAGATCGATTAAAACCATCCGGGTAGTAAGGAGGTACGATCACTTCCTCGGGTTCAAAACAGAGTCCAAATTTATTTTACCCACAGCTGCTCTGATTTATGTTTACTTATGTTGATTATTCGTATTATCGATTACAATGTGCCAAATGTTGTGGTCAATGGTGCATTTATGGCACATGAACAAATAAAAACTGAAAAATTAGGTTGTCAATTCAAGCTTATTTGAATAGGTTACCGGCTGATTTTTCGATATGTCTTTTTAGTCCGCTTTTAAGGTGAACATGTTAATATTATTATTAATAATAATATTAATAATATTAATAATAATAATAATATTATTAATAATAATAATATTAATAATATTAATAATAATAATATTATTAATAATAATAATATTAATAATATTAATGATAATATTATTATTATTAATAATAATATTATTATTAATAATAATATTAGGGTAGACATGTTAATATTATTAAGAATAATAATATTAACATGTCTACCTTAAAAGCGGACTAAAAAGATATATCGAAAAATCAGCCGGATACGTATCAAAATAATTGCAAAACATAGCTAGGTTATATTCGTCAAACGCATTAGCTGTTACTCGCGACGTTGCTAAGCTGTGGGCGCTATTTCATCGTTCTGACCATTTTCAACCGGAAATGGAACCTTTCTTGTGATGCGGTGCTTTAACTACACGGTGATGATTGATTTTCTTATTTTTTACAATATCTATTATATCTAATCTATCGAATTTCAGTTTTCCAACGGGTTTAGGTCGATAGGTGAGCAAGAAGACCGTGATCACCGCACTTTCAGTTCACCGTCTCCATAAGCTCGTCTGATTCAGTAACTCAGAGTGCTCGGCTTTGCAATTTTATTGCGAAAAAAACGCTCAAAATAGCTCAAATTTTGGCAATAGGAGCATATAGTATTCGTCAAAATCATATAAAAGTTTCAAATCGGAAAGTTGGATTCGTAGTAATGATCGTATCTCCTTAAGGATAAAATCTAAGTTTAAAGCTCCTCAAAATGTCAATACACAAAGTTTCCTCGCAAGTTATTTCAAGACTTCGAAAAGTTTCGTATTTTTTCGTTTCTGTTGGTAAAAAAACTTCCACATATGAACTAACCGCGGTTATGTTGAAATTTGGAACAGTTGGGATTTTCGGACAAACCGAAACCAACGTCTTCGATGATGCGGTAGGAAACGATACGCCCAAAAGGCCCACAGCCAGGACCAGATAAATCATTGTTATGACGAATGCAGTGTCCTCGAGTAACGTCCAATCAACCTCGTCAGAACTTCGCTGTGTATATTTTCGCTCGCTTGCCTGTAAGACGATTCGTTACGTGTGATTCAATATCGGTTGTCAACTTTACCTATTTTGGGCAATTTAACGCTCGTTCAGCTCTACGTTATTTTACTTCGCAAATGGACGTGGTTATATACGAATGGCAATCACTAGTTCGGACAGTATCGTTAAAGGATAAACACCACTCTAGAATTTTGGAAAAACGGTTTTTTTGGCTCAAAAAAACTTTTGGGTCATAAAAACAATATGCAATGCATCGCAGATTAAAGGAAGAAAAAAAATTTCAAGGATTTCAGTCCTCGTGCAACTTTACGCGTTTTTCCCGAAACCACTTTTTTCAAACTGGGAGGACGGATTGCTCGAACACCTTTGCATGGATCGATTTGAAATTTTGATAATCGCTTCACAATTACATTCCCTATAGGATTACGTAGCCGTTTTTTGATTAAATGTAAACTTTTTTTTTATACATAATTTATTGCCCATTTTTGGACGAAAAATCGATTTATTTCTTTCAAAGTGAGGCATTTTTTTCAAAATTTGATTAAAAAAAATCCCAACGTAGTCCCATATCTAATAATACAAAGATTATAATTTTTTTTTTGGTTTTTGTTCTAGGCCTTATACTTTACGAGAAAACCGTCCTCCTGTGAAGTTATTTGTAAAAATCTTGTTTTTCAATATGGGCTCTGTCCGCCACCGTTTTGTCTGAAAATTATAATACATTTTTTTTAATACTCTAATATGTGTTAAATAAATCCTCTCAAAAGATATCCTATTCCTTTTGTTTATACGCCCACAATAAATTGTCAAAGTTAGGCCTTATTTTCGGCCGCTAGGTTGCGAAAGGTTGTTTATTTTCTGTTTGTACAACCAAAAAAGAATCGTGCAACTCATACATGGATGGGTTTTGCTAATACGCGTTACTTACTCTCGGAGTTCTTTAAACTTGTATGCGGCGTTGATAAAAGGCAGGTGTCACAAGTACGAACTTCTACCGTAAATATAGTTCAAACACGACTGGCATGGAACTTGCTGTCAACCAGGGCTTATATATATCTGCCACTCGTGCTAAATTTGCTATTGAAATTATCGTCGTTCCTCAGTATTCCGCTTTTTATTAGTGTGCTCGAAACGATATGCCCACATGCTTAGTTAAATAATGAGCGACGTTGGGGTATACAGCTGTTCTCGACGAATTGATACGATTTCTTTCTGCTATTCATTCCGGTAGTTTTACGTAGATAGACTTTTTTTTATCGTTGCACCTACATCTTTTGTTGTGATTAAACAGATCTAGCCGACCGTATTGCTATTGTCGATGAAAATGGCATCAAAGCCGTCGTTCCAATGAATACATCTCCTGTACGTTTTGCATGTTTCCTCATTTGTGGCCATAATAACCTACCGGCACGTACGCCCAATGAAACACTCAATGACCTGCGTACGTTCCTATCGGTAAAAACAGGAATGATTCTTGAACACATCTAAACGATATTTCAAAGAAGAAACCGAGTTGATATACGAAAAGAATATTTCTTGGGACGGCATATGCGTTAAAGTGGAGGCGTGCGCTCGGCGTACAAGTGGAATATTTTACTCCGCTATCATACACGAGTCGATCAAGGTAGCGAGATTTTTTTCCGCGAACCTTCAGCTTTGCCGCGGGATAACGAGCAGGCAGCCTCTCAGGACTGTACGATTTGGAGCGTCAGGAAATTTTCGTCGTGTCGATTAAGTTTGACTGCGATGGGACGCCTCCTCAATGGCTGTCAATGGACAAATATTCAGAGAAGACAAAAAAGTCCAACCTGAAGGTAAATAAAAATCATTATAATTCACCCGATCGAATTTGACGAGTGACAGCATGGCGAATGAGCGCGTAAATATTCCATTCCACCAAAGATATCGGTACGGCCATCTCGAAAAAGATTTTTTTTTCAATCCGCTGCCATAAAATTACCGTTGCTGCTTACCTGACCCTCGATACCTTTCGTATACTTTCGTTGGACATTTTTTCGAAACGCCCGCGAGGACTGCGTTAAATTCCAAAAATCATTGGTGCCGAATCACTTTGGTGCCATTCCGTCGAATGCATATTATACGGAAAATCCTTAGATCGAAAACGTTACCCGTATTTTAGTTCGACACCAGTGTTTTCATGACGCATGTCGTGACGAGGAAAAAGAAAAAAAATCTACTTTCGAATCATAAATGAATGGTAAGAATTGTCAGAGCTGCGCACTTTTCCGCCCGCATTTTCCGTGATCGATAAGGTCGATCAAATAGTCAATGAAGTGGAGTGGGGTCGGGAAAATAGTGGAATTAAAGGTATAATCATATTTCAGATGCAATATACGCAAGTACAAGTGAATCGATTTGTGTTTCGAGCATCTGTCAACCGAAACGATTCTGTTGATACAATTCGTTTCGTTATTTGCGAAATAGCAAAGGAATATTCTTATAAGTAAATAAAAATATCTCTTAATTTGTTACAGTCTATTAATAAGTATTTCAAAATAGAGAGTATTTATTGTAACATAAAAAATCGCACGAAAAATGTACAAAATAGATATATCACCATGTCAAAAAATAAAAATACGAACACGAATAAAGATAGTGCCATTTGTAGGAACGATTTGGAAAAGAAACATTCTGCTATGATCGTTCGCTATCCAGATCTTAGTTCGATTAAGGCCTCAGGCCACAGTAACGGGTATAAAATCATGTGCGAATTTAACAATTTTTTTTCGTATGAAAAACTGATTCACTCGTGAAATTGATTACACATCTATTAGTATAAACATCAAGCTGTTAGAAAAAATATATCTTTTCTTTCGATGTACAAAATGCCCGACTACTAATATTTTCTTTTGTTATCTTTTTTTAGGCGCTCCGCGGCGTAACATTTAGCATTCACAATTTTTGACCTAGAACAAAAAACAAAAATTCTCGTCGATCTACATTCGAATACCTAGAGAAGTACGTACGGAATTTAAAAAATATTGTTTTATTCCAAAGTTGTACGTATTTGAACTTAAGAAATTAATTTTCAGTGAAAAATTTCGTTATAACTGCTTATAAACTGTCCATAAAATTGAAAGTTTTCGATTAATCAGAAATTTCGTACGTACTTCTCTGCAAAATGCAATTAGGAACGTAACTTTTAAATTTGAAGTAAATCGAGTAAAAATTGTTGAAGTTATTTGTCACGCCAATTGGAAAAAAGCTGTTTCGAGAAGTTTTGAGTAGTTGGCCAATTTGTACATCGAAAAAAAAAAATTCTAGCAGCTTGATATTCATATTAAATAGATGTGTAATTAATTTCATGCGTGAATTACTTTGCCATACGAAAAAAAAACATTGTTGAGTTCGTACACTTAAGATCGGCAATTCCATATCATTTTTTGGATGGCTTTCGAACGAGCGATTAGGCGAAATGATGACGCAAAGGGACTGAAAGATACTTTGTTCGCATCCATAAAAAAAATTGGTACTCGATTCGATAGAAAACTTCGGATCCGGTGAGATGTTTTTTAAATTTGTGGTAATTAAAGACTAAAGGTAATGGAGTAGACTGGTCGGAAGATTGAGTACCTATTTTGTCGTCCTTTCAAGTTTCCATCCCTGGCATTATTCGCCCTTCGGTTATCACACTTTGAAATAATTTATTCTTCGACAAAACACACGTGGTTGATAGTTTTCAATGCTCTACCACATACATACGTTTGAACAAAATCGAAGGCGGTCAGCAAAACGATATTCCTCGCATGTTGTGTAACACCTTTTGTGTGAATCATACAATATATGCTATAACTTCTAGGCAACTGAAACGCGAGTTTGCGCCAATTGCTGACAACAAAGAAGCTGTTGCAAATCTCTCTTTCAACGTCGAACCATGTACACCACGATTCCCTCTTTCCCTCCATCGTCCAATAATTTACAGAATTTTTCGTTTCAGTCTTTCGTGGTTTCTGCGAAAATTGGACGTTCGAAAATAATTTCCGTACGGTTGTTCGATCGTCGATAATTTTCAAAATTGTCATACTTTTTTCGATCTTGTTTGTAAGTTTAGCTTCCGCTTATAGCTTAAATCCGTTAATAGTTTTCCGGACAATTTTTTTGATCTGTACGGAACAAGTATGCTCGGCTTATCTGATTTTTGTCCAGAATCTGATATGCATTCTCGAGTACGGCGACACGTGGTTGTCTCTGTCTGGTCAAAATCCAGATACTCTTGAAGCTACGGCAGACAAAAATAATTATCGATGAGGCTATCCGTCTCGACTTTTATCTCGACGATCAGCGACACTTTATCAACGAACCATCATTGATTTTAACTGACCTAATGAGTCCAATGTTCGTGCAACTGTAGACGACGGCGTAATCGTCATAATCGGTTCCCAACAGCCAGTAGGACATCGTGTATGGGAACCCGACCGCGTCGAAACGCACGTAATACTTCGCTTCGTTGGATTTGTCTGCAGGTGTCATTGTGCCGATCATACTGGACTCGATCTTTGACCTTTAAAGTTTTAAAAACTATTATTATATATAATAACAACACACGTGTAATAATAACAATAGCAATGATAATGACAATGATAATAGTAAGTAAATAATTAAAAAATAAAATAATCAAAAGAATTAAAAAATAAGTCGACATTGACACATCGTGCACTTCGAAAAACAAAAAGCTCAGAATTTAATCCGATAATAATAGTAGTTGTACTGCCGCTTCAATTTTGATAAGCCCAGAATATTACATTTTCACGACGAAACTCACATGGTAGAGATGTGAGACTCGATAACTCGAAACGTTCCATTCTCGTTCATTGTGTAATTCGAGGTCGAACATTTGGTTCCGAGTGATAGTATCGAAAAGTATCTCTCGGCCTCGTACCATTTTCCCAAAAACTGTATTCGTCCCAGAAATGAAAAACGTTAAATGGATGATTTATCAACGATTGGAAGGTATGTGTTATGGAGATGTCACGTGACATGACGTAGCTGCTATCGTGGTTGCACGATGGACTGATCCATGAGTTGACTCTTTGTGCAAGCTCAATATTTTGTCGGGAACAGACTAACCCTTTGTAAATCGAAATTTTCGACGGTCTTGAGGGCGGGACATGGTCGAAATTCTGGCAAAATTCCCAAAACTTCGGTCCCCAAAGAGATCAGTAGCAGAGTCCATACAGCTGAATTGCCTCGAAAAGAAATGAAGCCGGGCAATTATTTTCATTGTGAAACGTAATCGAGAAATTCGTTATTGGGGGAGGCATATGTGGAGGTCGCTTGGGGAGGTTGGAGCGCTAGGCACAATCCAATATTTCAAAAAATATGGATATGTTATTCTCTAGACTGCAATGGGTCTTTACGAATTTTTTGAAAATTTTTTCACCACGTAACACCAGGGATAAAAAATATTAATTAATGGTAATAATGAATAGTCTTGTGACATAAATATGTTTAAATAGGCATATTTCTAAATTACTCAAAATAATGATCATCGTTAATGCTATACTTTTTCGAGTTGGTAGCAACACAAGATGTTTTTTTATTTGCGTAATAAAAATTCAAAAACATTGAAAAAAAGTAAAAGAAGAACGCCAAGTTACGAAAAACTCCCCTAAAAACATTACCGCTTGTTTCAATATATTAAAAATGTTGATTTATCTTATTTTATATTTTTTATTTTAATTTAAACAATGGTTTCATTATAGTTTTTCAATGCAAATGTACAAAAAAGTGAAATTACTTTTTATAAAATAGCCAAGGAAGTTTACGAAAAATGGTGTATATAAAATTATTAAACCTCAGGAATAATATTTTTCTAAATATTTTATTTGAAAAAAGTCATCTTACCATTGTAACATAAAATTGGTATCACCATTATGATCACGTAATCAAAAATATCAAAATTGCACAATTTTACCCTTTAGTTAAATACTTTTCTTCGAACTAGTATCTACAATACAAATTTATACCTCGGACGCATTTTTCCGAGGTTCATTAAAAAAAAATTCATCAATCGTCATTTGACTCAACTGGACCGCTCCAACCTCCTTAAGGGATTATATACAGTTAAAATCTTCGAAAAATCGATTATTAAAAAAAAAACAATTTCGCAATGAACATTTATTTAAGTATACACACAGAACATTTCTTGTCGATCCGGCAAATATTCTCGAAGTTACACGCACATTTTTAATAACGTATCAGGCCATATGTGAAGTGCTTCTGAAACTTAAAACGCATTTTTCTCAAAACTGTGTTTTTAATGTCGGTGAGCAAGATTTTTCGGAAACGGCTGAACCGATCAGTCTCAAATTTTAACACAATCTTTTCAAGTATATTTTTTTAGTAATTATTCGAAGGCTGCTATTCGGATGCTATTCGGATATAAATATTCGAAATATTTATCGGCCTCACCGATAAATATTTTCTATTTTATAAACAATTTAAGGCCTACATTTTTTTCAAAAATCGATTTTTTTGAGAAGCCGCCCTTTCGTCGAGAATTGTTATTTTGCTTATTCCTCCGATCAGTTATAAGATCAGCGGAGATCAGCTATAGCAGCTTTCGAAATAATTATTCTTACAAATAAAAAATGTCAAAACACAGTTAAAAGTAACCGTAATATGTGTACAAATTTTTACGTTAATAGATTTGAAGGTCTTCTCAAGAAAAATTAATGAAAAATCGATCTTTTGGGCCTCCTGATTGTATATAACCCCTTAACAAAATGGGAACGCTTTTTTCATGGTAGAAGTTTTGCGAAAGGAGAACAATGTAGTGACGGATGCTTTGGAGTCTTGGCACTTTTTTGCACGTTGAAGTAAAAAAACAAACAATTTTTCTGGGATCGAGGAATTGTTTGCGACTTATATGAAACTTTGTTTTTCGCGCTTTGCAAGTGTTTATTTGGTTTTCGCATTATATCCATAGCATTGAAACAAGGGGGACAAGCCTAAACTTGCCAAAAAAACTTTGCAAGTTATAAATGTCTCATCATTCGCACTGCTTCCTTTTTCGTCAACTTTTGAACGCTACTTTTTTTTTGTACCGTGCAATTAAAATAACATTACACCGTTTCCATGGCTTCCACCATTTTTAATAATTCTGTTGAAATTGCGTAATTTTTTTTCCACCGGATCAGACCTTCTTCGCTATTTTCCCTCACCTGTCGTAATTTTGAGCATGGCGACGTTACACTCGGACAAGTATGTCTCAATTGTCGAAGCAGAGAGGACTTTTTCAAAACAAAGACAGTTACGTGGCAAAAGTCGTGTGTTTACATATGCAATGAACGAGCTCCGTTACGATGTTCCGTTTGCACTTGAACTTTCCGTTGGTGATGCGTATCGATGACTGGCCTTGGAGATCCGAAGAACTCGATTCGTCCCTCGTGGATCTCCACAAGGTGGCGAACTCTCTTGCTTCTCATTGGTAGGAACGAAAAAACAGAGAGGTTATGGAATGAGCGTGTGTGCCTGCGCGCGTGTGTGTGCAAGAAAGAGAGAAAGGTGTGTATTTGTCAGTTAGTGGGTCAGTAACGGTACATAGAGTTCAAGAAACCCAACCGCGACGTCCAAATCGCCAATCCTGGGTCATTCTGGAACGATTTTTTTTCGCCAAATCGAACATTGCCCTTGGCATTTCTATTGTCACGTTAATATTCGTTATTCCTTGCGTTATCTTTTTTTTCTTTCATCAACTGTGTAATAACCATTCATTTCTGTGTAATAACAATTCGTCGTAATAACAATTCTCGTAACGTGATTGTAAGGAAAGAAGAAAGAAGAACCCTGGACTGAGATTTTAACGAAATCGTGAGGCCATCGAGATCTCGCCGCGTATTTATTCGTACCATTGCACTCGACCTTCAAGGCCACGCGTAATTATTCTCATATTTGTCATATCGATGTTCGATAGTCCTGACTGGGAATACGGAGTAACGATTGCGTGCGCCACGCTTTGAAGAATGATTGGCGAGACTTGTTATTCTGAGGAAATACTGATAAATTGTATCGAAACAAGCCAAGTGTTAGGCATTTTTTTTTCCTACAATCATATCGATAGTAGGCTTGCGGGCCGCGATATATGGCGCGTCACCGAGTTTCTCGTGAAATCCAATTAGACCTTCGAATAATTTGATTGCGCAACTGAGTGGATAATTGCCGTGGTTCTATCAGAATCTTACGATGTCACGACTTTTGGGGAAAAATCAAGAGTATCGAAGGATGAAAAATCTAAACAATAACGACGATTCGCTCCATACATTTTTATGTAACAATTTATTCACACTGTGTTTTTTTTTGCTTTTCGTTTGTACATTAATATAAGATCGTCTTTTCTTCCTCTTAACGCTAAATTTTTATTTATTTTCTAATACATTGTTTTCGTGCAGCCTTTTTCTCCGTCACAAAATAAAGAAAGAAAAAAATCGGTAGAAAAAAAAGGAAGAGGGATGATTAAGAGAAGTGGATTGGTTGGACGAGACTGGTCGATCGGGCTGTATCTGCCGAGATCACGGATGACACGAAGTAACCGCTACGAGTCCGAGAATCCACCTCGATTCCTCGTTCGACCACTTGGGATAATGCCAGAGTCGTTGTCGCTTTTTTTCCCCTTCCCTCCGACCCGCGCTGCGAATATTCATATCCTCAGGACTCGATCTTCGCCTCGTTCGTTTCTTTCGTCTCATTGACGATCGTCTCTTTGGATTCGGCTGATTTTTCGACTGACGTTTCTGGGCTCGCGGACGTTGGGGCGGTCAGGATTTCTTTGATTCTGTCGGCTGGACCCTGGAGGGTTTCCTTGATTTGTTCGTACGGTTTTTCAAAAGTTTCTTTGATGTGCTCGATGGGCTTGGCGAGCGCTTCCTGAATCGTTCCAACCGGATTTGCGAACGCGTCTTGAAGCTTCTCCGCTGGTTTTTCAAAAGTCTCCTCGATGGCTTTGATCGGTTCGAAAGCCTTGACTTCGTCGATCGTTTTCTTCACGATTTCCTTCGCTCGATCGGCAGCTTGCAATATTACTTCGGGAACCGAGGACGGCGGAATTTCCACGGGTTCGCCAACGCTCGCCGGCTGATCAATATTTTCCTTGATTTCCTCGGCTGCCACTTCGATGTGTTTGACGCTCTGTGGCTCCGGTTCCACGACTTTTTCAGCGTCCGGCACGATGGATGACGGTTGCGCGATCGTTTCTTCGTCGGCTGCTTCGTCTTCGAGTGCAACAGCCGATCGCATGTTGACGTCTTTTTCCTTATCGATCTCGACCGATGCCACCTCCACTGGCGCATCCGGTACTGAACTTTCCGCTGGTTTGGGGGTTGTCGGGACGTCGTCGGGCCAGGCACAATCCTCCTGATCCGTCTTGATGAAGTAGGTCTTAGAGATCTTGTACTTGTCGAGAACACCGTAGGCCTGAAACGTAACAAAAACGTCGATTCATAAATCATCGTTCGATGTTGGCGAGTGTTCAGCCGCGTGTCCGAAAACGGATCGCGACGCCTGAAAAGGGGAGACCCGGGCACAGCGAACAGCCCGGGCAAAGCGAATACCACCACGTGCAAACGCTGCGGAGTGGGGAGTATACGCTTTACCCAGGGTGTTCGCTATGCCCTGCTCTCCCCTACGTATTCGTTTATCACGCATTCGCTGCTTCAATTCTACGTTATGATTTATGAAAATATAAGCGGAGAATTTTCCATTCCCTCTGCTAATGCAAACTTAAGTTCATCCCGAGATCGATTCGTTACAGCCACATGTCAGTGGAACGTCAGTTTTTTTTAATGGGTCACTTTTTCATGGAATTCCGTTCAACGCGAATTCGTAAAAACTATAAACGCTCGTTCTGTCAACGAACGAAGTCTACGTTATTCCATTATTTTGGATTCTTCAAGATCGAGTTTCCATTGATGTTTAGATCATACGTCATTGCTGCTTTCCATTGATCGCTCAACAGTAGTGTGTAGATGCTTACCTTTTGGATAATCGGGCCCTCCGGTCTACGTGCCCGAGTCATTACCCAAGCATTCTGGGCGTTAAACGGTCCGGAGCGGGAACAGCTCCACATTACGGCAAAATTATCGTAATCGGTCTCGAGAACGGAGTATTCGATTTCCGGGGTCAACGGTAACGCCGTGTACTTGACATGGAGTTTACCCTCCTCGGCCTTGGTAGTCGGCATTCGGATCTCACCCTCCACTACTCTCTTGATGCCGGTACTGTTGCGAATAAAAATCCACGCGATGAGTCATGAGTTTTCAATGTTGGGACATTGAAGAAATTTGACGAACGCGCACGTATGGGCACTCACAATCTATTGGTCACCTGGTTGCTCACGCGGTACTTGCCGCCCATGTTTTCGGTGTAATTGGCCATCACACAGCGCGAGGCTGGATCCAAAATCTGAAAGTATCTGTCAGCCACGTACCAAACTCCAAGAAACTGGAATAAAAGCAAGAAATGCCATCGAGTTGCGGTTTTATTCCTGCAAACGAAATGTCAATATCGTCGTCGCCATGACGCCACTCAAACGAATAACACCAATCAAAAAAAGATCAGTCAAGCCCAGCTAATTAAAAATATTCGTTGGTGAAACGATTCGTACTATCGATTTGAGCTCTCTTTCAGCCTCGCACCTTCCGGGAGTTGGGGCTAGAAATTCACCTGTACAGGTTTTCAACAACAACGTATAGACAACAAAAAAGATCAGTGAACTGAGACTCGATTGAAGGTGAGAGGATCGTCTTGCAATTCTAGCTAGAATTGTTGGACCTTAAATGGCGAGACAACTTTTCGAATCGAGTACCCTTTGTTTCAATCATCTTCTTACGTTTCAATCATTCAGTATAATTTGGACAACTGTACACTAAGGCCTTGTATACATTTGTAAACGAAACCTCGTTTTTTTGTTGGCTTAAACGATGTCGAAACATCCCAATAATGATATGGATGATGTGTACAAACACCCTAAGAGAGCCATAGCCCGAATAAAAATGGATTTAAGACTTTAAACGTGTTTTTCTTGTAAACAATGTTTTTCAAACTGGGCAGACTCGTAGCTCCTGTAATTTTCTAATTTTGACCCCAACTTTCAAGGGTAGCTTTCTTCGATGAATTTTCTAGCGAAGTACACACGATTTTTACGATCGACGGAAAATGACGATTTTTATCAACGAATTGAGGCCAAGTTCAAAGTAAAATTTCAAGTAAAAATGCGACGTTTTTTCTCTCGGAATGGTGCTAAATTATCAAATATTGATATTATGTAACGACTGTGTGTACTTCACTAGAAAAACTCATGTAGATTACGGAAAAATGACATTGTCCTAGGTGTTCATGTGCATTTCAAACGACTCCACCCTTGGAGGGTTAAAAAAAAGGCGTTCTCTTTTTGTCAAAGGTCCTCAAGTTTTTTTTCACAAAGGCGTCCTCTTTTTGTCAATGGTGCTCAAATGAAAAATTGATTTGAGTACCATTGACAAAAAGTGAGTACTCAAAAGTAGGTGCTCAAATCAGCTTTTGATTTGAGCTCATATACATTGCTTTATTAGTATTTTTTTTAAATCTGAAAAAACCTGTTTTCCGACCATCCAAAGGCATATAAGTCCAGAAAGGTATACAAGACATGGAAAATAAACCCTCCAAATCCCATTTAGATTGTTTTCTCAATTTTTTTAACGCCCAGAAAGCTCTGTTTCCCGAGCATCCAAAAGTACATAAGGCCTGAACGGTATACAATACATGGAAAAAGAAACCCTTTAAACCTCATTTAGATTGCTTGATTACTATTTAAAAAATCTCCAAAAGAGTCCTGTTTTCCGACCATTGAAAGGCGTTACAGCAAAGAAAGATGTGGCTCACCTTGCTCATGTCGAAGTTAGTCATCGGTACGTATTCGGGGCACCGTCCGATGCTGGGGATTTGTGCTCTGGCGACAGCCAGAGCTGACAACACGAAAAGAATATTCTTCAGCATTTCTGGACGTTCTGGCTCAAGGATCGACGAACTCCGTTCCTTATATACATTATAGGGCAGGTGCGATGACCGGACGTTTATTTCCCCCTCCCTCAAGCAAAACTTCAGTTCACCTCTACCTGGTAAACTGGGCGGGAAGGGGGGGGGGGGTAGTGCGTTCATCGACATTCAACGCTATTTTTACGTACGTATTGTGTATAAGCTTTCTATACCTATATGCACGTGTGTGTGTGTGTGTGTGTGTGTGCGATGCTCGTAAGTTACGGTACCTCGACGACGCATCGTCGCAGCTTGAGCCATTCGTTGCCAGAAGAACGAGAGGAAGAAGAAGAGCAGGAAAAGAAGAAGGATGGAAGAATGGGAATCACGAGAAAATCCCGGAGGCCAGGATGATGACCATTGGTCAACAAACTCGTCGTCTGCTGCTGCGGTGGTCCAGCCACGCTTAGGCTCAAGGATCGTACACGCAACCAACATATACCTGTCACATCTGTAAGATCCAAAGTATTCGAGAAAGATAGAGAGACGAGGTGAACGAGACTCCCGAGAGATGCTCGTTCGCAAACGAAAGGGCGCACTTTGTCGCGAATCAAAAATGAGACCGCGATGAGTTACGACTCTTTGCTTGCCGGTAGCGCGTGCGCGGGAAATAATGTTGCCCTTGACGCATGCACTAGTGGATAACGGTACGACGACCCCTTGCATTTGCTCCTAAGCCGCAACCGATTTACGTACTTCAATAATCATAATGAATATTGTCTATTAATAATCATGATGTTTCTGCTTGGAGATTCTCGGAAGTCACTGCGGTTCATTGAAGCCGGTTGGCTCTGCACTTCCATATTGTTTATTCATTCGTACGACGAAGACGATTCCGTGACATAGGCAAATAAGAGGTT
Source organism: Ophion costatus (assembly GCA_951751655.1). Classification (NCBI taxonomy): domain Eukaryota; kingdom Metazoa; phylum Arthropoda; class Insecta; order Hymenoptera; family Ichneumonidae; genus Ophion; species Ophion costatus. The sequence goes on along the minus strand of OX632362.1, from coordinate 27,018,485 downwards.
CGAGCAACCTTTTGTCGTCCAAGGAAATTCTTCCTTATTGGAGGTCTTGCTTTCCTCGTACACATCTTTTATTCCTGTTTCTTGCAAGCTATGGGTATACAGGGTGTCCTGTTACGAATCGATTATAAAATTTAACTGTCTATAGGTCGGAACATGTTCTACTCTATGCTGGACCTTTAATTTAGTTAAAGCCTTAGGCCACAGTAACGGGTATAAAATCATGTGCGAACTTAACCATTTTTTTTTCGTATGGAAAAGTCATTCACTCATAAAATTAATTACACATCTATTTAGTATGAATATCACGCTGTGAGAAAATATTTTTTTTTCGACGTACAAAATGCCGTCTACTCGAAACTTCTCGAAACAGCTTTTTTCAATTGGCGTGACAAATAACTTCAATAATTTTCGCTCGACTTATTTCAAGTTTAAAAGTTATGTTCCTAATTGCATTTCGCAGAGAAGTACAGAACACGTTTTATTTTATGAGCAGTTTATGGGCAGTTTTAATGAAATTTTTCACTGAAAATTCATTTCTTAAGTTCAAATACCTACAACTTTTGAATAAAACAATATTTATTTAATTCCGTACGTACTACTCTGAGTATTCTAATGCAGATTGACGAGAGTTTTTGTTTTTTGTTCTAGGTAAAAAATTGTGGATGCTCAATGTCACGCCGCGGAGCGCCTAAAAAAAAGATAACAAAAGAAAATATTAGTAGACGGCTATTTCGTACATCGAGAAAGAAAAAAAAATTCTAACAGCTTGATATTCATACTAAATATATGTGTAGATAATTCTATGAGTGAATCACTTTTTCATAGGAAAAAAAATTGTTAAATTCACACATGATTTTATACCCGTTACTGCGGCCTAAGGCTTTAAAGTCCCACGATTTCGAGATTTGGGGCTGTGTGTTATTTTTTGAAAAAAATCATCTGCTTTCGGGTTTCGCATGCTATTTGTACACATGGTATGAATCGATTATAACTAAGAGACTTTTTAAAGGTACTGGCACGATATGCGTGGTACGTTTTTTTTACACCGCAGGCTCTCAAATTCAAATGTTCGATTTGATTTGTATGGAAATTCTGCATGAGATCTTTTTTCATAAAATTTAATTAAAATTTAAGGTTACAATGAAGACTTTTTTCGATAATACAAATAAGCGAGAGTATTTTTTTTTAACTGGCTGACAAAAAGTTATCATTTGTAGAAATGGTGGGCGGAAAAAACCAAAAGCAGATGATTTTTATTTCGAAACTGAAATTCCAGCATATAGTGGGACATGATCTAACCTATCGACAGTTGCAGGATTATCCATTCATGACAGAACACCCTTTATGTATGTATATATATATACATATATATATATATTTCACTCTTCCTCTCTCCTTTTTGTAGTTTCCTTTGGTTTTGTCCACGATCTTTGATTCTCGGGCGTCGTCGCAATTTCTTCGATTTGCTTGGCGCGCTACCCCGACGAGCTCAAAAAGACGACAATTGCGCGCGCAACTCGATTGACAAGAACCGTGACGGAATTACCATGCCGAAGATTCGCATGTTCTCTGCCCCTTTATCGCAACGGAAAAAATATACCCTGATACTCTCGATCACGTGCTTTCGTTTTCGATCTTGCCTTTATTGCTTGCGAAATTTTACGTGTGGATTTCTCTGTCATGTCTATCTTGTAAAGCGCGCAGGTTTCGCAGCTTTTTCACCTAACGTGTGCATTTATTAATTTACTTAGTCTGATTTGTATTATTTTGAAACTCTTTTCTTATCTTCGTTCGCTGTATATATTTATATTCTTGTTGAGAGAAATTGTAAAAGTAACTTAAAAATTGCGTTTCTAAAAGATTATATTACGAGACTATATATATGTATCTTCGCATACATATTACTTTATTCTTTTAAGTGACAAACGTTTTATCGCTGAAATACTTCATGGCAATTAAGGGGTTAAGCCTAGTTGTAACAGTCGAAATTGACTCATTTTTTTATTAAAAGAAAGAAAATCGTGATAAATTCCTACAAAATTAGGTATTAGAAAAAGGTATCATCTGAGGAACACTCTGTAATGTTATTGTGTAAAATATTGAATTCTTATCGATTTACAGCAATGCCCTTTTGAAGCAGGTTGTCTGATAAAAAAAATCAAACAGATTTCGGATAAATTTCCGAAATATCAATTTTAAAAAAATGACGCGTGTTCTAAGTGAGAGTCTTGATTTTTCCAAAAAATCGTCATTTTTCATCGGATAAGACATCCTCCAAGTAAATACTATATTTCTATACTATATTCTACTATATATCTATATTCCCTAGGACACTTTACTATATTCTATATTCTATACTATGTTTCGACATCTAAAAAAGATCTAAAAATGTATGAAAAATCGATGCAGTAGTTTCCGAGATAGTTTGCTCACCGATTTTGAAAACGTACTTTCGAAAAAAAAGCGTTTTAAGGTTCGGACGACGCCTTGAGCATTTCGACGGGCGTCAACAAATCAGCCTATAAATCTGTCAATTTTGATCCGGTCACCTTGAAATTTTCCGAGAACATTTGATGATACACTGTCAAAATATTTCGGAGAAAGTAATTTTTCGACTTTTACAGCCCGTCATGGGTCCTTGATGGAGAAAAAAAATTGGACCGTGTACATAATTAATTATTCATCGTGTGAGCGTGGAAGGCTCGGGACACCATTCTGGCTTCGTTTCTCCGAGGGAGTTGAATCGAAGCAGAGAACCGTGTGCTTTGCATACGCACTTAAGCCTCGCTGGAGCGAAGTTCAGACCCAACTCCATACAGCCACAACCGTTAACGGGTTCTCCTCGTGAATGTCGCTTGTTTTTTTCCCCCCTCGTTCTTCTTTTTCTCTCACTAAAGTAAAACTTGAAGCCGTTAGATTGGAGTATACGTAACGCCACTGCGGGAGAGGCCTCCCTTTGGAGTCGAAGAACCGGACCCCGGGGCGTCAAAATCCTCGGCCGCGTGGCCCGCGATGATCTCTCGAAGTACATAAACAATGATTTTCTAGGCATTCCGAGACCGACGAGGCTGGTACCAGCCTTCTAGAAGGCTTTACTTTATATCCTCGGCGTGCATTTTTTTTTCACGTTAAATCGTTTGACCACGCTTGGAGAGGAAACCTGTTGTGGTCCTGACTACCTACGTACGGACGAGAATTTAGGGAATTTGTGACCCACGACGGGGAAGATTCAGCTTTCGGATGGAAAAATTCTGTCCCGTAGAATTAAAATACTTTTCAAGGCAAAGGAGAGGGAGCACAGGGGCCTTAAATGCGGTAGTCTAAGGGCCAAATTTCGGGCCTTTTGTCGGACTTGAAAAAAAACAAAAAATATTTTTACCATACATTTTTTAGTTTTCTTTATTGGTGTTTAAAGGTACAAAAAATGTTTGTGCCAAATAAGTTGATATTCCGCAAGTTACGGGCCCTAAATGTGGCCGAGAAAAAAAGGGTTAAGGTGGTTCACATGATTTTAAAGTTCCCATTCATCTGAAGTAGCGATAAAACCAATTTGCTTGATATCCATAAGAATGTCATTGTGACAAGTACCAAAGGGACAATTATTTTTTTAATGGCGACTGTATGAAAAAATTGTTAATGTTTCGCCTTTTTTTCAAGGTTTTTCCTTTTTTTATACCTTTTCTTGATACCCATATTTGGCCACGGCTTTGACACACTGGGTCAATTTGACCCGGATAGTACTTCATTCACCTGCCCTTAAGAAACCTTCGGTCGGTTTTTATTGAAAAAAATCCGGGTTCCACGTTAAATACTTCTTAATATGTTTGCATAATTAAAATTAGGAAAATCTAAAATTGAATTCATGTCAAAAATTATTGAAATTTTTCTATTTTAGGGAAGGGAGCATTTTATTTAAAGGGTCCATCTATCGACGTCGACTCCGAGGCGCTGCGGCAAAACTGATTTTAAACTGGGCAGACGGATTACTCGAACACCTTTGCATGGATCGATTTGAAATTTTGATAGTAGCTTCACAATTACATCCTCTATGGGAGTACACAGCCGTTTTTTGATTAAAAGTAAACTTTTTTTTTTAATCAACAATTTACTGCTCATTCATTGGTCAAAAAATCGATTTATGTCTTTCAAAGTGCACATTTCTTTCCAAAATTGATTTTAAAAAATCCCTACGTAGTCCCATAGCTAATAATATATAGATTACAGTTTTTTTTTGTTTTTGGTCCAGGTCTTATCCTTTGAGAGAAAACCGTCCTCCTGTGAAGCTATTCGTAAAAAAACACGTTTTTCAATATGGGCTCTGTCGCCGCCATTTTGTATGAAAATTGCAATAATTTTTTTTTCAATACTTTAATATGTGTTAAATAAACCCTTTCAAAAGAAATCCTATTGCTTTGTTTATACCCCCAAAATAAATTGTCAAAGTTAGGCCTTATTTTCTGTCGCCAGAGTGGTGTGATCCCTTAATGTAAAAAAAGGCGGAAAACCTGCACACGTTTTCCCAGGCACAATTCACGAAATTTCCTAATAAATAAGATAAATGAACTTGATAAGAACCTAAGATAAAAAAAACTTGCATTAAGTCGTAGAATTTAATTCCAAATCTTGCCACTACGGATCCAAACCGATCCTGTCAACATTTTAACAATCTATTCGCTTTTAGTGAAAGTGGCCGCCGTCATGAGGCCGAATCGCTGTATTTTGTTGCATTAAATTTTTTCGACCGTATGATTACTTACGTACGCTGCCAGCCTTAATCTCGTAACGTCACAGCTTTTTGAAATCGGGTTCGAATTTTGAAAAGATAAACTGCTCGTTTTTTCACGTTAAGGACTTGACGTTGTTTTTCATAACTACATTACAATGTTTTATTTTATAAAATGATTCTTCCCTCCTCAGCCCCTTGCACTTTGCAATTAAAATAGGTCACCAACAACTGCGTTCGCATCGTACACTTTTTCATTTTCCAATGCACAGTGAGCTTTTTTAAATCCCTCACAATTTGTATACAACGAGACAATCGTAAGCTATTTTATTCGTATCTTTATCGTTTACCTTAATAAATTCAGGCTGGACGCATCGCTTTCCGAATAAAAAATTAAAAGATCTCCCAACCCTTATTTTTTAACATCTTTACGAACGGCTTGAAACGTCGAATTCGAGCACTGGTCTCCCTAATCTCTCCACTGTGAAAAAATACATGCAAATTCTTTCATCTCGGCCAACAGAACCAATCATAATTCGACAAACGTTTTTTTTTTATCAGTAAACATTTCGTTATTTCACGACAGCCCTCTTGCCAAATCTTCTCTCCCATCAATCATCATTAATCCCGGTGCCATTTTTACGAAAGTAAAATCGAAATAGAAAAGAAATTCTAGAAACAAACACCAATTAGAATTTTCTGCTCAGAACGCAAAGTTCATTCGCGATTTCTATGGATACGAAGGCATAGGTGGACCGTGCCGGTAACATAGGAAAAAATAATTCGAACCTCTTCAACTTTTCTCCTCACTTCTCAGTTAATTTATTTTTCCTTAATTCTGTGAAACACTAAGTAGAAGCACGCAACGACGCTCACTCCGCTCAGAAAAATATGCTTACAAAAAACCTGTATCGTTTGCCCAGATTTCCGAATAAAAAAAAAATCAACCGTACAAACGTGCCAAATAGGTGAAAAGGAGAACGAACAGAGGGAAGGTTTGCAAAAAAAACAAGAAGTTTCCAACAAACACGATAATTTTTTTCGTCGTGAGCATTAAAGATTGTCATGTTATTGTAATTTCATTGATTACTCGGTCGTTCTCAGCGAACTGTACAGATCCTGACGATCGAATGAATTAAGAACGATTATCACGTGTTCGTATCTCCTGATTTCGTTTTAATGAAGGTGTCGATAATTCGACCGTAACACATGAATACGAGGAAGTAAAAAGAATCTGGGCGCGATCCGGTGCGTTATTATTTACAATAAAACATGGAAACGAAGAAAAAAAATCTTCGATCACTGCAAATATATATATATATATATATATATATATATATATATATATATACATGCATAAAATATCTCTCTATACATATAATAATCTATAAGTAATAATAATTAAAACAGTAATAATAATTCCAGTGCATTTAGGTTCAAACGAAAGCTAAGGCTTAAAAAAAATCACCACGATTGGCTAATTGCAAGTTTTTCGTGCCCGCCGCGAGATTTCGCGCGCGCTAAACAATAATTACTTTATTTATCATTTAGTATCACATTGCGTTCACTGTTGTGCTGGCTGTTTTTCCTGGCTCGCGAAGGTTCAATTACAAAATACATTCGTTCGCGTATTTCGATTTCAATACGTGCTTTCTTCTCGCAAAGCTTCACGGGCGATGTACATGATCGAATTTCTCGCACGATAATAGTTTTCCATAACTCTCAGTTTTTTTTGGACATCGAATTACAGGTTCGAAAAGAAATTAAAATGGAAAAATCGGTGCGAGAAAAGGGGGGCCGAAAATAATTGGCGAAAGTAAGCTCGAAGGGGAGGCGAGACTGAGAGAACAGGAGCCAGGAAATACGCAGGCGTTTCTCGGAAGCTAATATAATAAAAAGAGTGCATAACAGGAGGGACGTGGGTGGTAGAAAGAAATAGGGGCGCGTTTAACAGAGTTTATTATCGTCTAATGGTCTCATTAATTATGCGTGTGTACAGTGATCTGTCGTAGGCATCGTCTTAAATTCGTTACAAGGGTTCAGGTCTCGTCGTTTCGATTTTTTTTTTGCTACTTGCTTTAATTCGTTTTTTTTAAATAATTTTTCCTCTTTTTTCTCTCGGAACAATTAATCTCTCTCCCTCTCTCTCTCTCTTGAGACTCGGACGTTACAGTGTACATTTTCATACTCCTTACTCGGTTACTTGTCTCGTCTCTCGCAAGACGAGAAAATAAACTCGTTTAGTTTCACCCATTCGAACACGGCCCTACGAACATATCTTTGGTGTACTGCTGCGGAAAGAAACAAAAAAAAAACAAACAAACAAAATACGGATAAGAATTATACTGTAATCATTACTGTGCTCTATATTGTGTATGCATTTAGCTTGGGGTACAAATGCGGCACGACGAGATTTCTTTTTTTTCGTATTCTTGTACTGTTTCATCGTCAAACTTTCTCTCCGTACTTATAAATTAGTCACCTCGGTCGAATTATTTGTCCATCGAGAACAACCCTCCCTTTACAATCGCGGACACGTTTTTTCTTGCCGCGGCAACGCCTCGCGATGACGAAATCTTGTATCTCAAGCGTTAGGCCGGTGTCTTAAAATATTTGTGACGAAAAAAAGCGTCCTTTTTGTCGTGAAATTGCAATTGAAAAAAACTGAGGTGGAATCGCGCGGAACTGTACAAATTGGCACTTCTGAAGCATCAAAGAAATTTTGAATTCGAGAATCGTTAGTTCTGTCGTCGTCGTCTTCGTCGTCGTCCGGAAGTTCGTCCGACGGATATGTGTGTGCACGTATAAAAAGAGACTTATCCCTCGCAACGAATACGAGAGACGAAAATAAAGCGTCGAGATGAAATTGGAAAAAGAAAAAATTAAATTAAATAAAATACGTAACGGATTCGAAGAAAAATACCGCGCTAGGCCGAGCTCTCAAAGGCACCTCGAGGCTTACCTAATTTATGACGTCCTGCGCCAAAGCTAATCGTCGCCTTTACCGAAACTACTTAAACTCTCGAGCTGGGGTACGAAGCGACGATTTTTACCGAAAAAAAAGTGAACATAAAAAATCAACAAAAAATACAAAACAAAAATCGTTCGTCCTAATTCGATCGTTCGTAATCTGCCTACGTAATAATTGCTTGACGATCTCCTAAGCGAGCGTTATCTCCCGTACGCACTTAAGCCTATGAACACATGAAATCACTGCCCGATCGACCAATTTGGACCCGTTGTACGCGCAAACGAATCTCTCGTCGCCCCGAACTCTCAATCTCTTATTTTTCATCTTTCATTTCCTCGTGGACTTCATTTTTTCCAAACTTTTTACCAATCTGTGATCAGTTTTCGAAAATTCCGACCAATGTAAAAACAACTTTTCGTCTCAAAAATGGTTTGCGCGGCGTTGATACGCGAATTCTAATTGGTCAATGTCTGATCCCTTATCGACTACGAGAGCGAAAAAATTTAAAGAAATCGTGCTGCGATTCCTTCCGAGCAATCGAGAGAGCGAGTGAGAGCCGAGCTATAGCTGTTTTCGCAATTGCATCGTTTATTTTCTTTCTCTTTCACTCCATCCTCGAATGAAAGTTCATCGACGGTCAATTGATTGGTAGCGATTGCGGGCAGGGCACTATACTAACAACTATCTAAGACAGAAATCGGTGGAAAGTCAGGTTGGTCCCTTTGCCACTGTTTAAATAAATAATAATAATGTCCTTTTCGTATCTATTAAATATATATATATATATATATATATATATATATTGCATATACTATGTGTAAAATTATTTACAATATAAACGAGACGTGTGCGAGCTAATGAAAATCCGTATCGCAAAGTTCGCGCCTTGTTGCGAATACATCGAGACAATTGGCGGAAGGATGACGGTTGAGAATCAATGGCTCGAGCCGTTTGTACGAAAATTAATTGCAACCGTTGCATATCTCGTGCATTTCGTTTTCGTGCCTATTCCCCAAAGTCAAGCTTGCAAAGCTTGGACAGCTTGCAAAGCTTGGACAGCTTGCAAAGCTTGGACAGCTTGCAAAGCTTGGACAGCTTGCAAAGCTTGGACAGCTTGCAAAGCTTTCAGAGCTTGCACAGATTGCAAAGCTTTCAAAGCTTGCGGAGCTTGCAAAGCTTTTAAAACTTGCAGAGCTTGCAAAGCTTTCAAAGCTTGCAGAGCTTTCAAAGCTTTCAAAGTTTACAGAGCTTTCAAAGCTTTCAGAGCTTGCACAGCTTGCAAAGCTTGCAAAGCTTTCAAAGTTTGCAGAGTTTGCCAAGCTTGCAAAGATTTCAGAGCTTGCACAGCTTGCACAGCTTGCAAAGGTTTCAGAGCTTGCAAAGCTTTCAAAGCTTGAAGAGCTTGCAAAGCTTTCAAAGTTCGCAGAGTTTTCCAAGCTCGCAAAGATTTCAGAGCGTGCACAGCTTGCAAAGCTTGCACAGCCTCCAAAGCTTGCAGAGCTTGCAAAGCTTTCAAAGTTAGCAGAGATTGCAAAACTTGCAAAGCTTGCACAGCTTGCAAAGCTTGCAAAGCTCGCAGAGCTTGCACAGCTTGCAGAGCTTTCGAAGCTTGCAGAGCTTTCAAAGTTTGCAGAGCTTGCAAAGATTTCAGAGCTTGCAGAGCTTATAAAGCTTTCAGAGCTTTCGAAACTTTCGAACTTTCGAAACTTTCGAGCTTGCAAAGCTTGCAAAGCTTCACCCACGCTGTCCATTCTCGGATGAACGACTGGCGTCTACCTTTGCATCTCTTCCGCGACTGCGTGGCGTACGGATTTTCGGCTGCGAAATTGTTGCTTTTGTCAACTGTTTTTCCGCATTCGTATAAATTCCCGACGGGCAATTGACGAGCGGCGATAAATACTCGTATTGATGATGGAGTTTTTTCCAAAGGTCGTCCCGGCAAGCGTCACGGCCACTTTCCCACGTTTTTTTTCTCGCGTCGCGAGAAGGCTCCGTTGCGGTGATCGTTCCCTGATGGATTTGTCCATTTTTGCGAGGACCCAACGTCATTGGATGTCCCACGTCAGGATGGAGGACCACGGCGCGTTGAACGTTGATCGGAGAGCGAAAAGCGGGGAACGATGAGGTGAGAAAAGAAGCCAGGTGTTCGTGGACGATTGTCCGAGCGACCTTCAGCCCCGTCGCTAGTCGTGCAGATTTTTGCTCAACAGCAAATTGTTGTGGGGCCCCGACAAGTGTCTTATGAGCTCCTGCAGGCTGTCGAAGCTCAGCGAGCAGAAGCAGCAGGTAAATGTGTTGTCCGGCGCGGCTATCACGCTGCGATGCACCGAGCACAGATGCTTAAGCAAGTGGGCCTTTTGCTTGAACATCGCGACGCACAAGCGACAAGCGAAAGGCTTCTCCCCCGTGTGAACGCGCAAATGGGTCTTGAGATTCCACGACATGCCGAACTGTTTGCCGCAATAGGTGCAACGATATTCCCTGACGGGATTCGACTTGGGCGGATCCTCGGTGGACGGTGGCGGCGGTCCGCGCGAAGGCGGCAACGTCCAAGCTCCCCAGGGCGGCTCGAGACCTGCCGCCGTTGCTGGATCGGCACTCGGCGGCCGGTGCGACCCACCCGGTGGCGTCAGGCATCTGTCGTGCTGCAAACGGAATATTGTCGCAACGTTAGCCTCGGTTAACATTGATGAAATTAGTCCGCAATTGTGGCAAAATGTTGTTGAACATACGTCGAAAGAGCGAACGTTTGCAAACAGAGACGAGGCGGCCTCCGTCCCATGTTTTTATCTTAGATTGAAATAAAAATATTCGTACTTTTCGATGAAAAAAAAACGTTTTATTGAGGCCTGAAAACTGATTTACTCATCAAGTTAATTACACATCTATTTAGTATGAATATCAAGCTGTTTGAATTTTTTATTTTTGATTTACAAAATGGCCGACTACTCGAAGTCCTCGACACAGCTTTTTTCCAACGTTACAAACCATTTCCAAAACATTTTATTAAACGTTATAAAAATGGGAAAAATCGGGAATGAGTTGGTAGAAAAATAACCTACCCTTCATTGATTGAATTCCCAATTTATCGTTTTTGGTTGGTTTTATTTACTTATGCTTACATGTAAGCAAGAACACGTTTGATTAATTTTTAAATCACATACTCATTTTTTGACTAAAGGTAGAGGAACTAAAGAATACAAAATAAATTGCTGAGTACGGACACAAAGCATAACAAAAAATAAAATGTCTCTACGCTTATCAAAATATATATGTGAAAAACTTGATCAAAAATTAAGTTCCGAATAAAAATGAAAAAAATTCCAAATAAAAAAATAAGAAAAGTTCTACAATGAAAAAAAAAAAATCTCATAAGATCCACAGATTATTGCAGTATCTATCAAAAATGTATTTGTATATCTATTTACTATTGCGAAGTATAAGGTTTATATGTTCACCTATGACTCCTGTGGTTACCCCTAAATAAACATTGTTGGGGCCTTACATCATTACCTTATCCAAACCCCAGATGGGACAACCCTGTTAAAACGTTGTAAGGACGTTATCGGTACTTCCCATCGCAGGGTTGTCCCAATATTATCTTTATCAGGACCTTGAGAGGCATCCCCTATTTAGGGTTCACCTGAAAAGGTCCTTATGCCGTATAGGGTTGTCCCTATGAAAATTTCTAGTCGGGTAGCAGTGGTCAGCACCAAGGGCATTTTTCAAACAGCGCTCTGCCCAAAACATTGCAATATTTTTCAATACAAAAAGTGTAAAAGTTACTCGAAACCATGCTCTCTTAAAAATAGAAAAACAATATTGAAAAACCTGCGTACGTTGCCCCCCCCCCCCCCAAAATGCTTTTTAGGCCACGAGGCCGTAGCCCATTAGCTCCAAGTCCCTTCCTCGGAGGGTGACATTTCGTAGTAAGCAGAGAGCGCCAGGATTCGGGTAATACCCCCGTGATTAGTAGCGATTAGTAACCAACAACTTGTCGAGTCACCACGCTGGTAAGTTGCTAAAGCGCTGCTAATTTTCGGTTACGCGTGAAAGGCCAGCCTCGTATTGCACGAGGTTATTAGTCGAGCGGGCAAGCGTGTTCTCTTGGTACTAACCAGGTAAGGAGGTGCCGAGACGCTCAGCGGATGTGGCGCTTGCAATCTTCTTGGTGTCTCGAATCCGGGGTTGAAGGGCACGAAGGCGGGATTTTGTGCCGGCGCGTTGTGAAATCCCGGTCTTCGTTTCCTGTGAGGCGTTACGACGTAAGCCTCGGCCGGTGGGATCGGTATCTCCTCTGGTTTCCGTTTGCCAGGCTCGAGACCGAGCGATAGACGGGCGGCTAATTGTCGTCTTCTCTCCTCCGCCTCCTCTATCGACTCTCGCCTCTCGAGAATCGTCTTCTCTGGCCTGCGCAACAATACCACCGTTGATCGTTAATTTGCTCGTTTGCCAATTCATTCGCGCGTCCATCTATCTTTTTTCCGCGTTTTTTTTTCATTCGTTTCCCATGGGTCTCTCCAATTGGAGTTTCGCGGTGAAGACACTTACCTGTGGGTCGTGTCGTGGGAGCTGTCGCTGGTGGTAGAGATTCCAGAATTGAGGCTGAGATTGACCGGATCGGAGCTATCCCTTCGCCTCGGTGGTTCTATGCTGCTTTCACGGTTGTCGGCGAGCATCGTCTCACCCTCGACACCCTCGACACCCTCGACACCCTCGACGTCGACTTCCGGCTCCTCGTCGCAACCCTCGCTCTTAATGAGCACGGAGCAACAATCGGCTGGATTGTTCGATTGCCTGAACGGAATTCCAATCGTAACGTTATGCATTGCTGTCCGCATTGGGGAAGCTGCTCGCTTCGAACGTTCCCCAATCGTCCAACGGATGACGAACGACTCACCTGCTGTCGTACTGAGACTCGTAGCTCGAACTCTCCTGACTGTCCGAGGGCTGTGGCGTTGCTATCCTCAGGGCGTCCGAATCGCTCGAGGTCTGCGCCTGACTCGGGTCCAACAGCTCCGACTTTATTTGCAACAGGTCGAAGAGCTCCCGCAACGGTGTCAGCTCCCCCGACTGCAAATACACGTTGGTGAAGACTCACGCGAAATTTTGCTTACTTTATTTTGCATGCGACGATCGGTCGAGCCACTCTTAGGATGTGGAGGGAGTCAGAAATAATTCCGTTGGAATAACAGTGGCGTGAACTATTTTTCAAACACCATTCAACGGAGAAACGAGAGCGGGGAATCGCTCTGCTGAGCAAAGATGATGGATGCCCATCTGGTCGTGAAAAGAAAAACTAGAGGTAGTCGATTGGACCTAATTTCTCTTCTTCAATATCATGTTATTGCCACGCAAACCTCATTGTCTTCCATCCTAATCGTCTCGACACTGTTCTCATTGCGAAATTGACAGTTTCGTCTCGCCTGCTAGAAAAGTTACTTCTTCGGAATACTTTAGTGGCTCATAGACTCGAATTCAAATTCGAGTGGCTACCTCGATCCTGTTGGTTCTAAGTAAGCAAGGTTGTTTTTCCAAAGCTCTGGTTTGGCTTTTTCCGATGTGATTTAGCCTATTTCGTCTTCGTTTCGTCTCGGCAGAAAATGTCAGTATTCACATTTCAGCTTGATATCGATTGACTGAATATTCAAAACGAAGAATGAACGTCTGATTGAACTTTACGTGTGGCATCGATATTTGGTTTTTGACGCAGCCTTAAAAATCAACTAAGCGGACATAAAGGCAAGGAAAAGTTGAACAAATTTAACGTTTCAGTGAAAAAATGTATACCCATATATCCAGCAATTCGAATATTCAATAACCAGACGCAATCGGCATCGAAATACCAGGTCTCAAAGACGAATTTATTTCTCTGTGGCTTCTTTGTGGTAAGAAGCTAAATCAGAGCTTTGCTGATGGCGGATCCGGGTAAAAAATGAGAACGTCCACGTATTTTTTCGAGTCGGAAGAAGGGGTGAGAAAAACAAAAAACTCCCTTACGGGTATGAGTGCCTGGCCGTTGTAAAGAAATTCGAGCAAATGATTGAGTTGCGTTCTCATAACTCCGGACAAATGAACGACGTGATCCAGCGCCGGATTCCGAAGTAGACTAGCCAAAAGTGGACTAGCTGTTGCCAATACGACACGGTGAGCCCTTGCGATCGCGCCATCGTCACAGGCGAGGATCACGTCGACGTGACGATCGCCGTGGTACCACGAACCGACCTCCGCGGCCAGGGTCGCCGGATGTTTCCCATAATGGAGGGTCAGTAGACCGTCCGTATACATCGTCTGCAAGAAGAAGAAAACAAAACCATCCCGTTAGTTCGTTACTTCTCGTTGGTAGAGTTTTTCAACAGTACATTGTAAAAATAGTGCTGGATTGGAAAATGTCCCTCGAACTTTGGGGGTTGGAAAAAAAGCGACAAATTTTCCCAAGAAGTACCGTAAAACGGGGTTAAATTTACATCAAGAGTTACTTTGACAGTTTTTGGGGCGACTTTAACAGATCGCCTACGGTTGGAATTTGTCGTTCAAGTTTATTATAATGTTGCTAAAGTTGATTGTAAGATGACAATTTTATTGTAAGAAATCGTTGTTTTTCATTTAATTCCATCTGTAATGCATAAAATATTATTTTCTTTAAATAAAAATGATGAGAAAGTAACCCTTAATCTTTGACATAAGTTGCATTTCAATGCCTTGTCAAAGAAACCCCACACTCGAGGTTACCTTGACATTAAAAAAAAAGTATATAAAATTGAGGGGGTTGGTGGCCCTTGACTTTCGTACATATTTGATGGCCAAAGGACACATCTACTGGAGCAAAAAAAATTGAAATTTCGGACGTTGAAAAAAGTAACCTACAAAAGACTTCCAAAACCTGTTCGAAGTAACCCCATTTTACGGTACGCGACGGAGCAACGCTCCGATCGGATCACCTTTCCGTCGAGACATTTCATGGCGCCGATGCGCGCGATCGGCACGGAAGAACGACTCTGCGCTTGGGCCCTTCGCCCTCGACCCTTGGACGAGACGGACGGGTGCAACGAGGATCGTAACGGTACGAAAGAGAATATTCCGCGTGGCTATGAACGCGTTTCGCGATGTTACGCGCTTGTGATACACGCCTGGTACTCGAACGATTGTTCGGGAAGGCTCGCTTTGCGGTTTTGCGGAAATGTAAGTCTCTCACGCAGGCGGGCCGCGGCGGGGAGGCAATCGGAGAGTTTTGCAGGAAGCTCGCGAGCAACGCGTTGATACACGCGAAGGCGCGCGCGGGCGGGCGTTTCTGCATTTCGCGACCTTCGATCATCGCGGAATTGGAAAGGGGGAGACCTTGGGTAAGAGTCACGGAGCACAACGGAGGAATAGCACGTCACTCTCGTAATTCCTTTGCCGATGTCTCGTTTGTCTGGCTGTCCACGGTGCACGATAAATGCAATCGTATAAGATTGCGCTGCCGATCGGCGTTATCCTTCTATCTAGCTCTCTCTCTCTCTCTCTCTCTCTCTCTCTCTCTCTCTCTCTCTCTCTCTCTCTCTCTTTTGCGTTCTCTCTCTCACTTTTTTTCTTCGTACACGTAACACTTACGTATGCAAGAGCTGACGTTGGATGAAGCAATGAATTCTCGATCTCTCGGCCACTTGCGAGCGACCGACAGGCAGAGAAAGAGAGAGAGAGGGAGAGAGAGAGGCAATAATGAGAGCCTAGCAGAACAATATACGGTAGAATCAACGTTCTTCAATATCTCGATGAATATTATTTTCCATTGGCCACAATCATAAATCGTTTCGTCATAGTCGCGGAATTAACAAATGTTGGATGTGAATCTTCTGGGCAAGTCACATCGCCGATCGCCAAACTCTTATCAGCCGTACGTGACTTTGTTCCTCGGAAGATCGGCCAGATCGATGTCGCGATCGGTTGCCCGAGCCCAGGTCATCCTACGCTCCGCATTCCGTTTGAGACGAAGTTGCGAATTGGCAAGGACTTTGGCATCGGTGTATAAATTGGCTCTTTCCATGAGTTACCGTTGCCGCGATGTGACAGTAAAAATGGCGAAAATGCAGCTACGACGGGCGATTCTATCCGCGCAAAAAATTGTCCGGAAGTCCCCCGATCCTACCATATCCTTATGGGATTCTAACTTCCTGGAGTTTCTGAGGGAACACGCAGGGAGTCCACATTCGAATCCAAGTGGATTCCGCACTGCTCTGTGGTGAACGCCGTTTGAAATTTTTTACCACGCTCGAATCGAAAATATGTGAAAAGTCACGTGAAAGAACTCGGCTTGCTGAATCATAACCTGCACGCTTCGTTAGCGCGTACGTGTGCGGGGATATAATGCCAAAGTGCAGGAATATAAATAACACACGATAATTACAGTGGATTGTCAGTGATGTCAAATCGACGTCTTCTAGATGCTTTTTAAGGTAGTACCTCCACAGAAGAGTTGAATTAAGAATTTGCTGAAATTTGATATATATGTTATTTAATACATTATCCAAACATCTGTGCAATTTGAATAAGTTTGACCACCCCAAACCTGAGCCACTAAAGTTGGCTTGGTTTACATGTAACAAATGCGTTATGATGGGCAAACAGAGCATCATTAATTCTACCGTCAAAACTAAAATTAAGACATTGATAAAAAACGAGGATAACCTAGAGTAAGATATCACGAATAATGTGGCAAAAAATGAGAATGATTCACCATCTAGTTTCCAAGATATAATCATGAGAACCCACACAATTTTGGTCGTATAGCATATATCCTGCTCGGCCTGCAAGCGAACAAGTGAATTGGGGAAAAGTCTGGACAGTCCCGGCAAAAAGTTTACTGGCAATGGTAGATCAAATACACAATATAAAATATGTTTTACGGCAATAAATGATATCCATCGTATTATCTACTAGTACCAAGTCAAGATTGCGTAGTTTTTAATTTTATTTATTACTCATTAAACCAATTATCAATCTTTTAAACATGAACATGGTATGTAAACTTTTGGTTGAGATTTTCGCAGAGGAACTACCTTAAGCGATTAATATTAGGACGTTGAATAAGTTCCCGCTGATTTCCAGCAGATGGCGTTAATAGAACTGCGCGCGCGTATATAGTTTCAGATGGTAACGCATCTATAAAGAAATACTATAAGGAAGCTTGAAATTGAGTGAATGTCATTTCGCCGAAGTGTAACCAACTTTCTTTTCGTAGTGTTAAACATGTCGAATTTTGTGCCAAGAAGAGAGTATTTGCGGGGAATTTTACTGCACTTCTTGATTTTGAAGACTGCAGCTGAGTACACAGAATTCTTGTTGAGACTTACGGCGACGATGCTCTGTCGAAAACAACATGCAGATATT
Source organism: Ophion costatus (assembly GCA_951751655.1). Taxonomy (NCBI): domain Eukaryota; kingdom Metazoa; phylum Arthropoda; class Insecta; order Hymenoptera; family Ichneumonidae; genus Ophion; species Ophion costatus. The sequence goes on along the minus strand of OX632362.1, from coordinate 27,001,422 downwards.
TGAATTGGAGGCATTTCTTCATGAAGACTCATGTCAGATGCTAGCTGAACTTGCAGAATCCTTAGGAGTTGATCAGACAACAGTTTCGAAACGTCTGAAGGCATTAGTAATGATTTATATTTAAATAAAGCATTCAAGTTCACTAAAACAGCGAGAACGTATTCAACATCCCAATACTTATTGACGATAAGGACTTCTTTAAGCTTCCCTTATTCTGTATATCTGTCTATTTTCTTCAGAAAATTCAAGATACAAAACGCGATGGGATCCATCAAGAATCGTGTCGAATCCTTTTCAATAATGTGGAGATTCCGTAGGATTCAAATTGGATTTGCACATTGAATGAGGAATCCCGATTAGAATCCAATCTACGGGTGTGACTCTTTAGTACAGTGATCCAATGCGACGACCCATTGGATTCCTATCAGGAAGTGGGAACAAGTATGGGAATCCAATTGAATTTCCCCACGGGTAACGATGACTTCCTGATGCACACGTATCATTTTTTCGTTGCAGAAGGATGCAATGATTATCATCGATAAGGGGTTCCGCATTTTCATAAAAAAATTCCATTCCGGCGATTAAGTGACGCGATAATGATTCGACGATAAGCGATTTATGATGAAACATTCAAGCGTTATCAGTCATCGTGGCGTTGTCATCGATTTATTAATTGGCCGTGAGCGATCGGACGACAAGAAACGAAACGACAGACAGCTAGGAACATTGATACGTCCATAATAATCTGCCTGATCCATCGAAACTGTACAAGCGATATAAAGCTGCTCAAGAAAAAAAAGCTTCATTTCGACCGCACGATCCATGTACAACAGGATCTTGATCAGCAGGCGTGTGATGCTGCGACCGACGTACGTCTCTCTTTCACTCTCTCTCTCTCTCCCTCTCTCTTGTCATACATAGATGCATACACGAGGCTTCGGAACGAGCGCAATAAAGCAATCAAGGCCAGAGCGATCGGAGCTATCGTCGCGTTGGCTGCCGGACGATAATTGCACCCGGAAAACTCGTCGGATGAAACGCTACCCACGACTTTCACCCACTCTCGCCAACGTCGTCGCGTCTTTCAGTCTCATTGCTCCAGTGCGACAGAAGAATATCCCGCAAACGTCTCCTCGTCAAAGTCTCCACACATCAAAGTAGTTCCTCCGTTGTCATTTTCTTGTCCGAGATGATCGAAACCCCTACGAAAAAGGGTTTTCCGTATTTTGCCAACTCCACATGAAATCCTGAAGTACCAAGTACGACGGTAACGAGTTTTGCCAAGTACACGCAAGTCTAGAGTACAGAGATGGAAGTGCATACGCAGACACGTACGATATACATGCGGCAAGTTGATATAATCGAGAGAGCCAGAGGCATTAAAAAGGGGTGTCCTTGAGTAAGAGTTATGGCAGCCAGAGTCCTGGAATACCCGCGCGCATACGTAATGATCGTTATGCACTGAGAAAATCGCTGAATAAGGAAATTGTCGGTACAAGTGTGTGCGGCGAGCAATGCGCGAGTTCTTCCCCACCTCCCGTCCCTCCCTGTTCCTCTTCTATCTCCCTCGCATTCACTAGCCATTCCCTGCCGCCCCTGGCTCTACCCCCGGCCTCCTCCCGTCCCTCCATCTCTCTCGTGCCTCTTATGTCAAGCTTTTACAGAGCCGAGCAAGCCTGTGAAGTTCAGGGCCAAGCGGCGCTGCTAGGCGCGGGGGGATTACGTCCAGCATAGCCGCACACACACGCGCGCGCCTTCCCTCGATCTTTCTTCTTCTATTTGGGCCTTGACGACCGCGTGGATCCCCCGCGAGGTATCTCACGGTGGTGGGAGAGCGAGCGATCGGCCCGAGCGACGAGTAGTGGGGCGGCGAGCCGTGGACGTTCCCGCCAAGTGCATCGGGGGTGGGAGCAAGGCCCACCCCCTTCCCACCGTACGAACCCCCTCCACACGTTCCAATCCGGTCGCGCCTCACTCTCGACAGGTGCTGCTCTCTGTCTCGGGCCCGATCGTCGACACGCACCACGGTGTGCCGGAAACCTACACTAACACGGTCGATAAATGGATCTTTCCTCGTACCGCAACTGGAACGGCGTTTCAGTACCGCTCAACGACGAGAGATGGCCATTGACGTGCGGGGCACCACATTCAAGTCGCCCCCAACTCTGCTCCGTTGATGAAGAGCAAAAAACGCAACAGCGACGAAGCAATACTGGCGAACGGTAACAACGATTCTTGAGCAAAGATCGATGGATCTCGATTTCGGTTTGCTTCTTCGAAAATTCGTTTGGTCGTCGCAAAAAAGCGCCTCGAAAGTTGCACTTTTATCGCTGCTCGAGCAAATTTATGAAACCTCGTGTTCCGTCAGAGGAAAGCTTCGATTTTGGAAAACCGTTCGAACGAACGTGGGCGTATGAGCCAAGTGACACAAATTATAAACTGTGAATGAGCCTAACTTTTCGTTTTGTTTGTAATTTTTCTCCAAATGGCACGTCGCAAAGAGGGAAGCGGAAAAGAACAATTGCGTTTGAACGTATCCACAAGTTCGATACGAGAAGAGATATGAAATAGACGAATACAAAAATGTTCTATTTAATTGCTCGTTCCACGAGTAGACAGGAACTTCGTATGGCTGTTTTTCCTACAGTCCAGAGCTCAGGGTCGCTTCTCGCTTTCTATTGCGACATCCTTTACTATCCTATACTGCGGCGGCAAATATATAACAGACCAGAAAACACAACAGTGAGTCATAATCTTTTTGCGCCTCTCGCGCTCTCTCCTTCGCTCCCACCCCCGCCCCCCTCTCTCGCTCTCTTGCTGTCCCTCTCTTACACTCCCACTCCATCTTATCTCGCGATTATACGAAGCGAGAAGCCGAGAGTATATAGGTTGTGTGTTAGGTTGTACGTGTATACCGAGTGAATGTAACCACCTGTTGATTCAGACTCCTCTCACGAGACTGCAACTGCACTGAAGCCGCCGGTATTCAGTCTTACAAGGAACATCACTTACGTGTCCGCCTTCGATTTTCTTGGAACTCATATATGTGATAAAAAATTCAAAACTATTACACACTTTTATTATCGGCGGAAACACAGTTTTAAGGGGGAAACCAATGCTCAAAAAGACGCTTGTCGCGGAGTGATATTCCAGTTTGCAATTATGAAACAAAAAGCAAAATTCTTCGAACGTAAAAAAATTACGATGAAAAAACATTAAGGGGTCAGATGCCTTCCTTCGAGGGCTGCTTATCCCCCTTAATGTCGTTTTCCGCCGATAAAAAAATACATGTGCAATAATTTTCATTGCTTTCTCACATAATATGAGTTTCGTGAAAACCCAAGGTGGACGCTTGAGACATGTTCCTTGTTAACTAATGTACATACATGTTAACTAATGCCTATACACATGCATGCGAACGTATGAGTCGTCTGTATCCCCAGCAGCTTCAGGCTTAATAAGTCTACGTTTTTTGACAGAACACATTATCTAATCGGGCATTTTTCGCTGATTATGTCCCTGCGGACAAAAAAATTATCAAAAGCTAAACAAATCTCGGGGAAAAAAGGCTCGTAGGAAAAATTATTCTATAAAACATGTCGTAAATACGTATTTTTTTTTACTAATTGAGATTGTACTTCCGAATAGCTGCGAGCTCCGATTTAGCTGAAATTTTGCCCAGAACTTGGATTCGATAATATAAAGTCAGAATGGTTTTTTGGCCATACAAACATGTTTGGCTTTTATTCAGGATTGTTTAGGCTCGGTTGTTTTCGTGGGTTTGTTTGGGATTGTTTGGGTTTTAGGGATTGGTATTCTTTAGCTTTGTTTGTCTTCGTTTGGATTTTGTGGGTCTTGGTTGGGAATATTTGGGCTTCGTTATGTTAGTTTGGCTTTTATAGAGTTTGTTGTCGTCGTTTAGGTTTGTTTGGGTTTTAGGCTTTAAAGTTAATTACGTTTTGGAGTATGGGATTCTTTGGGTTGTTTGGGCTTGGTTGTTTTTGTTTGGATCTTGGGGGTGTTGTTTGGAAATGTTTCGGCTTATTTGTGTCATTTTGGGATTGTTCAAATTTGCTTGTGATTGTTGGCGACTTCTTTGGGTTTGTTTGGGTTCCGACTATATCGACTTAGTAGGGTAAATTGGAGGTAAAAACTATTTGGAAGTGTACTCCTAATTGAAGAAACAATTTTTTTATTCCATAGATTACGGAACTAATTTTTTTTTTTATTGCAACGCAAAAAATATATGTCATTGACCGAGCCGCTAAGCCTGGCAAAGAAACGGCTCGAGTTATCGGTTGTGCAATTGCTAATCGTTGAAAATTCAGCGTATCTCGTTCGGTTCATTGAGCTACGAGATTTTTTTTTATAATAGTCCGCGTCGCGTTTCGAATTTGGACCGTCGATGATGTGCCACGATGACACGTATCGACGTCGGGGCAAACGGGAAACAGCGCGAACTGTGAATCTGGAATGATCGATTATGGAGGGACGATGGGGGGGGGGGGGATTGAAAGTGCACCGGAACGTGTATGACATCGCGCTCGAGTTCACGAGGTCGCGCCGCGATAGTCACACCACACACCGAGTCCCTCGCCCGCGAACAGGATCCGCGATAAGAAGAGAAAGTACATGCATTTATAAATTTTCGCTTTAGCTCACCGGCTCGCGACGCTTGTGTCACTTGTAAATATTTGTGCTTTCGACTTTATCGTAATTTCATGCGCGTTGCACGAACAATACAGATATCTGTATGTACATATATGTGTTTGTATATTTTGATACGCTTTAACGAATTCCCATTACCCTGATTTGGTATATTGTGCAGTACAAGTTGTCGATAAGACACGAGAAATTCGTTGCCTATGAAAGTTTTTTGTTGTTCGAATTTAGGTGTACAGAATTTAGAAAAGTATTAGTCCCAAGGTTTAATAGTTTTGTTCACAAAATTTCTAGTAACCTTGCTTGACTATTTTATAATAAGTGTTTTCACTTTTTTTACATTTAGATTGAAAAAATATAATAAAACCAGTGTTTAAATAAAAATGAAGAATATTTCAAGATAAATCGACAGCTTTAATATGGTAAAACGAGCGATGATGGTGCTGAGAGAATTTTTTATTACTTGGCGTTGTTTTTTTTTTTTAGGTATACAGAATGCTCCAACGAAATTATTTTGAGGCATTATTGTTGTCTAGAAATTTGAAAAAAGCGTTGTTTTTTGGTTTTATTTTAGGGATAAAATAATGCGGTCGAGGTGCACGAACTTTAAACGCGTCGTTCTCGAATCTATGATTTTCAAATCGGAAACCACGATATCTCGGTAACCGATCGGCCGATTGAGCTCAGAGTTGGCATACACCTGCAGCAGACTGTTTTTCAACGTTGGTAGCAAAATTGAAGCGAACTCATTTTAAATAAAAAATAAAAAATAGTTAATAAACAAAAGTACAAAAGTATATGATGTTAAATCTTGACTTAAAAAAAAGATTGTACATATTCTTGAACGATCAATACACATGTGTATTTATTTTTTTTTCTTATCCCATCCTAAAAATCATTTTGACACATTCTAATATAACAGGAAAGATGTTTTTCGAGACACATGACTGCGAGGATCATCGACATAGCTTCATTCTCACAATACCCAACGTCACGTAAGCTGCAATGTCTCCATATAGTCCAAAATACCTTCTCATTTTACAGGGAACGTTCGATTTCTGCAACCAAACCACGACGAATTAAATTACTCCTTTCTGCTTTGTCTTTAGCTTTTTTTTATTCTCATTCCGGCGCCGGACGTAAAAGTGAGTTTCGCCAGACCATTTTGACGAAATGATTGATGGTTTCGTGATATGCAAAAAAAAAACGAGGATAAGGAAAAAGACAATTAAAGGGAGCACGTATGTTTAGGATTTTGAGAAATACTTGGATGTTTATAGTACTTGCGAACGAATGGCAGCCTTGAACGATAAAAAATATTCAATGTTCCTTGTTGACCGCTGTCGAGAAAAAAGGAATGACGTATACGGTCGTGAATTTCTTAGATGCAATCCAAGTGACGTTTCGATATTTATATCGCATGTTCACTGGGAACGAGGGCCCAGGATCGCACCCCCCCCCCCCCATGCACCCCTCTTGACGTTCACGCGTCTCGGCACTGATTTTATACCCCATATCTGACTTATGTGCACGCGCAAATACGTATGGACTCTTCTGTGTGTAGTCGACGGTATTTTGGATTTTCGAAATTTTTGGACATCTTCTAATTTGCGAAGAACTTCTTCTAGCCGCCAATTTTCGATTGCTCCAAACGTCACCATGGACACGCGTTTTCGCATTATGATCTCAATATTTTTCTATGAAAAAATTGTGTAATATAGGTCAAATATAGCCAAATATATTCTTAATTTTCCGAAACATTAAATTGAGTACTTGTCTTCCAAAAAATTCACGAAAATCACCCAAATTTCCAGCATTCACACTGATATATCCCCTTAACGCGTCACAGAACTCGTTACGGAACGTGTGTAATGGGCCCCGAAGACGCTTCCGCTCTATTTTACTGTGTGGGGCCCAATTATGTTTCGTACATACAGACTAGACGGCGCTACGTCATCGCTTTCTCTTGAGCCTCGAACACGCCGCGACGGTAGTTCCCTGAGGAAACAAAAATCCTGCGTTTTTTGCTTTACTGCGAATACGGAACATTTTCATTTTTTCCGCCGATGATGGTTAATCGAAGTGATCGAATAAATTGAATTAACGGGTTACACAAAACTCGTGGCCCGAAGAAAGAGGAATTTTCGTGATTTTTTTCTGAGAGAACGCATGCGGGTTGTCGATTTTTTTTTACCTTGAAGAGTATGGTTTTAAGTATCTTTTACAATTTTTTAAGTGAAAAACATTTATAAATGTGGTTGATACAATGGTTTGTGCAGACGACTGCGGCTCGGAAATAAATCATCCGAAATGACAATCTCGTGCTTGGACGAAGGATTCAATAAAATATTGATTTTTGAAAAAATGGCCCCATTCCCAAGTAAAAGTATAAATTGTAGGTGAAAAAATGGTCTATTTCCGTTGATAAAAGAAATCTATGCAGCGAAAAAAAAATCTTCGAGCACTACTTTTTGATATATAAATGAAGCTTGTAAAATGTGACGTTGATCGGTGCAGGGATTTTTAAGATATCGTGGTCACCGAATTTAAAAGTCAATCTTAGAAAAACGCTGTTAAAGTTTGCCGGTTCGTGCAGCCTGCCTATTAACTAACGCCCATAACTCCGTCAATTTTGAACGAACCAACTTGGAATGATCAGAGAATGTTTTTGAAATGCTATACTTTGAGAAACCGTGAATAATTGATATTTTGAAGAAATTCAACTCGATGTAGGCATTTGAGCGAAAGAATTTTATTGATCTAGTTCAGACGCCGTGATATATGGAGGTGTGATTAAATGACTGTAAGGCCTTAGGCAACAGTCACGGGTATAAAATCATGTGCTAATTTAACAATCTTTTTCGTATGAAAAAGTAATTCACTCATCAAATTAATTACATATCTATTTACTATGAATATCAAACTGTTATCAATTTTTTTTTCGATTTACAAAATAGCCGTCTACTAATATTTTATTTTGTTATCTTTTTTTAGGCACTCCGCGGCGTGACAATTAGCAGCCACAATGATTGACCTAGAAAAAGAACAAAAATTCTCGTCAATCTACATTAGAATGCCTACAGAAGTACGTACGGAGTTTAAAAAAATATTGTTATATTCATAAGTTGTAGGTATTTGAACTTAAGAAATGAACTTTTAGTGAAAAATTTCGTTATAACTGGTCATAAACTGCTCATAAAATGAAAAGTTTTCGATTAATCGGCAATTCCGTACGTATTTCTCTGCGAACTGCAATTAGGAACATAACTTTAAAATTTGAAGTAAATCGAGTGAAAATTGTTGAAGTTACTTGTCACGCCAATTGGGAAAAAGCTGTTTCGAGATGTTTCGAGTAGTCGGCCAATTTGTACGTAAAAAAATATATTATATATTTTATAACAGTTTTTATTCATACTAAATAGATGTCTAATTAGTTTTATAAGTGAATCACTTTTTCAGACGAAAAAAAATGGTTCAATTCGCACATGATTTTATACCCGTTACTGTAGCCTAAGGCCTCAATGGAGCTTCAAAAAACTTGACGAATGTAACTAATATCATAAAATTGTAGTATCTGTCTATACATTCGTCTTTCAGGCTGAAGTTAAGCTGTCAGGATCAAACTACAACACTGTGGGAGACATGTATTATGTTTAAAAGTTGGGTCTGTCGGCTGAAGCTTTTAAAAAATCGAACCTTCCAGAATTCCCCCGCACTTATCTGAATATAATCTGAATCCGTCGAGTAGAGCTTATGAAAATGCAATTCCGTTTGAAAGGACAGTGGTGCGCGATACCAGTCAGCATTTATGAATGAAGAATTTTTGCAATGAATATTGAATTTAGAACCGTTTCATTAGCTCTAATCATTCTCTGACTCAATCTTCTGTTTGTCATTCCCGGTGACGTGTTTATGACTCCGTATTGAACTATATATTATAGAAAACAGTGTTTGAAACTATGTAAAACAAGTATTTTTAGAAAAATTCCGAGAACATGTGGTTCATAATTTTTGCATGACACCCTTGGTGTGCCGCGACTCTAAAATACTTTGCCGACACAAACTTGAACTTCCGACGTACTTGCGAGCGAAGCCACGGGCTAAAGTTAGTAAATAAACTTTTACTTCTTGTTTATAATATACTATAAAATTGAACTATGTATTTGAAGGGTTATGTGTAGAAAAATCATTTTTTCAACAGCAACATATTTTGACAGTACATCATTTTATAAATGTTCCCTGAATATTTCAAGGAGATCGGATCAAAATTGACAAATGTATAGGCTGTTATGTTCACGCCTGTTGGAACGCTGGAAGCGTCGTTCGAAACTAAAAACGCTTTTTTCTCGAAAGCACTTCAAATTCGGTGAGCCAAAATATCTCAAAAACGACAGTATCGATTTTTCCGAAATTTACATGGTTTATTCTAGATGTACAAATATAGTATGTGTTTGAGTCTTTTTTCCGATGTATGCTTTCGATTTGATGAACGAAAAATACCCATTTCGTCGCAAAAATCAAGACTCACTTTGAACACGCGACATTTTTGTAAATTTGATATTTCGGAAATTCCTTCCATTAATCACAGGATAAAGGAATATACTAACTAAATCAATTTGATTTTTTTATATCAGTAAATCGATTATAATTCAATATTTCTACGCAAAAAATTGCAGAGTGGTCGTCAGATGGTACTCTCTGAAATGCCCAATTTTTGTATCAATTGAGTATCAGGATTTTCTGTTTTAAGGATGTTTAGTCCCTATGAAATATGTTAATGTTAATTGTTCAATAAATAGCTTCTTAATCGTCATGAAATTTTTACACGACTTCCTGAATATTTCATGTAAAAACAAACCAAATTTTCAGAATTCTATCATCATTACTTCAACCTCCTTAGGGGTTGAAATAAAAAATGATAAAAAAATTCTGCAAATTTGATATGTTTTTGTATGAAGTATTTAAGAGGTCGTGTTAAAATTTCACAACGATTAGGAAGCTCGTTATTAAAAAATTAACATTTTGTTGAGAACAATTTTTAAAAGAAATAAAAAGAAATGTATCAATGAACTTCGTTTTGTTTCCGTTGCTTTCAGTATATTGTAGATATTACAAAATTGAGAGATAAAAAAAAACTTATTGCAAAGTTACATCAGTTTCCATAAGACAACATTTAATTTGTGATTGTTAATTGTTCAATGACGAGCTTCCTAATTGTCGTGAAATTTTTACACGACCTCTGAAATACTTCATAAAGAAACGTACCAAATTTTTAGAATTTTATTATCATTTGCGATTTGGGACTCAACATCCTTAAAAAATAAAAAAATAAGCTCTGTTCGACTGCTACAAAACGGAATGATCTGTTAGTTTTGAGGAGAAAATTTCTAGCCTCAAACAATATTATAAATTTCAACAGGCGAATTATCACAGTTGCATTACTATTTCCCTCCTTTCCTGTGTGTCACTGGGTCACGCTACCTCGGACCCTAGTATCTAGTATGGCTCCACGGATCATGTTCACTCTCCCTCACTCTTTCTCTCCGCCCTCCCGTCCTGTCACTCTTGCTCGCTCCCTTTCTCTCTCTCTCTCTCTCTCTCTTTCTCTCTCTCTCTCTCTCTTCATTCATGGGCAGAATTCATCTCTCGCTTTTTCCGCACCATATATACATATATATATATACACATATGTGTGTGTATGTAATGTATAAGTAAGTTGGCGTGTACATCGGTCGTGCCATTCTCACAGCCCGTTAACTGGCCCAGAAGAAGCTCAAAGTTCGCTCGTCTAACGAGATAATTTTAATTCGCAATAAATTCGGTATTGATCGATTATCGATCGGCCACAAACGTTTTCGCATATCATACAAATCTACTCTCGCGTTTGGAATCGGATGTATTCGGTGAACCAGCAGACTTGATCCGAAATATTTGTTCCTCCGCGCGATAGTACTGGGCATGAAGAGACTTCCGGAACAACTCAACCACTATAAACGACTTATGAAAAACCTTCTACGATTTTATGGCAAACGTGGAACTTTTGGGCAGTGAATAGGGCCGGGGAATGGAGTCTATTTGAAGGAGTGTATTCTTTCAGGATGCGTTAATACTCTTTCGTGATTACCTTGTGCTCCAATCTCATCATCGATCCGACACCATTGTAATGACAATGTTCATGGGAATGACGGTGAAAGTAGACGAAAATGCAGATATTCGAGGCCATAATCTCTCTTCCCGATTGTTCCGCTACTTTCTCCCTCGTTACGATGTATTTTTCCGTTTTCAGCATTACCGAACTGGAGCTTACGTGATTTTTTAACACAGCTGCGAGAGTTCGAGCTTGGGAGTAAACCGCCAAGGCCTCAAGAACAATGAAAGGCAATATAACACCTGGACGAATTCGCACACTCGACAGAAATATATGCAGCGAGCAATAATCTAAACAATATCGGACATCTGCAGTTCAAAAATCCTTCCTTAGAGTTTTTATATTTTCGAAAATTTAAATGATTTTCACTATGACCTTTCAAGGGAAAAAAATACTTTCAGTCAAATAAATCATATTACTCGTAATTGTTTAATTATATTCATCAATCAAAGGCAATTCAATGAAACGAATTAACTGTAAACGAGAAACAAATCCAAATCCAAAATACATTCCAAATATTTGGTCTCGAATATTGCTCCATTGGGAACTTAACGAAAATTCTCTGATACTTTCTCATTTCTCCATTTCCATTATCAACCTTAATCTCTTTTTTCAAATCTAACTTACTGATCTCCGCGCAGGCCATTAAAAACGCCCAAGTGCTTCACTATGCCTATAAGTACGGCGAAAAAAAATTGTGCGCAATTCCGGCAGAAGATGAGCTTCCATGCCAACGCGGCGAACTTCCACAAGATCCAAATACTTATCCCCAATCATGATGTTGAAGTTTGCATCGTTAAAATCCTAAAATCTTCTCGATTTTTTTTCGTTTTTCTATTTTTTAATTATTATCTAAAATCATTTTTTGTCGTTTTTGGCTATACATTTTTACTAATAAATTCTCTAAAATGTCTGTGATTTACCTAGCCTGAACGTGCAAAAAAAAAAAAATTCCGGCAATACGAAAAAAAAAACATTTCCTTTGCATTACGACGATACAAACTTCGATACCATTCCCCATCAGCGATTCTGGGTCGATCCCCGAGGCAGAATCAAAATGCAACGAGTACATCAGTATCGTCGAGGATTTCACTCGAAATCACAATATGATCTCGAAGCATCGCGACACATGTACATCTCTCTACACACAAACAAACACACCCCTACACGTATGGCCAAGTGGTGACCGTCGGAGCGAACCATGCTGTTCTCTACCGGATACATTTCGTTCAAGGCCAGAAGTAAAAAGCCTTTTCAAGCCCGCGATCGAGCGCGCGAACACACCACACTATCTCAGCTCGATTTTAAGTGGAGACGATCACAGGCGCGCGAGCACGTATGTACATCCTAGCGCGCCTACACCCCCCCTCTCGCCCCGCTGGAGACTTACTATTACGCCGCAACCACGACTACGTGTATGTGCGCAAAATGAAGAAAAAAACCAAACAAAAAAGTATACGTATTGCAGTCCCGGAGAGCGCGCAGAAGCGCACTTCACCGAGTCGAGTACAAACACGTAAACTCGATTTCACGCAGAGAGACGTAAATAGGTATAGTGACAAACGCGCACACACACACACCCACACGCACGCACGCACTCACACGCACGCACACGCGCACACACACACACCCACACGCACGCACGCACACGCACACGCGCGCACACACACACACACACCCACACGCACGCACACGCACGCACGCACACGCACGCACACGCACGCACACGCACGCACACGCACGCACACGCACGCACGCACGCACACGCACGCACACGCATACGCCCGCGCGCGCACACACACACACACACACACGCACGCACACGCACACACACACACACACACGCACGCACGCACACACACACACACACACACACACACACACACACACACACACACACACACACACACACACACACACACACACACACACACACACACACACACACACACACACACACACACACACACACACACACACACACACACACACACACACACACACACACACACACACACACACATGTACACCCGCACACGCACTCACAGGCGCCTATAGACGATGATTCTTACCTCATGCCCTACCCGCGGACTTCAAGAACTCAAGTGCGAGAGTGGAAACGTACAAAGGGGGGCGTGCGGTGAATGTGCGAGTAATTCACGGCACAAGTAAGTGTGCAATATCAAATATGTCAGTACGTGCCAGTCTCGTATACGTACATACACGAATATTATGGGCATGAATATACGGTTTTCACAGACGGAATACGAGTGTGCGTCCATTCGCGTTCCCGTCGAGAAAGACGACAGTTCGATGCTCGATACACAGCCTATACGCCTCTTTTGTACTGTATACACGAGTCACTTATATACAGGGTGACTATAAGTACATTGGAAAACTATAAGTTTGCCATGTGTTTTTTCACGGGTCTGGATGGCAGATTTTGCGATCGAGAAAGATATCATATTTAATCGATTTTGGAGCTCCTTGGAAAAACAAGTATAGCGTATTTTTGTGAGGAGTCGTATTTGCGAGAAAAATTAATTGAAGACTGCATTAGGTTCGGCAGAATTAAGACAACGGAATTTCGAATGGGAAACACTCCTAAAGAACCTTCTTTCGCTGGAATAGAATCTAAGTTGTTTTCTTCAAAATGCATCTTTGGTAAGGTTTTTTCTCGATTAAACGATACGCTAAAAAATTATTTTTTTTCGGGAGTGTTTCTCGTTCGGAATTCCATTATCTTCATTTCGCTGTACGTAGAATGGAGTTATGATTTATTTCGAGAACGCTTTATTTTTTCTAGCCAATATTTCTTTTCACAAGAGTATGCTATATGTTTTTTTTCGAAGGGGACTAGTAAAACCATTGAGGTATATATTTTTCTGTCACAAAATCTCCACGAAAGGCCCTCGTAAAGAAAGAAACCACTTTATAATTGTCACTCGGTATATACATAAATATATATATGCGCGCGCGCGCGTGTGTGTGTGTGTATGTTGTATGGACCTATGTGTATAACGAAGTGCAAGTGCAGTCTATTACCCACTGAGCTAGACTGTCCTTTGTGTCGGAGTGTGTGTCTATGCTTCTCTCTCTCTCTCTCTCTCTCTCTCGCTCTCTCTCTCTCTCTCTCTCTCTCTCTCTCTCTCTCTCTCTCTCTCCTCTCTCTCTCTCTCCCTCTCTCTCCACTCCCTCTCCGCCCCTCGCGCTCTCACTCTTTCTCTCTCTCGCTATCCTGTTGCTCGATCCCCCAGGGTAGCTATAGAACTCCTCGCAAAATGGCTAGTTACATGATCCATTCATTATATAAGAACAATCGTCGCGCGGTTTTATAATGGACGTTCCATCATTCCGAGGAAGTTGCGGCAAGGGGCGTGGAGGGGGAGAGAAGAGATCTCTCTGAAGGGCAAAGCCGATCTTGCGTGCTTGTGTATCCAAGCGAAGACAATTGCCGGAGAAAAAGAGAAGAGGAGAGAGAGAGAGAGAGGGAGAGAGAGAGATCGCGATTTGCGCTAGATCGCTCAATTCTTCATCGGCAACGTTCCACATAGATCGCGACTGCACGGCAAGATCTTTAATATACGAACAACTTTAATGATCTCCCCCGCCCCCCCCCCCCCCAACACCCGTTGCAAGAAGGAGCGACGCGGAGGTACACACGTTACGTCTTGGCGTAATCCACAATACAGTAACACTCAATTCTTTCGAAAGCGCTATTAATTGTACCTACCAGCATCCCGGGATCACGTATCTCCGAGGAAAACTCAAGTACTCTTTGCTAAAGAGATCCACGAAAGAGACTTGCACTTTTCCGTCGTGGCTTCTTTTTTTTTGGTTTTTTTTCTTCGTTTTTTTTTATTCACTTGGAGTGGAGTGGGTGTGCCGAGGACGACAACGATGCGGTGCTGCACAGACCTCACCGCATGCCCATCACGCTATCTCGCGTATGTGTGATATGCATGTGTATGCAAAAATCCACACATGCGCACCCATATTTACTGCGTTTCGTAACGGGTCATCCCGCCTCTCACGAATCACTCTCGCTCTTTCTCTGTGTTTCTCCCTTTCTCTCTCTCTCTCTCTCTCTCTCTCTCTTTCTCTCACTGTACTTCGTTCTCCATAATCACGCTGATATGTATTTTTATTCTTTTTATTATTACTACTACTTAATATTTCATGTTATGGCTTTTTTTTTCATTTATCGTAAAATAGTTTGAAGGTTTGACTATTGTATTCCTATTTTTGTTTATATCTAATGTTTGTTTTTGTTGAATTTCAATTTTTATTATTTTCTATTCTGGTATTGATTTCATATTATTGCGATTTTTATTGACTTTTCGTTTTGGGTTGAATTTTGCATTTTATCGAACTTTTATTCGAATTTTAACCTTAGTGTTCATTTTAGTCGTATTTCTCTTGTGTAAATTGATATAAGTTGTCGCATAACCATTATTTGTAAAAATTGCACGGTAGCGTGCTAGGGCATAAAAGAATTTTCATGTCATTCGCCTCTCTCTCTCTCGCTTCCTCTTCCTCTTTCGCTTTTCCTTTCGTTGCATCTCTAAATACCGCGTTAGAATTTTGTTTCGCGCACTTGAGAAATGGAATTTAAAAAAGACCCTACAACTTTACATTGCGTCTACGCATAGATACTTCGTATGTCTATATCAATAAAATATAGGGTGTCTCAAAATGACCCGACATTTTTATTTATTAATAAAACGTGTTATTTATTTGAAAAGTACGAATATTTTAATTTTAATATAAGATACAAACACGGAGGTTATCTGTGGAACACAATATTCGGTAAATGGCGGCTTCGTCCCTGTTTGAAAACGATCGGTCTTTCGACGAAATTTTCAATAACAATTAGGCATAATTGCGGATTAATTTAATTAATGGTGGGTCCAATTGCTTCCTTGAGCTCCGGAATGGTCTGTGGATCATGGGCATACACTTTTCATTTCAAACAACACCAAAGGAAGAAGTCCAATGGCGTCAAATCGCACGATCTCGGCGGCCAATTCACAGCGTGGCGCGAGATTACACGACCATGAAACTTCGTCTACAATAACTGCTTTATTTCGCCCGCAGTGTGGGCATGTTGCGCCAACTTGTTGGAAGAATATGTCTTCCAAGTCCATGTCGTTTTGCCGTTTATCGGATATTGGGTTCCACACATAACCTCCATGTTTGTACCTTATATTAAGATAAAGATATTTGTACTTTTCTAATGAATAATACGTTTTATTGATAAATTAAAATGTCAGGTCATTTTGAGACAGCCTTTGTTATATCCGCGCGCTTGGGTTGAATTTGCAAACGACGAAGCGTTCTGAGGAGTGCAAAATGAGAATGGACAAGTGGCTTTGCAATGGCGAAAACGAAGGGAGCCGGATACACTTTATTTGCATTTAATGATTTTAAAATTGTTGCTACACGGAGACAACAGGGGCCTCGAAGTTTAGAATGAATATTATGTTTTTTAAAAAAATATCATTAAATATCAAAAAGTATTGAAGGGAAGATAAAAATTGTAATTATGGTATAGTAATGATGAAGAAATTTAAATTTCAACCTACGATGACACGCAAATTGATACAAATAAAACATTTTATTCTGCATATTGTGATTTTTTGTAGTATTCAAAAAATATTTTGCCCACGTGAATGGAACAATTAGTTTCCAGTATTCTACAAAAAGTACGGTACAAAGAGTCACATTTTACTAATAACTTTGTAATATTTTTCGGTATACGCCGAAGATTTATGCAATGCGTATAGTGAAATCTACACATACACGAAGATTCATGCTATACGTATAGTAAAATCCCTATGAAAATATACCGTGTAATAGAGGTTGGTATTTTACAAGGCACGCATCATTTTTACTATATGGTGTGAGAATTATTTTTACACTTCTATAACAAGTCTTAGAATTCCGAACTGGCAGTAAACTGCTATACTTTTCTAGCACCGAATATTAGAATTCTGGCAACCAGTGTTAGAATTTGAGGCCGTATTTTTCTCCGTGTATGGCTTTTAATTTTATTTTTTCCATAGTCTAAATTCGAACAATCTGATTTTCTAAGAAGGACAAACGTACGATCAAAATTAGATCCAAGTAGACGATACACTACAAATAAACTTTTGCGCGAGATTTATAAAAAAATATTACAAACTAACACATCATCACACTATTGGTTTAAGTTTTTCTAAGTTGCTTTACACGTATTTTCACTTGTACGTACGTGAATGATTTCCGAAATAAAGCAAACTTTTTAAAATAAAACAGAAAAACAACAGCGATCGATCGCGAGAGCGCACGGGGCGGGAAGGTGTAAAAAAAAATGTATTTGACTCGACACGGCGGGACGAGTTTTTCGTCCCGCCTCTTTCTATCGCGATAGAAAGACGAGATTTTTTTCGTACGTATTGTTTAGCCAATTATTCATCGATTCGACATTATGGTCGGTTCAGCTTTTGCTGAAGCCGATAATTATTCTTAACTTGAGAGGGAGAAAAACGCGACTGTGCTGTGCTGATAAAAAACGCAGTGATGGCTGATTATTCTTGGTGTTTTTTTTTTCATTTGTGGATTCATGCATTGTTTTTCGAAGAGGCTTTTGATTTTAGAATTTATTCGAATACGTCAAATATCGGAATAAGTCAGTCTTTAATATTGGTACATATTGGCTGTGAAAAATTCCCAATATACGTACTCATACCAAAATTAAGGGGCTACATCTACCAAGAGGCCTGAAAAAAATGGCCAAATTCCGATTTTTTTTCGGGTAGCGATTAGTGTAATATAAACGCATTTTTCAACAAAAGGCTACACATATTACGGCCATAAAAAGCACCAAAAAAATACAGAAAAACACGAAAAATAAGGACGCCGGCAGTTTCAATTTATCGCCGCTTTGTTAAATAAAAAGATTTAAAAAAATCGACGATCGTCAATGACTCCTATTTATAGTTAACTGACATAGCCCATTTGATATTTAGACTGCAGATGGGCCGTTTAAGTTGGAAAGTGTCCACCTCCAAAAGTAGCGAAAAAACTGTCATCTGCCGGCGGCCTTATTTTTGTTGTTTCCGGTGATTTTTTTTAAAGGCTTTCGATATATGTACCTTTGTGTTAGAAAAATGCTTTTTATTCACCAGCCATTTCCCAGAAAAGAATACGGAATTTGGCCATTTTTTTCGGGCCTCGAGGTAGATGTAGCCCCTTAAGGGGTCTTCTCACTTTACTTTTTTGATAGGTTGATATTATAGATATTGATATTAAAGTTGTTACACCTAATAAATACACTTTTGAAATACATTTAAAAATAAAATATTTATTTAGGTCACTATTTATAGACGAAAATGGTAGTTAAAAAAATGTCCAAAAAAAATGTTAGGTCTGCGCTGTCGATGAAATCTCGGGGATGGATCATTCGAAACGAAAAAATAAGACGGTTTTGGATTTAGTATGTTAATGGCTATAGCGCATATCATATGATTTTTGATACATGCAAAAATAACAAAACGATGGACATTTTTCGAAAAAACCGTCTTTTTTCACCGTTTTTGGCAGAACAATAATAAATATCGAAATTTAAAAAAATCCTTGATATGCGCTATAGCTATAGTTGTAAAAAATATGTGGTTAAAATTTCATAAGGATCGATTCAGTAGTGTCGAAGATTTTATCAACAAGCCATCGAAAAACGTTGTTTCGAAAAAAACGCGTTTAAAGTTTGTTTTGGACATAAAAAAATTTTGTTTGGGACATAACAAATTTTTTAAATGTATTTCGAAAGTGTATTTATTAACAACTTATTGACTTTAGTAACAAATTTGTCAACACCAACAATAGAATTAACTTTATTAACAACTCGAAATACATGATTTTTTAAATGTATTTCGAAAGTGCATTTATTTATGTACAACTATTATATTAATATATATAATGTAAACCTATTTAAAAAATCATAAAAATAGCCTTTTTCAGCGTCTAAAGTGAGAAGACCCCTTAATATTTGCGTTTCGAAGTGGATAAAAAAAAAGAAAAAAAAATGTTCCGGTTCGCGAGTAAATTGGGCGTCGGAGATTTTCATGGTCACGATCATTCTGATTTCGAGTCAAACGTGCTTATCGAACAAGTCCGGGCCATTTCTTAGAATTTTTTTTTCACCCAAGTGATAAAGTGTCACAAATTCGTTGTTTGCTTTGGAAATTCTCTCTCCCTCTCTCGCTCTATTTTATCTTGGTTTTTTTCAGTCGACACGTGTATTGGAGATGTTTAAAACGCGTTTCGTATCTGCCGTACGTTAATTCTAATACACTGACATAGGCACACAGGCGTAGAGCGTCAAACGTGCCACGCGCGTCGTACGGTTGCTCATGTGATTGCGAATAGTGTGGGGGCGATAAAATATCTCTCTGTTTCTCTCTCTCTCTCTCTCTCTCTCTCTCTCTCTCTCTCTCCCTCTCTCTCTTTTTATTCGTCTTTTTCTATCGATATAATAACGCACCCACGTATGGGAGTGCGTATATATATTTATATACATCCACGATTTTGTTAGCTGTCGCCTCCCACTATTTTCTGTGTAGCGCTATGAAGCGAGGTTCGAGCATTTAATTATGCAGGCCACCTTGAAATCGGCGACTGAAATGAAATCCCGATTACGCATCTCGAACGTACACGCACGAGACAATGGGAAAACATTTTCCAGGCTCTCATTTCTCATTCTTCTTGCGCCGTTTCTCGACGATCGAGGACCCCGTGTCTCTCGCTTACGTACACTACCAAACAAAAATTTTCGGACACTTCAGATAATTACAAAACTCTCGATCACCATGGATAATTGTAAAATTATATTCGAATAATATATTTAATTTATTTTATAGAGCTATACCATATCTTCGTAAAATAATAAATGAAATGAATATCATTTTAATCGTAACATTAATTGCCAATTATCCAGTGATCGAAAGTGTATATTCGGCGACTAAACCAGAAGCGACGAATTTTCCAACGACTGCATCATATTTTACGATGTCCTGTGTTCCAACGCATACCCTTGCGGGTCTTTACCCTAACGGTAATCCACCCTTCCAGTTTCAACCCTTTCCTATCACTCCCTACTCGTACGGCTATATTGATTTTTGGTTTTCAACGGATTCTCCAGATATGGAATTTTAAAAATATTGTCTGAAAATTTCAAGTCGATCCGTTCAAAATTGAGGAAGTTGCGAGCGTTTATAGGTTCCGCGAAACGACGATCTTTAGGGAGCTTGCAGTGGTCCAGTTGAGTCAAATTCCGATGTGTGAATATTTTTTTCAATAAAAATATGCTATCTTCTCATAAAGTAATTAAAGGTCAAAATTATGCATTTTGATATTTTTTTTACGTGAAAACGAAAAACGTTTGTTTTACAACCAATTTGAAAAAGTATAACATTATCGATGATCATTATGAATAAAACTGCGTCAGTTAATGTTTTATACAACTGAGAATTAAATTTTGAGTCATTTTCAATTATACCTATTTGTGTTTATGTCATGGCATTATTTATTATTACCATTAATTAACACCGAGTGTTGTAGAAATACGGCAACGTCGCAGACGTTGAGGTTGGCAGCAATGCTTTTCATTCGCCAGCCAAGATTCGTAATCTTTTATCGTACCTTGACAGTTCAATTCGAATATATATGGTTTCCGATGGGCAAGATGGTTTTTTTTCTTCTAAATGTTTGCAACAGGTTAGTTTACGTTACTCCGTTGTTAGGAATTATTTATGTTGGTGCTAAATAGCCTAAGCGCACGTAAAATTACATACAAACTATTTTTCATCTGTAATATGTTGAGGTAGAAGAATTTGTTGAGACTCACTATAGTTTACATAATAATAATAATAATAATAATAATAATAATAATAATAATAATAATAATAATAATAATAATAATAATAATAATAATAATAATAATAATAATAATAATAATAATAATAATAATAATAATAATAATAATAATAATAATAATTTATTTATATATATCTATTTTTTTTAATGAATGAAATATATATAAATTTCTATATATATATATATATATATATATATATATATATATTTTGGGGGTAACAATCCAACTTCCTTAACGAGGTACGATCATTAGTACGAATCCAACTTTCGGATTTGAAATCTTTATATGATTTTGACGAATACTTTATGCGCCTATTGCCAAAATTTGAGCTATTTTGACCGTTTAGTTTTTTCGCAATAAAACTGCACAGTCGAGCACTTTGAGTTACCGAAGCACGTCGTCTTATGGAGAAGGTCGACCGGAAGTGCGGTGATCGTGGTTTTTATGCTCACGTATTCAACTAAACCCGTTGGAAAACTGAAATTCGATAGATGAAATATAATAGATATTGTAAAAAATATGAAAATCAATCTTCACCGTGCTAGTTAAAGCACTACATTACAAGAAATTTTCAATTTCCGGTTGAAAATGGTTAGAACGACGAAATAACACCCACAGACTTAGCAACATCGGGAGTAACAGCTGATGCGTTCCGCGAACATAACCCAGCGTTGTTTTGCAATTAATTTGAATAGAAGCCGCCACAAAATATGCAAACAACAATTTATGGAGTTTTATCATTTATCACGTATCAACAATATGTATAATTATAATCTGCTTATCGTGTTAATTCCGCTGAGGTAATTCAAGCTTGTTAGTCCGTTTCTGTGGTGGATATGTTAATATTATTATTACGAAGATTACTACCGAGTCGTTGACAATCTAATTTTTCAGTTTTTACTTGTTCACGTGCAATAAGTTCATCATTTACCACAACATTTGGCACACTATAATCGATAATACGAATAATCAACATAAGTAAACATCAATCAGAGCAGCTGAGGGTAAAACAAATTTAGACTCTTTTTTGACCCCGTGGAAGTGATCGTACCTCCTTAAACGCTTTTTTGTCAAAGCGACTTTGTCAAGAACGATGATCGAGGTATTTAAAAAATCCCTGCAGCGATCAACTTTAAATTACCTATGGATCATTGGCATACACTTTTCCTTTCAAAAAATCCCAAAGAAAGAAGTCCAATGGCGTCAAATCGCACGACCTTGTCGGCCAATTCAGATCGCGTCGCGCGAGATAACACGACTATGAAACTTCGTCTGCAACAACTATGCGGTAACAATGCAGCCCGTAACAATTTCTCTGCGTTGCTCGATCGTGTAATTCTCCATGACTAAACCTCAATACTTCCTGATGCCAGACGTCAAAGATTAGTACTCTATGTTCGCCGCCAAAAAAAAAAATGGCGCGCAATTTTAAATGTCAGATCATCTTGAAACACATCCTTTATTTTCCTCTCGCTCTGGTCCTCTTTCTATTTGTCCGCGATATTTAATTAACTCTCCAAAGTGAAAAAACGATGAAAAATACTTGGGCTATCGGTCGGCCAGGGTATTTCCGTCTGGAGGTTCCTCGGACGTGGACGGCTTAAAATATTTCCAAGAGACCTCTTAATCTACCTATAATAGTTGTTATTACGTTCGCACACACGTGGTATTAAGACGGCCTTCGTCGTTCTTGCCCGAGGGCCCCTATACTCTCGCTAATGTTTGCTTCCTCTTGCTTTGCCCTCCTCGTCCTTTTTTCGCGTTTGTAGGAGGATTAAAAAAAACGAATCGCTTCTCGTTCGTTCTCATCACGGATGGCCATTCGGACGATCACCGTCTGCGCGGCACACGTATACATATTGGGGGAGGAAAAAAATGATACATGTATTGGCTGCTGCTGCTGGTGATCCTGCTGGCCACTAGTTACGCAACTTGCGGCGATCGTGCAGCACGATACACAATAATGCATTCGAGGATAACAGGAGGGGAAGAGGCGGGAAAAAAACTAAGAAAAGGAAGACGAAACATATACGTAAAGATACAGAAACATTTCGACAAAGAGACTTCTTTTTTTTTGTCCATTGTGATCCTTTCACTTTGCATCGCCGTCATCCTCGGTGACGACGACGTTCCCACGTGTTTTTTTTTCTTTTTTTTTCTTTCGATGATCCTTTGTAAGTTTCCTACTGCTGCCACCTGCTTTTTCTTGCTTCCGCGAAATGCCCTCGTAGCCTTGTCGCCCAGTTCGATTTTTCCATTACGCTCGCGAGGAAACGATTGTTTAATTGCTTTTGCGAAAAAAAAGTAAGTGCCGATTGAAAATTGTCGTATTTTCTGCAATTATTTTGCGACGCTTCGAAACATTGGGAAATACGAGAGTGTTTGGGTTTGTAGGTTCATGCTTTTTCTTTGCCTGTGGCAGGGAGAAGCTTGCGACTGGAAGCACAGGTTTTCCCCGTTAGCGCTAATCGTGTTATTTTTCTTATTGCAATCAGTGAGCGGCTATAATGCGACGGATGTGCGAAAACCTTGGGACGTTTAATGACGGGTAGAAACACGATGTTTCGACACCTGCATTCTCCGCACAAAAGATCGCAACAATTCGAACTACTTCGAGGCATGTCACTGTAACGGGTGGAAAAAAACATTTTTTTTTTGCATTTTCTCAAAGTTGCATATGCAATGTATGTGAAAAATTGCAAGTTGGAATATTGAAAATTTACTTACAGACGATTTAATGAGAGCAGGTAGCGCAACGATTTACGTATACCAAAAGTTTTGATCGCATTTTTGTCGAAACGACTTTTCGGAAATTTAACATCTTTTAAGCGTTCGAATATGAATAAAAATTTCGGCGAAATTACACACGTTTTTAACACTCGGCATTTCGAGTCATTTTTTTTTCCGAAAAAAAAAAAAACGGCTTCGTAGCTCGAGAACTACATTTATATTGATTATTCAATTTTTAATTTTTATTTTTCAGACCAGCCATAGTCACGTAATCGATCGATTGAGTTCACCTGAACAACGTTGTTAATTTTTTTTTGTAAATAAAAAAATACACGAAATAAGTTAAACGTATGCTGAATTATTTATTGGGAGAAAATAATCGGTGTAGTTTGCAATATCTTTGTCATCGTTTATAGTCGTTGATTGTACTTCGAGAAAAATGATTTTCTTTTTTTTTTATTCGATTTGGGCCCGTATCTGGGATGGGCCACGACCGACGACAGTCGATTATGTTTCCACGTGCGCAGGATCTACTCATGCACATTGTGTGGTGTAACTAGGCGAGAGTACGCGGATGATGTCTTGTGTGACTTGGTTGCACGCTCTGATAGGCGACAATGTGACGTTACGTCCTCCCTTTCCCCTCTTCACGTCGTCCGGCCTAACCGAATATACATGCTTTATTTTGTGTGTTCCGTTCGCGAGTACAACAATAAGATCGTCAAATAATAATCACGTCAATCAATTATTGATTTTTCTACCGACATTAATTTCGTTTTGCCAATTACACTAATCTATTTCACTATTGTATTCAATAATCTCAACAAAGTTTCAATTAGTTGTTTTTTAGTCCAAATAAACTCAAACAGTAGACTGTTGTCCGAATACCCGGATAATTCATTCTTCCTTCCTTGGGCAAAAGACGTTGGGGCGGGGAATTTTTAACAAGCAACGTATGTATTGTTGCGCGTTGATCCAAAATCTCGTACTTTTAAGAGTTTCAATTCGGCACCGTTGAAATGCAACGAGTCTACTCCTCCATTCTTACCATTCAAAATTCCATTTTTCAGAAAACTCTTAAATGATTTCTACAGTCCAAGTACGGCAAATAAATCAGGCTAAAAGTCATTGAGGGATCATCACAGTTATTAAGGGATCATTACAACATTCTTCACGGCATTCTTTATCTTGCTATGGTAGCTTTCCTTTTTTTAAACATTCTTCATATATTTTTAAACGAAAAACTATAGAAAAAATACGCTAAACTCGATACTTTTTTTCGAACCGCCGTCAACTTGTCGATTTTGATTTTAAAAAACCTGCATCCCAAGAAACCTCCATAGCATTCGTACTGATTAATGATCTTTTTCCAAATTTTGTTTCAGATAATATTTACTGCCACAACCGTGAACACCGCGAGGACTCCTTTTCTTCGAAGACATTTTCAACAGTTAGAAAACGGTAAAAAAGTAAATAAACGTTTAAAATGTATTTTCTGTTCTTCATGAGTGGTGTGATTCAACTTAAATAATCAGACAGATTGGCGTATTTTAACCATCGAAAAAAAAAACACGAGAATCAGCTATTTTTCGACAAGTTAAGGCCTTAGGTCACAGTAACGGGTATAAAATCATGTGCGAATTTAACAATTTTTTTTCGTATGAAAAAGTGATTCACTCATCAAACTAATTACACATCTATTTAATATATCAAGCTGTTAGAAATATATATTTTTTTTTTCGATATACAAAATGGCCGTCTAGTTATATTTTCTTTTGTTATCTTATTTTAGGCGCTCCGTGGCGTGACATTTAGCATCCACAAGTTTTGACCTAGAACAAAAAAAAATCTCGTCAATCAATATTAGAATACCTAGAGAAGTACGTACGGAATTTAAAAAAATATCGTTTTATTCAAAAGTTGTAGGTATTTGAACTTAATAAATGAATTTTAGTGAAAAATTTCGTTATAACTGCTCTTAAACTGCTCCTAAAATGAAAAGTTTTCGATTAATCAGAAATCCCGTACGTACTTTTCTGCGAAATGCAATTAGGAACATAACTTTTAAATGTGAAGTAAATCGAGTGAAAATTGTTGAAGTTATTTGTCACGCCATTTGGAAAAAAGCTGTTTCGAGAAATTTCGAGTAGTCGGCCATTTTGCACATCAAAAAATATATATATATATTTTCTAACAGCTTGATATTCATACTAAATAGATGTGTAATTAATTTTATGAGTGAAGCACTTTTTCATACGAAAACAAATTGCTAAATTCGCACATGATTTTATACCCGTTACTGTGGGCCTTAAACTGTGATGATCCCTTCGATTCCATTGAGAAAAGCTCCAGCATCGCGTACGTTCTCGAGACTGGCCGTTGTTGCATCGCAGAGTGGATAAAATCGCTGAAAAATCTGTGCTCAGTATAAAAATGAATGCTGTATCCGGGATATCGATTTCAAACGCGTGCTCATTTTTATATTATTGCAGTAATTCTCTGCAGGATTCGCAAAATTTAATACACGGAGACTTTGGACTTCGTGATTTACCTAGTGGACTTGATGTGATGTGCGCTATGACAGTCTTGTGAGATATGGTCTGGAACGAGGCTATATCCAAAAGAATGGACTATTTGCTCCCGTTGTCGGATCATACGTTGTACACTACCTATCTATATATATATATATATCTTTATATATATATATATGCCTCATCGTCGTCCCTGTCACGAGAGTCCGTGTGTAGCCATATACGTGTGCAACGTGCGAGAAAGACCGATTTCGCGCGGACCGTCGCTGGACACTTACGTAATAGAGAGTGATCTCACTTTATAGGTGGGGACTTGCTGTCTATAGAGCTGAATAGAGAGAAAGAGGAAGAGAGAGGACGAGATGCAGCGGACAGAAAAAAGGCAAGAGGGGGGGAGAGAGAGAGAGAGCGAGAGAGAGAGAGAGAGAGAGAGAGAGAGAGAGAGAGAGAGAGAGAGAGAGAGAGAGAGAGAGAGAGAGAGAGAGAGAGAGAGAGAGAGAGAGAGAGAGAGAGAGAGAGAGAGAGAGAGAGAGAGAGAGAGAGAGAGAGAGAGAGAGAGAGAGTGAGAGAGAGAGAGAGAGAGAGAGAGAGAGAGAGAGAGAGAGAGAGAGAGAGAGAGAGAGAGAGAGAGAGAGAGAGGACGGAGGGTGGGGTGGGAGAAAGAGAGCGGGAGTGGTGCAGCAACGTGTGTCGGACGAGTTGCATGTGCACTCTGTTGCAGCTGGACTAAAATATGAAGTGGGAGAAGAGTTTATAGGGGGAACCCCCCATGGCAATCCCCCGCTCGCCTGCACCATCGGCTGAATACGTGCAACGGATAGCAGCTTTACTCTTACTACTCTATTTTGCTATTCCTCCATACACGGACCTAATCTTCATGTGTATGAGTGAGTTTCTCTCTCTCCCTCTTTCTTTCTCTTTCTCTCTCTTTCTAGGTTTTGCTCTACTCTCCTCGTCGTCGCGCCGCACTCATTTTATTTTCTCTCGTCGCTGTCCGACAGACCTTGAGAGACGTATAGGCGGCGCAGGCCGTGTTGCAGCCGCAACTATGGCATTACCACCGTGATCGACACAGTTCCTAGACAACCTCGTGCAATTCCACGGCTCAATTTTTCATTCGAACGCTTTTTTTTCGAATTTCCCATCGTTCCCTTTTCCTCCGAGTGGTCGATCTCCACAGGTAGACCTTACAAGGAGCAGCATTCAAGTTGAAACTCATATACATGTATGCTAACGTATTGAAAAATATCAGACACGGATTTTTTTATCGGCGGAAAAACGGTTTTAACAGGGTACGACGCCCTAAAGAAAGGCGTGTCGCCCCTTAATTCAATGTTTTTTCAATACTGTTGTAGTGGATTTTTTTATCGCTGTACATATTTTTTTCATTCAGATCGGTGGACTGCTTGTGGGTGATATTGCAAAAAAACTCCTCGGGATGCCTTTCTTTGAGGGGTGGTTCCGCCCCCAAAACCGTTTTCAATGCTTTTTCCTTCACTCATATATACTCTAAAAAGGTACACTCTAAATATATACTTCATACTAGAAATTCATGTATGAGTTTAACTTATATTGAGTTCGATTTTGTTGAATCTCATATATAAGTTTAACTCATGTTCAGTTCGATTTTGTTGAATGTCATATTGAGTTCGATTTTGTTGAAACTCATATATGGATGGATTGTTTTTCCTAAGGTACACGCTGTTCGCGTTTGTTACCTATTATTTTCCTCCATTGTTTCTTTTTCTACACTCCTTTCTTCACTTTTTTGGCCCTATTCCCCCCCCCCCCCCCCCCTTGCGGCCGCAGCCGACGTCCCCCTCTGTATCATATTCATCATGACATTTCTGTCATGGGTATAGGGAAACTGCGGAAAACCTATACCAAATACAGCTGGTCATCAAGTTTGGCCCCCAGTCGTGGAACTAGTCTTATTTCGCCGCGGAATGCCGAAGAAAAACATTTCACAA
Source organism: Ophion costatus (assembly GCA_951751655.1). Classification (NCBI taxonomy): domain Eukaryota; kingdom Metazoa; phylum Arthropoda; class Insecta; order Hymenoptera; family Ichneumonidae; genus Ophion; species Ophion costatus. The sequence continues at coordinate 26,973,465 of OX632362.1, read as the reverse complement.
TGAAATGTACGTGTCTGGGATTCGAACCCGGGACCTCCCGGTCGACAGGTTTAGTGGTAAGCACGCTAACCACTAGACCATCGCACCGGGTCTTGAAACTCATATATGAGTTTCACTAATATTGAGTTCGATTTTGTTGAAATTCATATATGAGTTTAACTCATATTGAGTTCGATTTTGTTGAAACTCATATATGAGTTTAACTCATGTTGAGTTTGATTTTGTTGAAACTCATATTGAGTTCCATTTTGTTGAAAGTCATATACGAGTTTCTTAGCGGACACTTAAGGGATGTTCCTTGTTAGTAGCAAATGTTGATTATTACAGATTTTGGCAAGCAACGTGCGGGGAGGGAGTCGAGGTGCGGTCTTTTCGAGAGAAAATCAGAAAAATGTTGGCCAGACGTTGCGAAAAGGGGAATGAAAAAATGCGCCGACGAATATTGATACTAGCTGGTGCACAGACTAAATGTCGGTGAACATTTGGATTACGGGGTTTTCCGAAAGGTCTCAACGTTTTTTTTAGTATTGAATGAAACCACACGATCGACGAAATATATTTACGGCCATTTTTCGGCAAGGCCAAATAAAAATATGGAGGTGGGAGAATCCTTGGAGGAAGAAAAGGATTTTGGTAAAAATTCGGCCGTTTCACTTCTCGTTGTAAATAGTTGCGATATTAATCCGTAATTGCAATTGAGAACATTCTATCGCAGCCATTTTTCGGAAACGCGGTTTTTTGGAAATACATACGAAACTATCCTCCCGGGTGAATTTCGATTCTGTAATGTCCAAAATGATCTGGCGTTCGAGGTCTACTTTGAATATTTGAACGAAGTCGAAATATCGAATTTAGGGACGTCAGTGATCAGGGAAAGAAGCTTAAGTTTTTTCCAGCCGGAAAGACTCACGAAGGAAGAGTCGAGGCGAGATAAAAATCCGAGACCGAGTCGAAAGAATAGACGAATAATTACTCGACAACGATCCGTAAAGGTCGTGAGTCACGTCCGATAATTCACTGCGCATAAATTACGTTTCATTATTCGCTTTTTTTCCTTTCAATTCCCCGTGTCGTCCCGCGCACATGGTATTTTCCTGTTGTCCGCAATCGTATTTTTTAAATTGTTTTCTCTCGCTCGTAAGGCAGCTTGGGAACGCAGTAGGGAATTCCAGGCGTATATACGAACGAGAAGAAAAAAGCACGTAGTCTTCGGCCGGAATAAGGATAATTAGCAATCTTTTGTTGCCAAGTCATTAGGAAGTTATGTCTCTCATACATTGTATACGGCTAGTATGCCATACGTATATACATATACGTATTATTCGTAAATGCGAAATAATCGCTGCCCGAAGCTCTTGCAACGCCTGGAAAAGGTATTTTTTTCTAACGATCGTTCGCATGCCCTCGCACGAGCAGAAATTGTCATAGGGATCCAATTGGATTCCCACACTTGTCTCTATTTCCTGATTAGGATCCAATGGCCCATCGGATAGGATGCTCATCGGGATTCCCCATTGGAATCCAATATGCGAATCCAATTGAAATCCTAAAGGATTCCCACATTATCGAACAGAATCCGATGGGATTCCTGATGGACCTAACATTGCATTCTATACGTTGAGTTTTGTCAACGAAATTTATCGATATACAAAAGGAGTGGATCTTAACGGGCTACATCTACCTAGGTGGGTCGAAAAAATGTATTTTCCGAAAATATCTTTATTCGATAGTATCATATTTTAGCTATAGTCCCTGAAAATTTAATTGAAATATCCCTGAAAACGATTGAGTAGCAGCACAATACTTCAAACTTTAAACGCGTTTTTCTCGAAAGACTGTATTCAAAGTCGCGGTGGACTTGATATCTTGAGAAGTACTTGATGGATTGTTTGCAAATTTGAAGGAGATACGAGGAGAAACATTTAAAGGTCGTTGACGATCGCACTATTTAGAAATCAATCTTCATTTTTTACTATTTAAGTAAAAATGACAACATTTCAAAATAGATTTTTTATACTCGAGTTTCAATTGGTCGCCACGTTGTTAAATAAAATGCTTTTAAATATTGACGATTGTCAACGACTTGTAGTTATTGTAAACTTAAAAAACTCGTTTAGTTTGAGATTTTACATGGACCGTTTAAGCTGAAGAGTTTCCACGGCCAAACGTCGCGAAAAATTTCATCATCTGCCGGCGGCCATGTGTTCGTTGTTTTTTTTAAAGGCTCTCGATATATGGGCCGTTGTGTTTAAAAAAAGCGTTTCTTGTTCACCAATCGTTTTCCGGAGAAAAAAATCGAAATTTGGCCATTTTTTGTGGCTTCTAGGTCGATGTGGCCCCTTTAAAAAAGTATGAATCTTCACAGAGAGAAATGTATAGTAACCTCAACCATATTTCAACCGTATGTTATATTACCCCGAGGGGACAATAATATTTTATGGTCATGGTTACTGCCGAAAATATAGTACTGCTTATAATATTTTAGCAGTTGTGTTAACTATGCTCATATGTTAACCGTGACCATCAATCTTTCAAACATACGTTGATTGTCAATGCTATATAATATAGTAGGTTTCCATAAATTCGATATTTCCTTGCACTATCAAAAAATAGTGGTTTTTACCATATTGAATGGTATGTCTACTAAAAGTATATAATATTTCATAAATTCGATAATACAAAAATTTTCAATGGCAGTACTACCTGTATGATTGTTTATAATGACTTGTTATCCCCTGACCTCCTGAAATGATTCCTATCGAAGAAAAAATTTCACCTACGTGAAGATTCGAGCCTACGAACTACCTATATATCTATATTCACGCACGCTGCCACCATGCTACCGGGTACTTATGTTATTTCAATCGTAGATGTGGCATAACGGATATAAGTAATGCCAGCTGCAATTCCGAATAGCTGTTACCTCTCATAGAGGAGGAATTTTGCGCAGATTGCCTTTTTGACAATATATGTCACTGGTTAAATGGATTTTTGGCGCGGCCCAATAGTTTTCGAAATATCGAATTCTAAAAACTGATAAACGAATGCGCTTATATATCTATATCTATCATAGCATGCCACCGCTGTCTCTACTTCATTGGAACAATGATTTACGTCCCCACTATAAGATTACCATAATGTCGTTCGTATAGTCACTTTTCGTAAGATCTTGTAACAGTTTATACTCAACAAGTGTTAATGGCAACCATATAAATAGTACAAACTTGCATTGAGACAAATGTCCATAGTAGTTATAAAAAAAACGCCCATGGTAAAAGTGGGCATACTGAAATTCATATAGCTTATTGCTACCGCAATCATAATATGATTAAGGCGTTACCCCCACTTGTAGCGCAAAAAATTCCTTTTTCATGAATTTTTTTAAAGAAAACTACAAAACTTTTTTAATTGATCAATATACCATCTTAAAGAACACATCTTGAAGAACTTTCAGTAATTTTTTTATTGAAAATTATTACATTGTTTAGTGGCAAATGGCCGTCAATGAAATAATGTTTTTATATACACGGTTTGCGGTGACCAACATTGCGGCGAAGTGGATCATCTGAAAAAAAAATGCGGATGGATTTAGTCAAATATAAGTATAAACTAGTCTTTAATCGAAGGATTTTAAAAAATATTCATTTTTCCCAAAATGGCGGACGGTCAAAGTTAATGGTTCAATTTTAACGAAAAAAACCGCCGTTTTTTTGCTATAAAGCGGCCATTTTTTTTCGAAAAAAAAATCGAACGATTAAAGACTACATTTTTATGTATTAAATAAGCCTGCAAAATTTCAAGAAGATCGGTTCATTAGTGTTCGAGTAATTTTGGTCACCGACTTCAGAAATGCCATTTTGAGAAAAACGCGTTTAAAGTTTCAGTTTCAGTTTACACGAAGAACGGATTCTTCTCTTTCAACGCTCATATCTCAGTCAATTTCGTTCGGATCGACTTCAAATTTTCAGGACATATTGTCAGATACTTATACTTGAAAAAAATGCAATAAAAAAAACGATTTTTTCAAAATCGCAAGTGGGGGTAACCCCT